>CM021109.1:594006935-594078419 GCA_007115665.2 Sequoiadendron giganteum
TCTCCCTCCTTGTATACCTCCCACCCTACCTAGCTAAGTCCCTCTCACTCCAACCCCTTCTCTCCCACTCCCTCTCTCTTAAACTCTCACTTCCACCCCCTCTCCATCTCTCCAGACTCTCTCTCTCTAAATTCTCCCTTCGTCTAAAGACATACATAAATGGATACATACAAGCATAATACATATGTACATATAATCTTACATCCATACAAGCATACATACATACATGACATACATGTACATAAAAATATATCAGCATACATTAATATATTGGAATTTAACATAAAGTAATGCATAACGCGAGCATGTTATAACATGTTCGCGTTATGTGCTAGTAGACATGTTCCTTGCGAAAGCAAAAACCATGTCAAAAGTGAGATATAACACGAGCGTGTTATAACGCGCTCGCGTTATATTTTGATTTGGGAATTCCTGAGCCATAGGCTTGGTATTTGCCTTGGAATACCAACCCAAAGGCTTGGAGGGCATTCCCAACGACCAGAGACGTGTTTTTAAAAAATCCACCATAATTCTCGTAATCGAGTTCATGCTCACCATCAGGATTGCACGTGGTTCAATATCGAAAAAATTGAGCACATGGGTAATGTTTGGTTATCTCTTAGCTATCCAACGATGTAATTTTTTTCACTTTCTGAAAATTTTAAGTCTTTCATCCATAATTTATTTTATCTGTATGTCTTTTTTTTGCCAAAAAGCAATGTTTGGTATTTTTTTCGTTATAAATTAACCGTTCATCAATTTTTGAAATAAATTACATTTTTAGAAACTAGAATCCATTCTACAAATTTTAAAAAAAAAAAAAATCAATTAGTTTCCAAAATTTGTAGGTGTAGCACGACCAAAATTCTATTTTCAGGATATGTCCACTTTGCAAATTAGTAAAAAATCAAATATTCATTAAAAAAATATCAGAAAAATCATGCATCATCTACATACTGTTAGCTAACTTCTGACCGTTGTGATTTTAAAAATACTAAAAAAAAGTTCACTATACAAGGGTTGTACACGAGTTGCTATGTTATGTTTCTCTTACAAAAAGACACCAATTTGTGTACGTCCCTCGTTTGAACCCCTTAATCTCAACCATTTTCAAAATAAATTAGTAGTTTAGAAAGTAGACTCGGAGCACTTGAATCCTTCTTTTTGTTCCATTTCAAAATTTTGAGTCTAATTATCCTCAATTTCACATCCAAGGTCAGCACTTCCTGATTTCAGAAAAAAGTTGTCCACTTAAGTCCCCTTTTTGGGAAACATCTTGGTGCACTTGCCCCACAATACCAGTTAATGGTGAAGAGTGAATTTGTATAGAGAACCAAGAATGAATCATATTGTTTAGTGTGTTCCTCAAGAACAACTTAATTTATTTTGTGATGTGGATTTAGGGAATTTTAGAGTAGAGTTATCTCAGCCAAAATTAGTAAATACTGACCCAATTGATAAGCTTGTTTCTAGAAATCAACAAGGTGTGTGGAAAATGTATTTTGATGGGGCATGCAGTCAAGAAGGTAATGGAGCTAGGATATTTTTTATATCACCTGAAGGTACAACGTTTAAATATTCATTTTTGTTGGCTTTTGAATGTACAAATAACGTGGCAGAGTATGAAGCCTTCTTGATTGGTTTGAACATGTCTGTCAGAGATAAGATTAAGTTGTTATCTGTCTTGGGAGATTCTGAGTTAGTTGTGTCACAAGTTAGATCAAAGTATGCTGCAAAGAACAAGAGGCTAAAACAATAAAACAATATAGAAATGTTGTGTGGGATACAGTTGAAGTATTTGATGCATTTGTAATTGATTTGATAGATAGGTTTGAAAATTTGATGGCAGACTTTTTGGCTAATGCAACCTTAAAAAAAGATGATATCACTTTGGGAGGAGTATCTCAGATTGAATTCAAAACAAGATCTGTTGTCCCTGACAAAATATATAGCTGGCAAGTTTTTAATAATGATACTGACCTTTTGAAGTTTCTTCATTGTATAGACAAGTATGAAGCACAGGAGATTGATTTCAATGCTTTTGTGGAAAAAGTAGATGGGAAATAGACTGTGTTTGGCAAGGAAGTTTTGTAGCTTAAAACCGACAAGCTTCCCAAAGGGCTTGTGGCATTGGAGAGAGTGTATGATGGGAATGACTGTTCTCTCATAAAGTAGACACCTGTTAAGAAAGAGGATATTGAAGAAATAAATCTAGGAACTGAATTAGCACCAAAAAGGGTTTATATTGGAAAGAAAATAAGCCTGACCATTAGAAGAATGCTGATTACATTGCTGAGAAAGTACAAACATGTGTTTTCTTGGTCTTATGAGGATTTGAAGGCATATAAAGAAGATCTTTTTCAACATGAAATTCCACAAAAACTGGATGTAAAGCCATTCGAACAAAGGAAGAGGCCTATCAATCCAACTCTGGAACCTAAGATGCAAGAGGAATTGGCAGAGCTTAGAGATGGGGGTATCATCAAACTGATCAGGCATTCAACATGGGTTTCAAATCTAGTCCCTGTTGAGGAAGAAGAATGAGGATATCAGATTATGTGTGGACTTCAAAAATCTAAATGTGGCATCCCTAAAGGATAATTATCCTCTACCTAATATGGAAGTTGTACTACATAAAGTAATAGGGTGTGAACTGTTGTCAATGATGGATGGTTTCTTTGCTTACAATCAGGTTAAAGTCAAAGAATCTGAGAAGTACAAGACAACTTTTACAACTCCATGGGGAACATATGTCTATGTGAGAATTCCATTTGGTCTCACAAATGCAAGAGCGACCTTTCAAAGGGCAATGGATTTTTCATTTTCCAACCTAATTAATGCTATAATGGTAGTATGTTAGGATGACCTTACTACTTACTCAAAAAGGGTTGAAGATCATGTAGAATACCTTGAAAAAATATTCATTAAATCTTTAGAATATGGTATTAGTCTGAATCCCAAAAAGTGTCATTTTGCAGTCACAGAAGGGAAGCTCTTAGGACATATTGTGTCAAAAGAAGGAATTAGGATAGATCCTGAAAGAGTTGAGGCCATAGATAAAATCCCTATCCCTAAAACTGTCAAGGCCATCCAATCATTTTTTGGATAGATCAACTTTGTTAGGAGATTTGTGTCTAATTTTTCTGAAATTATTAAGCCCATATCAACGATGTTGAGAAAAGGACAAAAAATAGACTGGACCCCGGAAGCACTGGAAGCTTTTATATCCATCAAAAGGGCTATCAAAGAAGCCTCTGTCCTTAAATCTCCAGATTTTACAAAACCCTTTCAAATATTTTCATTTGCTTGTTTACACACTATAGTTTTTGTTATGTTACAGAAGAATGAGGAAGGTCATGAGCAACCTATGTCCTTTTTTAGTAAATCATTGTAGGGGTCAGAATTGAAATATGATATAATGGAAAAAGAAGCCTTTGCATTAGTAAAAGCCACAAAAGAAATTAGATCGTATCTTGTTGGAGCCAAAGTAATTTATTATGTTCCTCATGCAATTGTTAAAGATATCTTGACACAGTCAGAAGTAACAGGGAAGAGATGAAAATGGATTAATAAGATTCAAGAATTTGAAATGGAAATACAAGTTACCGAATTAGTAAGAGGCCAGGGATTAGCCAAGTTGATGGCATAAACAAATATTGATGCAAATCAAATTTGTAATGTAGAAGATGAAGGAGATGCAATTGAAAGAATTGAGCATACTCCTTGGTATACAAATATCATGTATTACCTCAGGAACATGAAGTGCCCTAAAGGATTTAGTGATAACCAGAGAATAACTTTGAAGCTACAAATATCTAAATATGTATTCATAGAAGGAGATTTGTTTTGGAAAAACAGGGATGGAATGTTGTTGTTGTGTCTAGACGAGTCACAAGCTAAACACGTTTTAAGAGAGATGCATGAAGGAGTTTTTGGAGGCCACTATTTTGCAAAGACAATTACACATAAGATCCTTAGGGCAGGTTACTACTGGCCAAAATTTTTTAATGATTCTTTTTCATATGTAAGAAAGTGTGAAGCATGTTAGAAGTTTTTAGGCAAGATGAAATATCAGGGAGCTTTACCACTTAGACCCATGCAGGTCGAAGCCCCTTTTCATTAGTGGGGGATTGATTTTATTGGGGAGATACAAGAGAAATCAAGTGGAGGACATAAATGGATACTAGTAGCCACCGATTACTTCACCAAATGGGTAGAGGCAATCCCAACCAAGCAAGCAACAAGTAAATTTGTGACCTATTTTTTAATGGATAACATTATTACTAGATTAGGTACACCATTAAGAGTGATTACAGATAATGGAATGTGTTTCAGATTTGACGAGTTTAGAGATTTTTGTAGTACACATGGTATTAATATTTCTTATTCTGCCCCATATCATCCACAAGCAAATGGTTAGGCATAATCAAGTAATAAAAATATTTTGAAGATAGTAAGGAGGATGCTTGATACAAATAAAAAGGCATGGGATTCAAATTTAAGATTGATTGTATGGGTAGATAGGATTAATGTGAAAAAGGAAATTGGAAAATCCCCATATGAATTAGTGTATGGAACACAAGCTAGGATGCCCTTACAAACTTTGTTGCCAGTTTACAAATTTATCCTTCAAGAAGATATAGATGTTCCAGAACCAATGGAGGAGAGAATGGAGCAACTGACAAAGCTTGATGAAATGAGAAGAATAGCTCAAAACGAGAACATGAAGTTACAAGAGCAAATGAAGTATTTGTTTGATAAAAAAAAAAGGATAGAAAATTTGAAGAAAATGATCTGGTACTAATGTGGAATGCAAGATGCCAGGAAAAGGGAAAACATGGGAAATTTGAAGCATTGTGGCTGGGACCCTTCATTGTTGTTGGTAAGAGAGAAGAAGACTCATATTTCCTACAGAACATGTCTGGTGAGGAACAAGAGTTTCCTGTACATGGGCAGTTCCTGAAGCATTTATTCTCTTAAAGAAGAGCAGAGGGTTAAGGATTGCCAATGCATGGACAATTCTACATAAACCTTTTAAAACATTATTTTCCATGCACAACAGTCTTAGGAATTTTTGGAGGGTCTCGGTTTGCCAATACATGGACATTCCCAAAAATTCCCTTTTTGAAAGTGTTATCTTTCCTTTCCATGTACAGTAGTGTAGGGTTCTCCATCTCTGCTCTGATTCATTCCCTACAGCTACCATTTCCTTCATTTTTCATATCATTTACTTGGTCTACTCTCCTAAAGATATTCTGGATTCTTGTAGTAATTTGCAAAATCACTCATCCCCAACAAGAGCCACTGTTAGAACCAAAAAATGTCCATCAAAAACCCTAAGGTTTTCCCATTTTAATCTAATATTTTTCTATCTTTGCATGTAATAATTCATTTATTTCCCCTTCCAAAGCCATAATATACTTTATACATTTCACCGTTCCTTTAAATATTCACCTTTTACATCATACTGCCTTATCGTGGCCTCCCACAATGGGCTTGCGGTATGGAGGTGGTGGCTAAGGTGCAAGTAGGAAATGTTTACCGCACCACCGTGTGTGGTCAATTCATTGACCACGGTGTTGTGGTGGGCAGCAAAATAACCAACAAGCGGCGAGGGTGGCAGTTAGTGTTGATACCATAGTACCGTTGGCCGTTATCACGGAGACTGTGGTGATTGCGGTAAATAATGAAGACAGTGAACGTAGCAGTCAGAAGGTGGTTACCATGGTACCACCACTGGTCTATGAAGAGACCACGGTAGAGGGTTTGCAGAAAATGAAGATGGTGGACACGGTCATCGAGATACCGCACGTGGTGAACGAGGAGACCACAGTAGCACAATTAAAGGAGATGAACATGGAACAAACGGTAGAGGTAACTGCCAATGTCAGACACCGTTGTATCATGGGGAGTAGCCAGATAGACTATGGTAGTGTGGTAAGATGAGAAGGCTACAGAAAAGTTAGAGCACCGCAATATTGTGGTCGATCAAATAGTTGATCGCGATATAGCGGTAAATATGAATAAAGGCTTTGCGGCAAAGTATAAAGAAAGGTGGCAGATGTAATAATAATAAATAAAGTGAAATATAAAGGGCAGTAAAAGTATTAAAGAAAATTAAAGGAAAAACTATAGCTAAAATATTTAATTTGCCTAAAGGCAACTTAATTAAATATTTTTATCTTTGTTATAAAATGTAAACGGTTTTACCAGTTGAGTGAGGGGTCACAATCCTTAGAATTTATTGTATAAATACTTGTAAAAAATCAGTTGTTAGAGGAACAAAAGATAGATAGCAGGAAGTATAGGATTTTTAGAATGTTTATATTCAAAAGGACCATGTTGCATGTATAAGATTTGAGGAAGATAATGAGAGACTATTGATTCAATGATTCCATTCTAGTATCAGTTGTTTGTTGAGTTTCTACAATTATTTGATTGTCTCCAACTTCAATGTTTCTTGATTATTTAAGTTGAAATATCAAGTATATGTTTAACTTATCAATGCACATTTGTTGTATCTGTGTGATTTAATTAATTAGGTTCTTTAAAGAAGGATTAAATTCCTCTCAGTCAATTACAATAATCTAGGAATGTTATTTGGATCAATAAAAAGAATCTGATAGTTAGGATTGATATTCTGCCTCAAGTAGGATTTGTCAATCATATTCTTGCATGTTTATACCAATTATAAACTTATATTTGTATGCAAAACAATTAGAGATCTTTCTAGATAGAATCCATTCATCTAAACCTCCATTTGACTCCGTTTTACCCAACAAGGCACTGGTCTCCCTTATTTCATTATTTAATTTTATCCATTTGATTTACATATCTTAATTGAACATATTAATTTTTACCTTGATACTGCATATACAATCTATACCAAATTAAGATCACCTCTCTCCATTGTCAAATTGCCATTGTGGATAGATTGGTCTAGTAGGAAATATAGTTTAAAATCTGCATCATTCACATAGGTGCACCCGCCTAGGTTTGGTAGAGCCTTAAGAGCAGAAGGTTCAACTATAGTGGTTGGCCTTGTTAGTTGGCCAATAACGTTATGAGAGCTCGACAACATCTTGTGGTTCAAACCAGCGTTTTTGAGACACAACACTCGCAAAGGGAGAATACAACAAAAATATTCCCCCAGTGATAGAATAACTCACCTCAAAATGTTGAGATGTCAACACTTTTCATCATCTCGCAGCTTCACGAGAACAAAAACTGGTCCCACCATGGCTCTGCGAAGGCTTGTGCCTTGATGATGGAATTTAACACTTGTTTTGAAAAGTGTCAACATCTTGCCATTTCACAAAATATAAGTGTTAGAATGTCAAAGGCTTGCGAAGGGAAGAGAATTTATCAAATGCACGTGCTAAAATAAATAACTTAAAATGACTAGGGAATAGGGGTCCAATTTCAGACGAGGCAAAAAGGCTCGACAACATAAAATTAAAACATTTGATAAGCAACATTAGATTTTAGAAATATTTGGACACGTGTCATTATTTCGGGGTATTGCAGGGCTAAAAAATGACAAAACCAAGCTCATTGCAAATCAAAGAGACAATGTGATATCATGGCATGTATCCAGGTCGCTCGAGAAACACAAGAATTTAAGGAAGGTGAATAATTAAAGCTTAACAAAACTATTAAGGGGTCACTTCATAACAAAAAGTGTACTTGGGAACAAATGACATCGACACCCTTAAGTTATAACTTAAGGTCCAGTTAAAAGGAAAATGATGCCAACAATGAAACATAAGAACACTAAATTTTTAGGATAATATGGTTTTATAAATCCCTAGGTTGCAGACCTAACAACCCTAATTAACTAGATGATAATGATCAAGGATTTTCCACCCTTTAGATAACATGACATCATGAAAAAAGTGCAAGCTCTACTAGCTTGTGTGATCTCTCATTTGCTTCATTTGTTCATATTTTATGGAAATCAGTGTAAAACTTTATATAATTTTTTACTGTTATCAATAAGATTTTGTATGACATGTATTTTCCAAAATATACAATGCCAAACTTGTCTTTGCTTGTGATAAGTATATGTTGACTTTAAGAAAAATATATCATCTCATTTTATTTTGGTTATGTCTAGTATTGATTGGATTGGATTCTAATCTTGACTTCTACAACAATAAATTATATTTGATTTGATTTTAGAAATGAGCATTTATTTCACTTGAAGTTTGGTTATGTCCATATAAATTGAAAGATTTAATGTCTATATCAATTCACATAAAGTCTACAATAAAAAAATAAATTTGAATAACCAATCAAATATTTTTTTCAATATTACAAACTATAATGATAATAATATAAAACAAAAAAAAATTAATAATTGATCAAAAATATTGAAACAATTTATATAACAAACATTAAAATATTTAACATAACACATATTAATAATAATAAAATACAAATTTTCTCTAAATACTATATCATTAATAAAATGTCTTATTGAATTTAAAAAATCCCTTTAAAGAAAGATAACAATAAACCTATAACCACACCCTTAACTTCTTCAAAACACTTAGAAAATATTTAGAAAATAATATATAAAAAAATTAGAATAAAAATTCCCATATTTTTAATAAATAAATTAATAGCTTAAGAAACTTAATAAGTCCAATAGGGAGATGATCAAATGTGACGTCATGTTCTAAAACAGAAAAATCGGTGCTCATTTATATTTTGAATAAAAAGACATTTTAACTACTAAGTGTGGCTATCATTTATATCATACAAGTCACTTTAGAAATTGATTTTCAGGTTTATATGCAAGTCAATTAATTTAGCTATCTTAAATGAAGAGATGTTGATTGGTGGTTTCTATTTAAGTTTTTCAATGTTATAAATTAGTAATTGGACATTAAAAGTTTAATGAACACATGTATAGGTTTGGAAAAAAATTAGAAATGGTAAGAGATAGATAAGAATTATAAAGGTTTTATTAAGATTTTTAACATAAATAAGGTAGAAAAAATAAGTGACTATTGTTTAAATTTGGGTTACTTTCTTAATATTGATATATGACTATTGGAAGTATAGGAGTGAAAATATCATAGGGGTGTCTTTATTAAAAGCAACTCGAATTTTTTTTTTAAATTAAATTGTCAAAAGTAAAGTTTATTAAAATATAGTGAAAATTATAAGTAGAAAAGTAAATTTTGTGTTTTGATGTAGCTAGCTTTTCAAAACTCGCTATCAATAATAAATGATAAATAGCTAAGAGATGTAACTATCTAAATTCAAGGAGAAAAGACACCTACACCAAATAATTTCATAATAAACATCCAACTATTAAGATTACTTTATAAAATCTATGGATAAGATTGATTCAAGAATACTCTTTTCAATCTCATTTATTCAACTATAATTGTAAATGTACATCTCTAAATGCTTCTCACTAAACAAATGCTTATATTGAAATACAAATATATTAAATAAATAAATTATATAAATACTCATTTTATATTATATTTTAAATTATTATTCATATTTTCCACCAAGTCAAAGATCTTTGTAGATGTTTCCTTTGCTTCCCTAGCCTTTGAGGTGCTTTGTTTCAACTTCTCCCTCAATCTCTTTATCTCCAACTCAAATTTATTCTTTTCATATGAGGCTTGAGCCTCCTCTATTTTCTATGGAGGGGGTAATAACCCCCAGGCTTTATTGAGCCTCTGCTCAAAATTTTGATTTAGAGCATTTTCCCTATCTAGATTAGCTTGCAACTTCTTAATAGTTGCATCTGTAAAAGAGATGCATTAATTGTCAATGAAGTTGTCTGTGTAGCATTTGTATCCCCAATAATTTTGACAAGAAGGTGGCTAGTGAGCTCATTTGGGTTTGAGATAACTTGTGGCTTATTGGTCTCAAGGAAAATTAACCAAATAGCCAAGGTTTCATGTCTAGCCTGGAATCCAGACCAAAAGTATAAGTCCTCAGCCTATTCCTTTGATTCCAAAATTGGATTCTCACCCTAATGATTCATAATTACATCAAATGGAATGGATGAAGAGATATCCTAGCCTAGTAGTAGTAAAAATCTTTCACTTTTCACCAACTCCCTCCCCTTCTCAGGGGTCATGTCCTCTATCTCTTCCTTCACCTTCTTCTAAAATTCTTCAATGATGGCCTTTTGTTGTTGCTCAAAGAAGTGTCTTGCAGTAAGAGTTGCATTTAAATCTTCTCCCTTATTCTTAAGGACCAAGTCCTTAAACTCTTGGGTGTTGATGAATTCATCATCCTTCAAGAACTCTTCATTGGTCTTAGCTCAGATTTCATCAACAACTTGCCCACTAGTTTCAAAATTGATGAATAATCCATCATCAACAGGCCTCCCAATCAACATCCTAGGAGGAGGAAGTATTTTTTGAACTGCAAGTGCATCCTCATCCATCTCCTCAGAGTAAATTGGGTAGTCTAATAGTTGTTATGCCTCACATAACCACCCCATTTTTAATTTTGGTCAAAATGGGTGCCCCTTTGGTTTCGTTTGTGCTTGGTGTTTTTGTTCGGGACATAGGAGTTGTTCTTTTTCACCTAAGCCTTTGTTTTATTTTCCTCTAGTGGAAGCGAAACCAGAACGAAATTTGAATCTGGAGCTTGCAAAAATTTCTTGGTCCGGTTCTTGTTATGATTTCACTCTCGCTTGTTTTCCTTGTGTTTTTGTCATTTCTCGATGTTTCGTTTGGGATAGGCTTTGTGTTGGTCCCGTCTCCTTTATATTTTGTTGTTTCATTGTGTCGGTGTTGTTTTCCTTTTGCAAACTTCGAAGCTCGGTTCTCGTTCCGCCTCCGCCTTTGTGTTTTGTTTTGGGATCGGTTCCTTTGGTCCTGATCCTGCCTTGTTTTTCTTTTATCGCCTCCTTTAATCTTTGCATTTTTTTGTCTTTTGCGGGAGTGGAACCGAAAATGGAATTGAACCTATAAATTTTTAAAGGTTCCCTGTCTGGTTTTCATCCTGATTCTGCCCTCGTTCTTTTTTGTCTTCTTCCCTGTCGCAGAACCAGAGCCAGAGTTGGAGTAGGATGAGGTACTTTGGTAAAGTTTCTTGTTCTATCCCAACTTCGATTCCGTACCCACTTTACTTCTTATGTCCATGATATTTATGTACTCGTTCTCGCTTTGATGTTTGTGCTTGACCAACCACACTAATTGCATCAATCACAGGCTCTTCACACACATGAAATTGAATTTAAAACCTTAATCAAGGTTATTTGGCTCATTACAACTATTCAAAGTATTATTAATGAGCCAAAGTTAAAGTAATTCGAAGAGAAATGTAATTTGGTCGAAGGAAAGCATCTGCAAATGGATTCCGATCGAGTTCCATCCCGTTTGGTAGCGTTTTGAGGTAGGTGGTTTTCTCCTGTTCCTTTTTCACATGTCATTTCCTGTTTTGTGTTCGTTATGTTCTTCGCCTGTTCGTGAGAGCTTCCTCATGAATCTTCGCTTGATTTTGTGTTTCATTTTTGTTTTGCCTTTTGTTGCTGGTCTTTTTCTTCCGTTTCGCGTTTGCTTTTTGTTTTTTCCCATTTGTTTTTGTCGATTTGTTGTCGTTTCCTCATTTTGGTGGTATTCATACTATCGTTCCCTAGTTTCATTTAGGGATTCATATTTGAGGGGGTCTTGAGTGTTTTAAAAGTTTTAAATTTTTTTGTAAAGACCCATCTGATCTTATTCTCATGTAGATTTAACGGTTTTCATGTCAACTTTGTGATGCCCTAATTTCTTGAGTCGATAGGTTGTACAAACTAGGGTTTGTGCACCATCTCTTTAAAATGTTGTGCCCTAGCCAGCTTGGTCCTACCTCAGTGATGTCAATAATGAAGTTGTGCCTTTATTTTAAGTCTCCTCGTACCTTCATGTGACCTCGTCTGAAGTCATTATGGGCATTTGGTTAAATTTTCTTCATGTTTGATGATAAAGTGGCGAAAGCGGAGCCAAGAATGAACTCTATTCATGAGTATGTGAGTAAGAGTTCATGTCTAATTCCAAGCCTACTCCCAATGATGTTTTGACTCTGTTTCGCATCTTTTTATTTTGACGAAAGCGAAACCGGAATGGAAGTAAGACTTTGAACTATTTAATGATTTTGGGTTCGATTTTCATTTTGATCTCGGTCCGAGTTCTGGTGTTGGTCACGACCTCAATCCCACCTATATTATAAGCTTTCTAATTCTAACGCCTTCTTGGTTCTGCCTCTGATAAGTTTCAAATTTCACTAAGTGGGAAAGGCTACCTAGGGGAGGACAATCTGGTAATATGAAAGGTAAATCTTCTAATGTTGATTTTCATGCTTTTTATTGATCTACTTTGGGGTTCTTTTATAGAAGTAAGCAATGTCAAGAGCATCTGCAGAAGTTTCACAAATGGAAGGCCAGGTTGTAGAGAGTTCAATGCAAGAAAAACTAAAGAAGATAAAGGTGGAGAAATTACCCTATACCCTAATATATAAACACCAGGATGCCACTCTTACAACCACCAATTTGGATTCAGAGTGGGCTAACATTACATATACTAATTTAGGACCATTTAATTATGAGGAGCTGATTGTAGAGACTTTCTTAGAGGAAGTGAGTGGGAGGATAGAAAGAATAGTCCAATCTGGGATGACACATGTCACACTCTTCCATTTATCAGTTCAGTGTCCAAAGGAAGTGAGTGGGAGGACAGAAAGAATAGTCCAATTTGGGCTGACACATGTGACACTCTTCCCTTTATCAGTTAAGTGTCTAGAGATTATCTTGATGGTAACAGGGGCCTACAATCTTGTATCAAGCTAGTGTATGGACCTCCAAGGGAATGTGATTATTGATTTATCTCCACAAATGATGAGCTTAATGCTCAATGCACCTACCCCAAAGAACCCCGAGCACTTGATTGAATTAGAAGCACTGTAGATATTCAATAAGAATAAAGAGGTTAATAGATCTCATATGAACAAGAAGTGGTTGAGGATTGAGAAGAAGTCCTTAACTAAGGTTCTTGAATAGTTCGAGAGGGGAGACTTCAAGAAAGAACTTGATGAATTGATCACGATGCTTTCTAGGTTGTTTGGGAAGAAGGATTCTTTTGGCAGATGGTCAACACTCCCCTTAGGATTTGTGACATGGACTAATCACCTCTCATGGATCCGTTAACTATGTCAGTTGTATCAGGAATTAATAGGTCGATCTTTTGGTGCAATGACAATTGTGGTCCAATAATTGGTATCAAAGCTAAAGGTTTCAAGTTCGAATCCCCTTGGGTAATGCTAAGGGGGAGTTTGTTGGCAGATAGTTAACGCTCCCCTCGAGATTAGTGACATGGACTAACCACCTCTCATGGATCCGTTAACTCCGGCAGTTGTATCAAGGATTACTAGATCGATCTTTTGGTGCAACGACAATTGTGGGCCAATAGATTTTGTATGTTTCAATGAATGGATGTTCCCATTCATTGAAGCCATTTTTTATGGAAGGCAAAAATTTGATTGGGGCATGATCTTGTCTGATAATTTGCACAATCAACCACTGAAGGTGAGACAAATAAGGATTTTCTTTATGACCTCCTATGCTATATATGCAGCTGCAAGAATGGGTATTTTTCATGTATTAAATGCATGGGCATATTAAGAGAAGCTCTTGGAAAAAAGAAGGTATGGGATCATTATGATCAGTAGACCCTACAAACATTAGAATTACATTATAGGAGGGTCAACGATGCATTTATTTATGTAATTATTAATAGATTGACATAAGATGTTGGGTATAGGATGAGTCTGGAGGCTATGGACCTTATTGTTGAATGGGGACATTGGTATATCCAGTACCCCGAGTTCTCTTATTTTCGGTTGGCAGATTTTGATGGACATCCTCATCGACTACCAGGATGTTGCAATAATAGGATTGTGCAAGTATGTAGTTCATATATCAGGCCGCAAGAGTCAATACAAAGTTTTCTAATAAACATAAGCCTGGATGCCATAAATTTCCGATGAAGTTGGGAGAGTATTGTTGCCTTCACAATTTGGCTGCTAAGGCAGTATGTGATGAATTAAGTTATTTAAAGTTGGGATTGTATATAGTCTAGAAACACTTTGATCTAGAGAATAAGATAAATGGTTTAAATCCTATTATTTTTGATAAACATGATAACTTGTTGGAGGATTTTTGGATTGATTTGAAAGATGATTATGATGTTAGGAGGAGGAGCTATGAGAGGTTGACCATCCCACAAATGATTAAATATGGGGTAAAGGAGGAAATCCCTGATACACTATCAGATGATGGTGTAGTTTTGGACCCCAGATATGAAGCAAGGAAGATAGGCACCAAAAGCTTGGACCCAATAAATTGGGATGAAGAGTAATTCATAGATGTTAAAAAAATTTCCAGCACTGTAATGGATAGAAGTATCCAATGGGTGATCATGAGGATAAAGAAGCCAGAGGATCAATCCTCAAAGAAGATTAAAATAGGAGCAACCAAAGGTTATAAGAGAACCAAGAGGAGAGAAACCCCTAAGGAACAATTGGATTATTATCCTCCTAGCTCTAGGGGAGATGTTGATCTAGGAGTACTTGTTCAAGAAACCCATGAATCACTCGGTTTGGAGACTACCACAACCAAAGAAGGATCCTCATATCAACATCCTCTCCCTGAAAAAATCTACTGAAGAAGTAATTGTAGGGACCTTACAAGAGCAAGTTGAAACTCTTAGGGGAAAAGAGAAGGAAATTGAGATCCATGACATAAATACTTATTTAGAGGCCACATAATTAGATAATGAGCCTCTTGTGACTACCTTTGTTTAATATATTGAAGAGGTTAGGACTAAACATGTCTTAACTTTGGAAGACTAGTGGAAGCATTTTTAGGAAGCAAAGAAGGATGTTAATTCCAAGGCACAAGCTGGCGCACTTGCTAAACAACAAGAATTGGAGGCCAAGGCTAAAGCTGCCATGTTTTCCAAGCAACAGGAATTAGAAGCTATAGTAAAGGCATAAGAGTTGGCAATGCAAAATTAGGAGAAGGAGGACCTCATGTAGCAATAGAAAGAGAAAGAATGGAAAGCTAATGCAAAAAAGGAGAAATTGGCTCTACTGCAGAAGTTTCGTGATCTAGAGGGGGAAATGGCATGACAAAAGAAAGAAAAGGAAGATCTCAAGGCCAAGACCAAAGCCATAGAAGAAACTCAAAGAAAGAAAGAAGAAGAAGATCTCAAGCTGAAAAGAATAGAAGAACAAAAACAAGCTAAACAAGAGAAAGAAGCTGCCAAAATGTGGGTGAAGGTTAAGGAGTTAGAAAAAAAAAGAGATGATATTTTAGAAGAGAGGAGGAAAGATGAAGAAAAATAGAAAGTTGAAGCTGAAAGGTTGGCCAAAGAAAATCCAAGAAATGAGAAGCAACAAGAGGTTGATTCTCAACCTAAGGTAGTACTTTGGAAACCCCTCTCTCCTGCCACATCTTCAACACAAGTGATAACTCCTCCTTCTGCCCCAACATGGTTGAAGCTTAATTTGGAAAGAAAGCAGATAGTACAACCCTAGCCCCTTAACTAGGATGATATGATGAAATAAATTGAGAAGGAGAGGCCCAAGAAAAGGGTGAGAGTCCTCCATTCTACTAAGATAACAGATGTTGGGGAGATTGTAGATGAATGTGATATTCCAATGGTTGATAAAGATGAACAGGAAATGCAATTGAGTGACTATCAATTGGGAACTGTAAATTTGGGAAGACCTATGAGGAACCATCAAATGAACCTCATTGATATTGTAGCATCATCTACTAAGTCAAGGATGAAATCAAATTCCAATTGGATCAACTACATAAGTTCCTAAACGATGTGTCTTCTCCTATTTCTTCATAATTTGTTGCCCCTGAGACACCTATTTTGTTAAATAAGAAAGAGGTTGATAACCTTGTTAAAATGAGAAACAAAGTAGGGATGATGGATAGATGGATTGGTAGGTTGAATCAAGAATTGAAGGAATTTTTTATTGAAAGTTGTAAAGCTCATGAAGGTGCATTGGAATTGGTTAGTGACATGGTTTCACATGTTGAGACTTGGGAAACAAGAGGAGGAATATATAGAACATGCAAGGAAATTGAAGGACATCAATAAGTCTCCAATAGAAACTTTGTTGGAACAATCTATCCTTGAGGAAGATAATGCAAACTTTGTTGAAAATACCATTAGCATTATTAGTTTTTGGTCCTCATTCACTTATGGGCATAGGAATGAGGTGCAACAGGCTGGAAAGGATTTGCATGAGCAAGTTGAGAAGTTGGGAGAAAGTATTGCTATACTTTTTAATGAAGATATACTTATGAAAGATGGGGTCCTTGATAAACTTAAGGAAAAATGGAATGGTATATTTGAGGAGGCAATGCAAAAAGGGGATGATGGTGATAATTTGTTGATAGATAGACTCATGGATATCAAGGAGGAGATAAAGGATGCTAGAAGGGAGATTATTAAACTTGGAGATATGCAAGATTTTGCCTCTGTTGAATTGAAAAGAATAAAGTTTGAAGATAGTTGGGTGGATGGACCAAAGATGAATGTGCTCCAAAAAGTGTTCGCCAATTATGATGAGTACATACTTGAGCATAAAACATAGGAATAAAGTGGCAGTGACATGTTCCCTTTGCTAGATGAGCATCAAAAATTCATGGCTAGCTAGATAGCTCCCTTTCTTATTTTGTAGGATCATGACATGAGTTCAACTAGAGATCCCAACAGTTCTACCTTCCCCCTTTTTGAGTGCAGATTTTGATATGAAGTATCAATCAGTAACTGAAGATCATGATGGACAATCATCTTACATTGCCCCAGTTGCTCCATGATTTATGGATCTAAGTTTTTGATGAGAGGAATTATTGTAAATTTTCCTATATGTATAATTTCTCTTCATATTGTAAGGGCTGACTCATTGAATCAAGGATTAGCTACCTAAAGAGAGATCTAGGATAGTTTTATAGTTTTATAAGTTTTATGCCAAGATACTTATACATTTTTACAAGTTTTCAATACAATTTTATGTCATTCCAGAATAGATTTTAATGGTAATGTTGATGAACAATAGTCATTCGTATGGCAGTGAATGTTGTGCATAAATGTCTCTTATTTGATGAAAATCAATAGAAGATTATCAATCTGAGACTATTTCATTGAGTTATTTTTTAATGGAATTTATTTATGTTTCTTGATCTATGAATTTTGGTAATGAGTTGGTGATGCGTTCTTGTTGGGTTTTGAAGTTTAATGATGATGAATGATTGTACGTATTGAATTTGCACTCTTAATGAATGTAGTGGAACAGAGTATTATTTGGATTGTATCATTTTATGATTTTAGTTATTTGAAAGAAATGCTCATTATGAAGTTTTTAAGTCTAAATTAAAAGGAAATTTACGTTTATGTTTCATTGTCTTGAGCTCTATTATATCTTTTGGTGTTTATTTACACCCCCCAAACATTATATTAATTCATATTATACAACTTTTAATCTTTACCAACAAGCCCCTTGAATATTACAACTACATAGGCCACTGAACAACATCAGCATAGTTGAGAACCAACTATGGAGACCTTGGAATATAGGTGGCTATAGGTTATTTATCTTTTCAGGAGAAATAGAGTAGCAATATTATATTTTAATGTTGTTGTGCTATATTGACCATCAATAAAACTGGCACTAGAAGGAGGGAATGAAGGAACAAACTAGAGAGAATTGAATCATTTTCACCAGAAAGGTTTAGAATAGTTCTTAGATCTTCTATAAACCCCAACCAATTTCTCAAACTTCGAACGTCTACTAGACCCAACATTCATAGGGCTTTAACACCACCACCCACTCCGCCTGGATTTACACTAATACACCACTGGCATAGCTAAATCCATCACCACCCATGGTGTTCTTTGCAAATAACCCTTCGCCATTAGGAACCATTCTTGGTGGCATTCATGAAATGCCTAAAAATCCTAAGAAATTTTGTCCTAGGTACTCTCATGAGGAGTCACGAAGTGCTGAAGAGAACATACAGGAATTTAAAGATGCTTGTACACGGGCTCAAATAGCCCACCATGATGTTTCATGCAAGTTGTTTCCATATTCACTGGGGCGATGTGGCCTATAATTGGTATTTGAAATTTCCCACAAGATCTATCCTGAGTTGGACAAACTTAGATGATTCTTTTATTAATCAGGTCCAGGTCTATGTAGATCCAACTATCTTATACCACCAATTTGCCACAATTAGGAAGGAACCACATGAACCATTACCCTTGCTCAACACCCATTTCTAGAGGATGTACAGATGGTTGCAAGATCCCTATCTAGTGGCTAAAAATATTGCCATCGGATCCTACTTGAAGACCATAGACCCGCTGATTGGTTTGTTTTTACAAAAAACCTATCTTGTGACATACATCCATTTGTTGTCCAAAGTGTATCACCTTGCTATTAAATTACAACAACAAATAAGTTCTCAATCTGGTAGTCTCGAAGGAGTCTTTCCTCCCCTAGGATACCCTCAGATACCTAATCCAAGCCCATTGTTTAATATAGTTCCAGGGAAGTTTGACTTTGCTTATGGACCTTTAGCTAAATTATAGATTCCTTCCCCGCAACCATGGGTTAATGGGGGGATTCTAGATCCATCCCAATAGGCTCAGAACTTGCATACTTTCACTAGAGGATTCAACCTTGCAACTCACACACTTGTTGTGAATTTGGTAGAAAGTGAGTGCACCACCCAATTGGCTTCAGAGGTAGAATTTTTGACAAAAATTTTATCTTAGGTAACTAACGAAATGGCTTAGGTTAAATTAAACCCTTCCCAGAGCAAATATCAAAATCAGGGTTATCAAAACTAGGGAGGATTTTCTAATCAAAAAAATTATTTCATTCAGAATTCCAATCAAAACCAGAGGAATTTTCAAGGTCAAAAATTCCCCAATCAAAACTATCAGAACCAGAACAAGGTATATAATTAGAGATCAAACAATAATAGGCAGTGGAATACTAGGCCAAACAATGGGGGATTATCCCACAATTATCAATCCAATGAAGACAAGACTCACACTACAAATGTTGCAGATTTGAATCTCATGACGAACTGGTGCAGGTTACATGACACTGCTTTACACTCTAAAGTTAATTGCTCTGAAATGGAAAAGGTTGTCAAGATCGCACAAGTTGATTCCCACCTACCACAAGGAAATCCCAACCAAGATAGTGGGTCAGTAGACAAATCTATGACTTATGAGGCCATTGACAAATGATACCAGTTTCCCATGCAGGGATAAAATGAACCTGAGGAAGATACCTACTATGCTCAAGCCTTTTAAACCAAGGGAGGCCATTTCTTGAAGAATCAGAACAAGGGGTCATTTACTACATCCATCCCTCCTAACATAATGGTTCGTCTAAATCAGAATACTAACAACAATCCATCTCTTTTGAAAGGCCCATTAGATTCACAAAATAAATGTAACTCTACTTTTGTTCCTTGGTTTCCTAGGAATAAAGATATATAATTTGATTTCGCTTTAGAAATGCAGAAATAGAGGACCTCTCTATCATTTTTCAACTTTCTAAAGTGGTGTCCTATCCAACATGATATTGTATTAAAAGCCTTGGAGGAGGAAGATAAGTCAAAAGGAAAGAATAAGGTGATTCCAACCAATTATATGAATGCAACCCTATACAAAGGTAAGACAGGGACACCCCCATTTCTTTTGATTTTAAGAATATACAAAAAGAATTTGCACAACTATCTCTTTCTCTATTTGCAAAAAGTTGGGTTTAAGTCTAGTTCAGACTCACAAGAAAGTGATACGATTAGATAAAACTCAGGTTAATGTTATTGGTGAATTAAGAATGTGCATGTGCAGATTGGATTAGACCCATGAATCCAGACATATATAGATGTTTAGATGGATGATATCCTTGAAACCTATGGTATTTTGATCAGTCGAGACTTGATGAAAAGTTTTGGAGGTTATATTTCCCTGGATTTCAACCCAAATTAAGATAGAAAGTGAACCCCAGTTGAAACATATGATCAAGGAATATGATTTTCCTAACAAGGTAGCGTATTTTGAAACTGAGATGCGAGTGTATAGGATAGAAGAATAAATTTTGACTCTCATTGGTCAACCCTAAACACTCACAACCTTTGGGACACATTGAAAATATGACCACTGCTAATCACCAAGTTCTAATGATGAAATTACAACAAGACATGTTTGTTTTAGGATATGACATTGATTTATGGAGTTTGTAACTCCCAAACTAGTGTAGGGTCCATTACTCAAGTCATTCTAAGTTGACGTGTCAGCCCTATGTAAACATTTTAAATCATGTATGTTAGTCAGATGACAATTGTGAACCCCACCCTAGAATACCTTTGATTCAATTCCCATTTGAGGCTAGAAATGCAACTATCCTGATGAGGGACGATCATACCAAGGATGAATTCATTCCCCATACTATACAAACTGAGGTTTTATTGTCCGATTCACAAGATGACATTGAAGAATCTCAGAAGTTGATCAACACACCTACCCCTACTAATCTTACAATCCCCAAGGGATTGCTCAAAAAGATGACCAATTTTAGGAGTGTTGACAAGGTGAGGTACATGGAACTATTCTTGCACAAGTCTCAAATTGGAGTGAAGTACCTGGCCAACATCATTTGCACCAGACTCTTGAGCCTAATGTGTTGAACTAGTCTAAGCCGCTAGTTAGTCCTCACAAATAAACACCCATGAATCACCCCAATAAGGAAAACCCTACCCGATACTAACTTTGGACCCTTAAATTTTATGGTTCTAAGTATAAAACCAGGAGTGGAGCTGGATTTGAACTAACAAACCCGAAAGGGAAAACATATTTTTCTTCTTATAGGTTACAGTTTGGTTGCACTAATAACGTCACAAAATATGAAGTACGCTAGAGGACTGGTGTTTGCACATCAGAAGAAGATCACAACTCTGACAGTCAAGGGAGACTTTGAGGTAATTTTTAAATAATTTCTCAGTCAATATGCATGCCATAATAAGAGGTTGGTTGCATACACGAACAAGGTATAAAATTTGATCAAATATTTCGATGATTTTGGAATCAAATTGATTCATGGAGAAGATAACCAAATCGGGGATGCACTGGATGTTTCTGTGAGTACTTTGGAGCCCATGTAGGATTCCAAACTAAAATGATTCTCTTTAGAGTTAGAGTCGATCCCTGTTGTTCCTGACAACGTTCAAAATTTCCAAGTTTTTTATGATGACCAACATATTCTCACTTTCCTCGCAAGTTTAGAGGTGTTTGAAGGTCAGATCATTGATGAATCTAACTGAGATCAGGGGGATTGGGATCTAGAAAATTGTGATGCAAAAGGTATAATGAACCTGAAATCCAACAAAATTCTTAAGGGAACGGTGGGATTGGAGAGAATCTTTGATTCTGACCCTCAATCTCATGAGAAAGTTCCTATAGAGGCAAAAGGGAGAAGTATGAGTCATATAACTTAAAAAACTCAGGGCTAGAGAAGAACATTTTTATTGGTAAAACCTGTCCCAAGGAAATCAAAGAAAAAATATTTGAAGTACTAAAAAGAGACATCACAAGAATAGCTTGGGGGTATGAAGACCTAAAGACTTTTGACACTTCAGTGATCATGCACATCATCCCATTGAAACTTGAAGAAAATTCATTCTGATAGAAACAACACCCAGTCAATGCTCTCATCGAACCTTTGATTCTTCAAGAGGTATAGAAGTTACTATCGACAAGGATAAGTTTTTCAGTAAGGCATTCAACCTGGGTTACTAACCTAGTCCCTATTCATAAGAAGAGTGGAGAAATCAGATTATGTGTCGACTTCAAAATTTTGAATAAAGCTTCACAGAAAGAAAATTATCCGCTCCCTTCCCTCGATGAGGTGCTGCAAATAGTAAATTGTTCATAGATGACATCATTCCTGAATGGATATTCAGGATACAATCAGGTTCTGGTCAACCATGAGGATAGAATGAAAACTTCCTGCACTACCAAATGGGGGACATTTTTCTATTGGAGGATGCCATTTGGTCTTATCAACGTTGGAGTCACCTTTCAATGAGCGATGGATGTGGAATTCAAATATTTGGTGGGTAAGTGTATTATTATATATATGGATGATTTTACTGTGTTTTCAAATAATAGATAAAACCATGCTGCATATCTGTCAAAGGTCCTTCAAAAGTGAATAAGTTATGGTGTGTCTCTCAAACCAAAGAAATGTGTATTCGGGGTTTTAGAGGGAAAGCTCTTGGGTCAAATAATATCAAAGAGAGTAATATCAATTGACTTTGATCAATTAGAATCAATTCTCAAATTGACCATGCCGAGTAGTAAAAAGGAAATGAGATATTTTTTTGGAAAGATAAATTTTGTAAGGAAATTTATAACTAGGTTCGTAAAGATTGTCAAGCCCCTAAATGAAATGATGAAAAGGGATGCAAATATTTAATGAAGTAATGAGGCCAAGGCTAAATTCACTCAAATCAAACATTCTATTACAGAGGCACCTATTCTAACTAGTCTTGATTACTCACTTCATTTTTATATTTATTCATTCACATCCGATCATTTGTGCACTGCTATCTTGACACAATGAAAAGGTGAGGGAGATGAACGACCTATCACTTTCATGAGTTCTCCGTTCAAGAATGTTGAGGTTAGATATCCACCTTTGGAAAAGTATAATTTTTAATTGGTACGAGTTGTTAAGAAGTTCAGGCACTATATCCTCCGCAGTCAGGTCACTGCCATAGTTCCTGACCCTACCGTAAAGTCTCTTCTGATGTAGAGTGAATTGGGAGAAAGGAGGGGAAATGGATGGCCATTATATAGGAGTTTGACCTTGAGATACATCCAATGAAGCTGGTGCGAGGACAAGGCCTTTCCAAGGCCATAGTAGATGTAGATCCTAATATTACATGCCAAAAGCACATAGTGCAATCATTTACAAATGATCCCAAGCATGCATACTTGATTTATTTATTGTTGAATAATAAGTGTCCCAATGGAATGAATGCTACATAGAAGAGGGAATTGAGACTTAAAAGTTCTCACTATATGATCAAAGGAGGAGATTTTTTTAGAAATAACTTTTAAGGTATATATCTATGTTGTTTGGATTAGCAGCAAGAAAAACATACCATTGCAAAATTTCATGGTAGATATGGTACTAGACATGGTTTTGTCGATGCTTTAGCACACCATATTTTAAGATCAAGATTTTATTGGCCTCATATGTTTTGAGACGCCCACCAACACGTCAGGACATGTCACACATGTCAAACATCAGCATCGAGAGAACATAATCTAGCGATGTCCCTGCAACCTATTTATGAGGTAAGACCATTCACCCAATGGGCATTAGAATGTGACGAGGTGATTAATTTGAATTCTTCTACAGGTCACAAGTTCATTTTTACTTCGAAGGATTATTACACATGCTAGAGTGAGGTAAAATCCTTTCAAAAATTGAACTACTGATGTCGTGATCAAGTTCCTCGATGAATGTATCATTACCAAGTTTGGAGTACTATTTGCTCTGGTATGTGATAATGACCCTGCTTTCTCTTTTGCTTAGTTCATTCAATGGGAATTTGAACACAAAATTGTTGTAAAGTATTCCTCTAATTACTATCCATAGGGGAATTGGGTAGCACAGTCTACCAATGAGAATTTTTTGGAAGTCACTAAGTATATGTTAGAGAGTAATCCTAGGGATTGGCATACACAACTAAGATTTTCCTTCTGGGAAGAGAGGACTAGAATCAAAACCGCCTTAGGGAACTCACTGTTTAAATCGATCTATGGCCAAGACCGGGTCTTTCCTATCCACTTACAGATACTCATTCTACGCTTTATGCAATAATTTTATTCACAAGATGATAGGATAGAGGCCCAGATAGCCAATTTACTTAGCTTGGAAGAACAAAGAGATGCTTCTTTATAATATTTTTCTAAATATCGGGTTGTCGTCAAATGCTGGGTTGACAAAAGAGCCAAAATTAAAGATTTTAGAATATCAGAACTTGTATTGCTATGGGACAAATCCAAAGAAAGGAAAGGTGACCACTAGAAGTTTGATTGGCTTTGGCTAGGTCCATATCAGATAGCTGAAATCCTTGGTGAAAATTCTTTTCGGTTAAGTACTTTGATAGGAGAACCTATTCCCTTGCTATTCAACGAATAGTAACTCAAACACTATTTTGGCCCATAAAGGTCTGATCTTTTGATTGATTGTATATATGTAATTAGTGATTTCTCATTTTTGTTTGTTTATTGTTTTTGGTTTTTGTTGTTGTGTTTTTCTCTTTTTTTTTGGGGGCCCTCTATTTTATCCATCATGGAGTAAAAGAGTTGTTATTCAAAGTATGATAAGGGTACTAGGAGAGAATTTGGTTGAGTTATTTTTAGGCATGTATGTTGAACTTCTTCGTTTCACGACCTGTGTCTTATGTTCTTTTTATATAATGGTTTGAAAGGTTAAACACAAGCAGGTATATTGTAAGAGATATCATAAACCACAGTTGAATCTATCACAAAATAGGTAAGAACATATGTTCTACATAAAATCCCATTTGTCTCTAGGTGACTATATTTTAGATTTGAGTGAAAATTTTGAATCTTGACACTATCATGAAATCCATTGTAGTTATCAACCCCAAATTTCAGGTTGTTATATTTGAGAACTGAGAAAAGCTAATAAACTAATTCCTTCAAGAAAAGGATCATTGAATGTGTAGACACCTAAATTTTACCCTTTACACATGGTCAAATTTATCCCTTTCATTAATCCATTTCATCCCCTTCATCAAATGTTCATTAAATTATTTATTTAATTAATGTTCCCCTTTTCCCTAACGTTCCTAAGGTATTTAATTTAATTAATTAGATAATTGCCCACTTCATCTCTAAATTAAATAAATGCAATCAATTTATTTAATTTAGTCAATTATCCTTTCCAATTTTTAATTCATTCTTTATCTCTCCTTGTCACATCCTCCATAGCTCTTTCACTAATTTGGGTTAATTTAATTAATCTTTCATTAAAATGTGCATATCCTTAATCTGGATTAATATCACATCCTCCATATCTAGCCACTTGCCTCTAATCATCATTAATTAGCCTAATCACCTATTTTCAAAATCTTAATCCTAATCACTTACCCTTTCTAGCATGTCCTTAAGTCAACCTTCTTGGTACTTACCTTTTTTGGGTTGACCTCTTCCCCATGTGAGTTAAAAATTCACACTTATTCCCCCCATGCATTTGTCTTACCCATGACATCTCATATGTCACATTGTACCCATAGGACAAATACCCCTTTTAGGGGGGATCTTTTCATACCTATTGGTTTCTTCCAAAAAGTGAATTAAAAATTCACTTTTATTCCTCCAAGGCCATCTTCAATCCCCATGGTGACAAGGGTGGACTTTCTAAAAGTCCTCACTTGTCACTTTAAGCCCCACTTGGTGACAAGGGATTACTTTTTGTGGAGATCCTCTCTCATCCCAAGGTAATTGCAAGTACCTTGGGACCACATGGTATTTTCTATGTCACTTGTACCCTTGCCATCTCACCTTATCCTTTGGACACTTCACCTGCCACATGGCAAGATGTGAGGACTTGTGAGTCCTCAACTCACCATAGCCCTCCATCTTGGCCATGGTGGCTCAATCTTCACCGTTGAATCCTCTAGATAATTCAATTTCTTCTATAAATAGCCCCCTCTTCTCATTAATTGAGAGAGTTAGTGCACTCATACCAAACTTATGCTCTCAAGACATTTAAGCCATCTTAGCCATTTATTGCAATCTCTTAGTATTTGCATTTTCATGTTAGAATTCATTATTGCATTCACCCACCTCCATTAATCATCCACCTACCACCATCATTGCAAGTCTATCATCCAAGGAGCACACATCAAAAAGATATCAAGGTCAAACCAAAGGATCGATTCAAGACAAGGTATAATCGGTTTTTATTTTCATCTTTCCTTGTTTTTAATCCAACTAGGTTAATCATTGATGTGTTAGGTGTTATGTTCTTATCTTTCATTCTACTTTTTTTTCATTTTTAGATTAGTTTATTTCTCTTGATCACATTTTTTGGCATGCGTAGTGGGATCCACATCACGGGTCCATTGCATTGTCTGCTATTTTTTGAAGTCTTGCAGATTCTAGAATAGAGGGGAAACCTTGCCCAAGAGGGGCGGCCTTACCTAAACAACAAACTATTTTTTTGTTGTTTTCACTATTTTCTGACCCTTGTTTGTCTGCAGGTTCACAAAGGGGCGCCCTTGCCTAGGAGGGGCGGCCTTGCCCAAACAACAAATTGTTTTGTTGTTGTTTTCACTATTTTTTTACCCCTGTTTATGTGCAGGTTCACAGAGGGGCAACGTTGCCCGAGAGGGGCGGCCTTGCCCAAACAACAGACTATTTTGTTTTTTTTTTTCACGGTTTTCTCACCCCAATTTGTCTACAAGTTCATAGAGGGGTGACCTTGCCCAGGAGGGGTGGCCTTGCCCAAACAACAGACTGTTTTGTTGTTGTTTTCACTATTTTTCATCCTTGTTTTTCTGCAAGTTCACAAAGGGGTGACCTTGCCCAGGAGGGGCGGCCTTGCCCAAATAGTAGACAGTTTTGTTGTTGTATTCATTGTTTTTTGACCCTTGTTTGTTTGTAGGTTCATATAAGGGTGACCTTGTCCAGGAGGGGCAACCTATTTTGTTGTTGTTTTCACTATTGTCTGACACCTGTTTGTCTACAGGTTCACAAAGGGGTCACCTATCCCAGGAGGGGTGGCCTTGCCCAAACAACATACTTTTTTGTTGTTGTTTTCACTATTTTTTTACCCCTGTTTGTCTGTAGGTTCACAGAGGGGCGACCTTACCCAGGACGGGCAGCCTTGCCCAAACATCAAACTATTTTGTTGTTGTTTTTGTTATTTTATAACCTATGTTTGTCTATAGGTTCATAAAAGGGCGGCCACATCCAAAACAAAGAGGTGGCCACGCCCAAAAACTAAATCCGCTTGTCAAAGACATAAAACAAAACTATTGACAAGTGTATTGCAGGTGGAGAAACTATGTTTAACTAGCTAGTTTTATGCTTTCATTTTCTTTAAAATAGGAACATAGGACTAATTAAAAGGTCAAATAATTTTCTTTTGGTGTTTGGAGTGGACAATTGACATATCCAATCCCCTTTCTCCATTTGGCAATCCTGGGTGAAGATAAATCATAGTCCACTTAGTCCTTTTACCCCTTTTTCATTTTATTAGCAGGACCTGCTTGGGGATTTCATCACCCCAAGGGATGATCCCAACCAACGCGTATCAGTGGGGTATATAAAGGGAGGAGGTGAAATCTATACCTCAATCCAATCGCATTGTAATTGGTAGAGCATCAAAGCTAGGGTGATACCTAGATAGACGTGAAGAGTTGGTTTGAGCTCCCAGTCTCATGTTGGCTGCTTCTGACTCATGCTTGTGACAGATTGGTGTTCACGGTTGTGCCCCATGTATCGTGTGTATATCGGGGATGCCCTTAGCAAACCTTGTTAAGCCTAGATAGAGGATCGTGTTGATTGTACCCTTAACACTAGAACTAGGATTATGTTGTTTGACGTGTTTTCTTGTCAAAAACCAATACTTATCAGTCAGTTTTGGTCTTTTACTTATTGTTTTCATCCTTTTCCATCACTTTTTTTGACTAAGTTAGGTTTAGACTAGTCCATAGAGGCGACCTTTCCCTCAAGGGGTGACCTTGACCTAAAGGGGCGACTTTGCCCTCCTCCCTCAACTATTGTTTGTCTTGCTTAAGTCAAACTTTTGCCACATTTTCCTGCTTGGGAAACATTTCCCCCTATTTGGGTGACCTTGCCTATTGTTTGGATGGACCTACCCTAATTTTGGGCAACCTTGTCCAAAAGGGGCAGCCTTTCTGTAAAGGGGTGACCTTGCCCTTCCAAACAACCTTTTTGACCTCCGTTTGCTTGTCGTTACCCTATTTTGGGGACCTATTTTCCGATTCTGAGTGTTTTTCCCTTGTTTGAATTACTCGTTTACCTATTCCAACCATCCTTCCATCCATTCTAAATATCCATTTTCTAGTTTTGAACACCATTCCCCTTTTTCACCCAATTGTTCACCTGTTTCAAGAAGTTGTTCACCTGTTCCGAGAAGTTGTTCACCCATTTCGAGAACTCATTCTGAGTACCATTCCCTAGCCTTGTACATTCATTCACTCATTATGAGTGGTCATTTTCTCATTCCACAAATATGATACCCATTCTGGAAGTCCGTTTGTTGATACTGTTTAACCATTTTTCACTCTAAGTTGAAATCGGGCCCTATTTGGGTGAGCTTGACCTATTTGAGTGACCTTTCCTAGGAGGGGTGACCTTGCCCAAAATTTTGGGTGGCCGTTCCTTAAAACTACACCCATTTCTAAATCTGATCTGAAAAGCTAGCCTCCCGCGGTTTCTGAAAGGCACATTGACTGTCTCATTGTTTGTGCATCTCATTTGCCTGCACCATGATCTGTTTGCATCCACATCATCATCCAAATCATATAATTTTCATTCATAATAATCTTTAGGTTATATATCCATCATCATCGTATAATTCTGAATCCTCTAAACCTCATTTGAAGTTGTTATCTGAATTGACCAAGGTAATTGAACCTGATCATCATCCTTGAACATCCTCTTAGGATCATCATCCTCGGCCCTATCAATCCCCTTCCATCTCAATGTGGATTCAGTGTCATGATCATCAGTTCATCCCTTAATCCGATCAATCAATACCCTACGTCACCTATGGTCATTTCTGAACCCAGTTTAGAAACCCTTCCAATCATCCAATCATTTGATCTTCAATTCAATTTCATCCAATCTTATCAATTGTTTTGTTGATCAAATCCAATCAATTGATTCATCATATATCCTATCAATTAATCCAGCATCCAATTATCTGACTCAACAATCTTTATCCTATCCAAATCATCATCTAGATCATCATTTAGAAGCTTAGTTGCATCTTAGATCACTTAGTTGTTTTGCATGTTCATGCCCGTTCAGACCCGTTCACAAACAAAAAAGAAAATGGCAGAGCAATAAACCAAAGGTTCCCAACCAAACATCCCACAAGAACCCAACAACATTCCCAACATCTTACAAGACCCCCATAATGCTGTTGCATCCCAATCTAATACGGACATCCAGAACACCACACCACCCAGTGACGAGAACATGGTTACCCAAGCCAAAGTCACCATTGATGAATAGCTCAATGTTCCTATTAATGTCTAGATGATGGATCATCTCCTAAATGAACATGGAGATAATATTCTTGCCACCTTACTCATGAGAGTATTCAAGCCACCATCCGACTTTAATGCATAACAATATCCTAGTACACACACTCTTCCTGCACCCGTCGATCCACAAAATTCACAAAATTTCCCAAGAAATTCATGTCCCCGAAGGTGCACCCACAAAAAATTGGCGTCATCCTGAATTCAGTAACATTGTAATGCATCAAGTCACTAGTTATCCTCACCTCCCGACCGCAACCTCGGTAGCACAACCCAAGCATCATGATCCCTATGCATATGGCATGCCATCCTACATCCCAACTACTCCACCACTTCTAGTTCATCATCCTAGTCAACCACTTATCAATACTGGGGACATACCTACCCTTGCATCAATGCCACCTCCAGGATCTTCACCTACTAACAACTTACCCCCACCTACATTCCAACAACCTCCTATGAATCCCCATCAATCCACTCCATTACAAACAACACCTCAGAACACTATAACCGTTATTTCTTCATCCCTACCACCTTATCAGCAACCGTCACAACACAACATTCCCATCCCACAACAAAATGTCTTGGCTCCCACGCAACTGCCACATCAGGTAACACAAGAAGCATCCCAATAGTTGTAACTGCTGCATGGAACTTTACTAGTAGTTCCCTAGCAACAACATATTCCATCTCACCCATCTCATCAACAACAACCACAACATTGACCTCCATAGCAACACAAAATAATTCTCTTCCAAAATATCTCTATCATCCATCCATCACATATACTGCTCCATCCCATGTCCAAAACCAAATGTAGATGCAATCACAACCTTACACCAAACCTTCATAGTCACAAAATAATCCCTAACAACAACCATCAAATCCATCCCCATACCTCACGCGAAAGCCCACCATTGCACAACAATACCAATCTTAGCCACCCTATCTTCAATAACCACAAACCTACTAGAAGGGTGCACCTTCTATCTCTTATTACCAACAACCATCATCACATCAACAAGGGGTTCCTACCTCTTTGTGTTACCAAAATCCTACATAAAAATAGGGCGCTTCATCTGCTTCTTACTATTAGCAACAACCACCCTACCAACAAGTGGCTTCTGCTCATCACAATCCGTCATCTTCCTATCCACCATACATCAATCCACAATCCACTTATCAAAATTAGAAAACACATTCATATGTAGCTCAACCCACCTATGATCCAACCATAGTGGGGCCATTCTCATCATAACCATAATACTATCCATATAATCAACCCACTCTGACTCCTACAACACCTATTAATAAGGACTTGGAAGAAGTTAAAGCTATGCTGAAGGATTTATAGGCTGGAACGGGCAAGCAGTCTTTCAAGTTTGATGACATTTTCTCCTATCCTTTTGATTCCTCAATCTCCTTGGTTCCCTTCCTAAGCACTTTGAGATATCAAAATTTGATAAATATAAGTGAACCAAGGACCCCAAATACCATCTACAAGAGTCTTATACCCATTGCCAAGAGGTCATGCATAATGGCAATTATCTCATCTAACTGTTCCCTAATCGCCTATAGGGGGTCGCCCTTAACTAGTTCATGGGCCTTCAAAAAGGATCCATTAAATCCTTTGCACAACTATCTGAACAATTCATCTCCCACTTCTCTTTTAATCTGGAGAAGGACATTGACACACTTGATTTCTTGAAAGAAAAACAATGTAATGGAGAGACCTTTGCAGGCTATCTACAGAGATGGCGTGCCTTAGCTAGCTGGATGAAATCCCCACTGTCGAAAAATGACATGGTTACATTTTTCATCAAAAATTCTCATCCGAACATGGCCCATAATTTATGACTTCACTACATCACCACCTTTGCGACACTCGTGGAGAAGGGTCTCATCCTGGAGCAAGCCCTTGTTGCTAAAAGGCAAGTCAAACTTTTCAATTCTAATAAAGAGAAAACCTTTGGGGATAAGCCTTGATATTGGAATAAAAATAATAATGTCATCAACGATGGTGTCACTAACACTAAACATGTCTAGGTGGCCACCACCTCACCAAAATATCCTCCTCAATAGAAGCAGTTAATCCAGAACTCCATATTCGTGCCCCAAGGAGCACCTCAACAACAGTCAAACAAAAATAGCCAAGGGGGGAATAAACGACAGTTCCCTCAGTTGGGAGAACCCCTTAGCATTATTTTTAACAAACTTCTACAAGCCAACTACCCCATCACTTATCCCATGACCAAGCCCCTCGATGAGTCCAAGCCCAAGCCTACTTGGTTCAAGGAGAACGAGTATTGTGATTTCCACAATATTAAGGGTCACAAATTAGATAAGTGTCAAGGCCTAAAAACCTATGTCTAGGGCCTCATTGATTGGGGTGAACTCCATGTGGATGCTAACACGACATCTTCATCCAATGCTCAACTCCAAATATATCAAAATGTGTTTCCTAAACACAATCAGGGTCCCAGTATGTCCAATTCCAATCCTGGCCCTAGCAACAACAATAATCAAAATAACAACACAAATAATATCAGTTATAAAAATATGCCATACAATTACCAAGGTGTGGTCACATATATAGAACAAGTGGAGCCACGTGTATCCATGCTACACGTCAAATGAAAATATCCACAATGTGTTGTTACCACCCATCGAACCCGCATCATGGTCCTAGCTGCTCCTGCATCAACCTAGCCGCCATCCGTCAGTTCATAATAAGAAATATTTGACCACTTGGGCAAGACTTCAGCTCAGATTTCTATCCTAGATTTTCTTAGGTCTTCCCCCATGCATCAGGACATCTTGAACAAAGCCTTACAAAACACCCAAGTCCCTGACGATATCGATCCCACACAATTCCAAGCATTGGTAAGAAATTTGTCCACAACCTACCAATTAGGTTAAGTCAGAAGTGCATGCCACACCTTGACTCAAGCCATAATCATCCCCTTCACCTTGAGGTCGGGGAGAATTGTCAAAAAGTGAAAAGGGTATTTGTAGATAATGGTTCAACCCTAAATATTTGTACATTAAATTTTATACAATAGGTGGGATACACCCAAGCTTACCTAAATAATCAATTTATAACCATTAAAGCCTATGACAACATAGAAAGAGACTATGAGGGCACTATCTATCTTCCTATTCAGTTGGGTCCTATTGTACAGTATACTATGTGTCATGTTTTGGACCTAGAATTTCCATATAACATCCTTTTTGGTCGACCATGGATTCACTCTATGCAAGTCGTCCTATCAACCTACCATCAATGTTTGAAGTTCCCATTTCAAGGAATGGAAGTAACCATACAGGTTGACCCTCAGCGATTTGAATATTTTTGTGCCCTAGAGCCTTCCTTTCTACATTCCCACTATTTCTTTGAAGTCAAAATTGGGGCAGCTCAAATATCAGACTCTCTACCATCCAAAAACACACTAAACACCACTTCATCCACGCCATCATCCATACCTGATTCCACCATCACTAAGGTCCAAATCATTGACAAGGGATGTGGTGAATATAAAATGTGTGCAATATTGAACGTGACAACCATGCCACCCTCACTGCGCACATATGGACAATCCTCTCACTTTGTTCTACAAGAGGAAGAAACGACACTTACACTCAATTCCAAGAACATGGGCTTAACAACATTTAAATATCTGGGTTCCCTTTTGGATCAAATGGAAGAAGATATCAATCAATGGGCTTACAAAGAAGAACCTGAGCCACCACGTCCCCTCTTATAATAATTCCAGGAGGTCTACCCACATGCATCTAATTTTGTTGAAAAGTGTGGTTACCAAGGCGGTGGTCTTGGTATAGAAGAGCAAGGAAAACATTAGCCCATCGAAGCAACTACCATCCAACCGCAAAATTTGGGCTTGGTTTATGACCAGAAATAGAAGGGTCCTATGGTATCCACTAGTACTTATAACAATGTTATTTTTGACGACGGTTCCCTCAAAGACATATCAGAGGAGGAATCCATCATTTACGTGTACGATGACCTAGATCATGTTAACCTCCCTGCCATGTTTGAATGCCTATCCGTTTTCACCATCACCTTATCCCTCAAACATCTCAAACTCATAGATTATGACCTACAAGGTACTACACCTCCTAGCACCTTTCCCTCAGTGGATCAATATGTGCACCTCATGGAATTTGGGGAAGATGAACACCCTAGTCACAAAACTAAAAAGAAACAAATAAAAAAAGGTCACTTAGTGAAAACCTCCCTGAGGCACTTTGTGACTTAGAAACAGTAAAAACAAAGGGCGTATCTATTATTGAAAACCTCGAAGAGGCACTATAATATGGGGACGTTCATCTTCCCCTTGTCAGAAATCACTTATTCGATTGATCATCCATCTTGATCAAAAAAACACAAGAAGTAAACTTGGGAACCGAAGAAAACCAGAAGATCACTTATGTGGCTAAGGCACTATTAGCACAAGAAAAATCTACCATCATCAACCTCTTGAAAGAAGGAATCATCAAATTTTCCTAGACATATTCATACATGTCTGGCCTTGATCCAGCTTTGGTGGTACATCACCTAGATGTCTGTCCTGACGTAAAACCTATTAAAAAGAAGCTCAAAAAAATGCACCCTCAAGTAGCCCTCTTGGTGAAGAAAGAATTAGAAAAGTTGTTGGAAGTAGGGTTCATCTGACTGATTGAATACTCTGACTGGATATCCAATATAGTCTAAGTTGGTAAACCTAGCGAAGACAGTATAATTTGTACAGACTTTTGAGATCTTAATAAGGCTTGTCCTAAGGATGACTTACCTCTACCAAACATTGATATGTTGCTCGACCTCACTGCAGGACACGAGATGTTGTCTCTCATGGATAGTTTCTCTAGCTATAACCAAATCAAGATTTCCCCTGAGGACCAACACAAGACTACCTTCACAACACCTTGGGGTACATTCTGCTATAATGTCATGCCCTTCGGCCTCAAGAACCTGGGGGCAACATACCAGCAGTCTATGATGGTTATCTTCCATGACCTTATACACATAATAATGGAAGATTATATTGACAATATGTTAGGAAATTTGAGAACAAGGGAAGAGCACCACACCATCCTCAAAAAGATATTTGAATGTCTGGAATAATATAAATTATGCCTCAATCAAAAGAAATGTGAGTTCAGCATCACAGCTGGAAAACTCCTGGGGTTCATCATCTCCCACAGAGGAATTGAGGTTGATCCCACTAAGGTTAAGGCCATCATGGAAATGCCTCCACCCCACATTCTCAAACAACTTAGAAGCCTCCAAGGTAAGCTCCAGTCCATCCACAGATTCATTTCTCAACTTGCCGATAAATGTCAATCGTTCACACATCTCTTGAAGAAAGACACCGCATTTAAGTGGATCCCACAATGTTAGCTTGGTTTTGATCAGATTAAGGAATACTTGGCTCACTCGCCTATTCTCATGCAACCTATCCCAGGAAATCCCTTCCTCCTTTATATTTCAGCTACTTTTGTGATATTGGGGGCATTATTGGCACAACATGATGAATCCTCTAAAGAATGAGCAGTTTACTTAATCAGCAGGACTTTGGTTGGTTATGAGCTCAATTATTCTCTAATGGAAAAGGCCTTCCTAGCCATCGTCTTTAGCTCCTAAAAAATCATACACTACATTCTTAGTCATCCAGTTAAGCTAATCTTCGAAATTGATCCGCTAAAATATTTGTTATCAAGAACAACATTGACAGGTCGCATGGCTAAATGGGTCATGCTACTAAGTGAATTTGACATAGAATATGTGGATTACAAAGCAATCAAAGGGTAGGTAATTACAGATCAATTAGTGGATGCTCCACTGTTCGATACCTATCTGTTAGAGATAGAGTTTCCAGATGAAGGGGTCTTCATAGTTTCGGAAGCCACCACATGTACATTGTGTTTTGATGGGTCCCACACTAACAACGGATTTGGAGCAGCAATATTGCTCGTCACCCCTCAAGGTGACTACATACCCAAATCATTCATACTGGCTTTTCCTTGCACCAACAATATTGTTGATTATGAGGCTCTCCTCACAGGCCTTAGGATTTTCATAAAAATGGTGTATCTCACACTTGTATGTCTTTGGTTATTCCCAACTAGTGATCAAGTAAGTTAATGATGAATTCCTCACAAAATATGACAAGTTATTACCCTACAAATGCATGGTGGATGACTTCAAGAAATATTTCATCGCCATCTAGTTCAAAAAAATCCCCAGGATACAGAATAAAGTAGTTGATGCCATGGCCACTATTGGTTCCCTCTTGGACATGCCCAGAGATCGTACCGACTGTGAGTTCCTTGTAGAACAACTATTAATCCCTACATACAACATCCCTGAGAGAGAAACGGTTTGTGACATTGTAGGCCCTAAATCCCCTTGGTAACAAGATATTTACACTTATCTTCATGATAACACCCTACCATTTGACCTCACAAGAAACCAACAAAAATCATTTATCCAATGCACCTTCCACTACACCATCATCATTGATACACTTTATCGACATGGGTATGATGGAACTCTCCTCCGGTGTTTAGACGAGATCGAAGCCCGCATTGCATTAGCAGAAGTGCATAGTGGTATTTGTGGGGCCCATTCTAATGGTATGGCCTTAACCAGAATGATTCTAAGAGTAGGGTATTACTGGCCTACAATGGACCATGATGCTTGCAAGTTTCTCAAAAGGTGTCTTCCCTGTCACCAACATGCATATTTGATTCATACCCCGAAACAAGAATTACAACCTATCATGACACCTTGGCCATTTTTACAATGGGGTTTCGAATTGGTTGGCAAGATATACCCTCCATCCTCCGATGGTTACACTTTCATCATCACAACCACTAAATACTTCACCAAATGGGTGGAAGCCATACCACTCACTCAAATCATCGATGTTCCAATCTCTAATTTCATCCTCTACCATATCCTTTGCAGGTATGGGATCCCCTCCACCATCATCATTGATAACAAAAAGCCATTCAAGAATAAGTGCATGAAATTCCTCTGTGAAACATATCATATCCAAAATCATTGGTCCACCCCCTATTACCCGAGGGTAATGGTCAAGCAGAGGAAACAAACAAAAAACTGATTAAAATCATTAAGAAGATGGTTAATAGCACCGATCAAGATTGGCACCTCCATCTCCATCCTACTCTTTGGGCTTACCTCTCATCCATCTGCACCCCCACCAGTGCTACTCCTTACTCCCTTGTCTATGGCATTGAATCCATCTTTCCAATCGAAGTCAAAATCCCCTCACTTCGAATATCACTAAAGAATCTTATCACTGATGAAGACACCCGAGTGGCACGACATGCACAATTAGAATTACTGGATGAAAAATGGGTCAAGGGTTATAACCATCTACAAGCCTATTAGCACCAACTCAAGAGAAGCTACAATAAGAAGGTATTCCCTCGCCAATTCAATGTTGGAAACTTAGTTCTCAAAGAAAATCAGCAGAATCAACAAGATCGAGATAAGAAGGGTAAATTTGAAGCCAATTGGTTAGGTCCTTATGTCATCACCACTAAATATGGTTTTGGAGAATACAGGTTATCTACCCCTGAAGGAGAGCCCCTGGAAGAACCTATCAACATCATGCATCTAAAAAAATTCTATACTTAGGTCAGTCAGGGCATCCCTCCTGGTAAAATCTCAAAAATATAAAAAAAGTGAAATTTAAAAAAAAAAAAAATTAAAAACTCAAAAAATAATAAAGAGAAATAATTCATCCTATGGTTAAAATGACCCCTGCATGGCACCTTGGATATGTTCGATTGGTGAAAACCTGGCAACAAGCACCTTTTGTATATCGCTTAATCATTATCTACCTCATGTCCTAGTTACTTTATGCTTTATCCAGCCAAATCTCGATATTTGTATCCTTCTATTGATTTTATCCCCCCATCCACTTGCATCCCCTGGTCGCTTTGTATATTTTCGGTTGAGAATTGGATGAAAATCATCTGCTATCCAACATCCTAAGCACTTATCCTAATCTGATCTTGTGTGTCACCTCGACTTTTTGGTTGTTTCCATCTAGGATCATCCATTGTGTCTGTCTACATCTAGATCTTAGCCTGTCTTTGGCAAACTCTGTTGCCCCTGCACTTTCATGTAGGAAAGGATGATCATTTGATCCACCCTCGGGGCTTTTGTTTTGTCTACTTTTTCCTTCATCATCCATCACCATTGTCCACTTTTTGATCTTATTCATGGTTGGTCTTTCATCTCTTTCAAACTACGTTGCCCCTGTGCTTGCACGTAGGCAAGGTTGATCATTGGATTCACCCCTGGGGCTTCTCTTTTTTTCTCTTTTGTGGTGAGTTTGTTTGATCATTTTCCTCCATCATCTGTCTTGATCGTCCTCTTTCTGCTTTTATCATGGTATTTTCTTGAACTACGAGGGCTCTACGCTTTCACTTAGGCAAGGTTGATCTTTGATCAACCCCTAAGCCCCTAGGTCTTTAGGTTGTGTCTCGTGTCTTGTATCTTGTCATCAAGGTGCACCCTTATCTTGTTGGTACCTCACTAATGGAATCCATTTGTGTCACGAGATTTAATTAGTTTTTGAATATCTTGTGTCATTAATTGATCTTTTAGTTTAGCATCCATCTTTTGTCTCAATAGGATGTATCCTTCCTAACAGACTGCATCGACCTCATCCATCATCTTGATCCTATGGCGAAGGATGTTTTGAAATTGATTCCAATCTTTTGATGCTTTTGGTTTTTTGTTTTATCACTTAAACCCCCTATCATCACTCATCAATGCCGCCATAATTTTTCATATTGTGGTGTGTTTTGACTGGTTTCCATAGGGGCATATCTTGATTTTTATTTTGTTTGTTTTTTTCCTGGTTGTCTTGTGTAGTACCCACCAAGACCCTTCAGGTCTTGCATTATGTTGGGACATCCGTTTGTGCTTTTATTTATCCCAATACATGGCCCGATTGAACTCATTGTGACTTCAGGGTATTGGGATAGCCTTCTTGTTTGTTGTGTTTGTTTATGCATTAGACACTAATCCTCCTTGGTCCATATACCATGGTAACTGGTGTCTTATGCTATAGAAAAAATCAGTGCTCTGAAGATGATAACTTGCATTAGCATTTAATTTCATTGCATTCATGTATCCTTCATCCCTTCTTTCCCCCTGACTTAGGATTTTGGATTGTGCAAATGGTGATTCCCTCCACCTTTCCCTTTCTTCTCAGGAGTCCTATGGTTCTTGATAGGTGCAGTCACACACCCATCACCTTCTTTGCTTCCATCATTATGCAGGCCCTTATTTGCATCTAGGATCACATTGCATTTTACTTAATAGCATTCTCATTATAGGTTCATTAAATTGCATTAAATTTTATGTTGTGTAGGTTAATTTGCATTAATTATTCTATGAATCTTAACATTCATTCATTTTGATTCATATCATTAGGTTCATTACCACATCCATCATACACATTAACTATCATGCATGTCATAATAAATCATCCACACTAGAAATAATCATAACATCCATAACATCATATCCATCAGACATCATGCATTCATAAATAACCATCTCATTTTACATATCACATCATCCATCACATCTTGCATCATAGAAATTAGACATCATGCACATAGAAATAATCATAGAAATCATCTATCACATCCTGCATCGTAAACATTAGGTATCAACATAATCATTATGTATCATAATCATACATCCATCTAGGCATAAATGTAAATCCATATAGGCACATTCATACATTACATCATTCATCATTCATCATAAACATATACATATGCATAAATAAATCATCCATCGCATAAGAATCATATAATGTCAATAAGAGCTCTCACATATCATATGCAAAATCCAAAAAAATACAATGTCCATCATGATATCCATCGTATCCATCATAATCACAAAATAAAGTACAAGTACAAGGATTTGCATCAAATATAATTGTTGCTACTTTGTATTGCCCATCCAGCTGCACTTGTCAAAATCTAATATCCTGTCATCTGCCAAATGAGATACCCACATCTGACTGTTGTGGGGACTCAGGCACTATTCCTTGGCAAGGAATGGTCATCTGAGATCCATTGTATCCTTGGGTCTATGTCCCCAATGACTAGGATGGCGTGGGAGTCTGAGGAGCCCGTCGCTCAAAGTGAAATGTGCATTATGATGGAACTGGAATTACCTACTGATAAGCGATCATCCAGAAGGATGCCTCTCTCATGTACTCATCTCTCTTTATAGCCTGACCCCAAAGAATTTTTCGATCCTATCTATATCTATATCGATCTCTCGTAATGACTCTCCTCTTCCCATGCCCCCTGTGCCATCCTTATCTGATCGATCTCCCCTGTAGCTGATGTCTCATCTCCTCCACTACTCCTACCTCTAAGACATCCCCCTCTCCATCCAGTCTCTACACCACTGCCCCTGATCTATCACCACCACTTTGTAGTACCACTATTTGTGACCGTGCAGTATCCCTCTCAACCTGCATCACCTGAGCCTATGCCTACAAGGCTTGTATCTTTGCATGCATCATGTCCCTCTCTCTCTGAGCCATCTCTAATTGGGCCTTTTTTGCCTCAACCCTCGACCCTCGCATCCCCAAGTGTTATCTTTTTCATGGATGCCCTATCTTGGAGCTTAGTCCTCTCCCTCACCAATCCTATCACCTATGCCCTCAGCTCCTCCATCTCTCTCTCGGGTTGCTACCCATCCCCTCCAGAATCTTGTTATCTCATTCTCTATTATATAGTCATCACTGCCTGTAATCTATCTCGATCCTAAGTCACCCTATCTAGCTCACTGTGTAGCTCATCTCTCTCCCTCTCCACATCTTGTACCTGTGATTTCAAGAGATCAACAATGAAGACATAATCCCTCTTTCCAGTGGCCTTCAACCTGACTACCTCTGTCTGAAGCCTCCTCCCCTCGACCCTGAGTCTGATAACCTCTCCCTCTACAATCCTCAGCCTCTTCTCTGTCATTTAAAGCCTCGCCTGGGGCCCCCTCAATAATATGACAGGGTCCTTAGATGGTACATATGGTATAGTTGTTAATGGATCCACCACTAGGACATCCAAATGCATCACTTCCTCCTGTGCATCTCCATCTCTAGTCTCTCAAGATCCTGCTGAACCCCAATCGCCACTCGAAGTCTCCTTGGTTGTCCCCTCCACACAACCCTAATCTTTTGTCTCACCTCGGGATCCTCTCTCTCCTCATTCATCTCCATCTTTGGCTCAACGGGTACCTAATCAACCATTTTTTCCATTGCCTCAACCTCCTCTCCATCGCCTCTACATCTTGTCTCTACTCCTCGGGCTAGACCTGAGTCCTTTATCTCCTCCTACCCGATCTTCATTGACCTCCTGCCAGATCCCCTCCTATCTCCTTAAGTTTTCTACCTCTGGCACCCCCTCCTGCTCACCTTCTTTGGCTACCTCCAGTACTCTATCCTTCTACTTTTCCTACTCTCATTACTCTCATCTGCCTTCCTCCAACTCTGTCCACCTTCAACCCTCTCTACTCACCTCCTCCTGCTAAGGCTGCCCCTCTCCTCTTGTTAAGGCTACCCCTCTCCTCCTGCTCGGGTTACCCCTACCTGTCGTCTCCCCCCCTCTTGCTACTCTACCCTCATCCTCCAATCTAAATCCTAATGCCTCTATGATTGGTACCTCAGGTGTAATCCATATAGGATAGTTTCACAAAAACCACACTGCATATCTGATAGTGATCCCTGCATCTACCAATCCCTCAACCCTCCCTGGGTACTCTACTAGCTCTTGCACTAGTGTCGCCAAGTCATCTCATGAAAAATATCCTTAAATTGCATCACCCCAAGGTCACTCATGCTATTTGAACATATCTGGGGCACCTGGAATATTGTGCACTAGCCCATACTGCCTCGTCACCCGATTTGGCCTGTGTGACTCTATTGTTCGCGGCTCTATCCCAAATATGTAAGAGCGAGTCATAAAGTATCCTCTATGTATCACCTCATCCTCCCTCCATCTCCTAAAGATTTGTGCCATATACGACCTCCACACTATGTCCTCCTCCTCCAGACCATGAAAAAACTCCTCCATCTATGTATATCTCCTACCCCCAATATCGAAAAACCCACTCATACTCTGCACCATACTGCCAGGCCACCAAAAATGTCATTTCCTCATGCCCTGCTCACACCACATCTGGTCTGGCCACACTAATGTGCTCCTAGGCCCACACCTGCAACAATGTCATGTGGCACACACTGATAACTCCCTAATAGAAGATCCCATGCATGTCTCGGTATAGTTGTGCAAGGATGCATGGACCTCAAGCAAACTATCCATCCCTCCCCTCGATGACATGTCGAATAACCTCCATGTAGCCAAGGTTGTAGCGTCTCCCACTCCTATCCAAAATGAGTATCCCACTGATCAACCCACAAAGATACAACAATAGCGGTGATAATCCTAGCCCCAAGCATCTATCCACGTCCAAGCCATTCTTCTCTACCGGCAGGTCCTCTTGCTCGAATAGGATCCATATGGTATGATCTAGCTCCTCTCCCTTTGATCTCAGCTCGCTCACCATACACCCTAGTATGGGCAATCTCAAAATCCACCAGACATCCTCCAACGTCACTATCATCTCTCCTATTGGTAGATGGAATGTCGATGTTGTTGAATCCCAATGCTCGATCAGGGTTATCAGCATCGCTTGATGTGCCCTGATGGATGGATACCCTAAGAAATGCAGCACCCTTACCTACGCCAAACACTAATGGTCCACTTCGTTCATCACTCATTGTGTCGTTGCGAGCACCTCTGATCTCCTCTTAGGCATCCATAAAGTATCGAACCTCTCCAGTCACACCACACAATCTATTAGTCACCACATCATTCCCTTTAATTATTTCCCAGCTCGAAACAAATTCCTCACTCACATTTTCCTTTCTTTCTCAGCCTCGAGTTCCTGTTCAAACTATTTTTTTTTTCTAACACTCTTTCTTCGCTTAGATGCTTTTCTTCTAGTTTCTCTCTTTTTTCCTTCATGCCCATGGTGTGTTCCTTTCCGGGCACAATTGCCTCTTTTTCGGGGCATGGTCGCCCCTGTTCCAAGGCGTGACCACCCCTTTTCTGGGCATCATCGCCTAACAGGTGAGGCCGCCCCTTCCATGGGTGCCACTGCTTGTTGGGCAAGGTTTCCCCTTCCCAAGGTGCAACTGCCCATTGGGTGTAGCCGCCTCTTCTTGGGGCGTCATCGCCCATCAGGTGGGACCACCCCTTCCAAGGGTGTCACCGCCCGTCAGGTGGGGGGACCCACTATCCGGGGCGCTGATGCCCATCGAGCGAGGTCGCCCCGCTTGGACATGACCACCCGTGTCTGGGGTGATTCCTCCCCTTTGTGGGACATGACCGCCCCTCCGAGGCATGGCTACCCCTCCATGGGGAACGACCACCCTTTCTCAGATGGGGAACGATTGCCCTTTCTTAGATGGGGCCACCTATTTTTAGGGTATGACCACCCTTTCTTGGACGGGGCCGCTGCTGTATGGAGGAAACCGTGGCATTTTTCTTCTAACCCTTCCTCTAATCCCTTGTTTTTCAACCCCATCCTTATTGGACATTTCTCCCAACCCACCCGATGAAATTACATTTTGTCTCCTACCCGTTTTCCTAATCTACCTCGAAACCAAAACCCATGTTTTAAACTTCAAAATACATCCAAAAATGCTAAAATCATAAAGGGGAGTTTTGAGCCTAAAATGTTGTGGGACGGCATGCTCGGCATAGAAAATTTGCACCTCGTCCGCACGGTGGATCATGTCGTCATCATAATCATTCGGAATTGTCTCTCCTCTTCTTCTTCTTCTTCTCCTCTCCTCTCCTCTCTCTCTCAACTAACAGTTGTCCAAATGAGGAATAGCAATTCTAAAATTACTATTTCTAACTTTCCCCCTCTTTTTAAATTCAGGGAATATTTTCCCTTTATTTAACTTTTTTTTCCTCCAATTAATCCTTAAACTTCCACAGGCCACCATTTGCACACCGTGTGTCTGTTTGACTTCGTTCAAAAGGAAAACCTGTTTGATTTTTTGTGCCCTTTCCAATGGTACACTTTGTTTATCCATATTGATAAGTAACCTATGGCCCCCTTTTCTTCCCCTACCGCCCTCTCGAGGGGGCATACCCTACCAATCTATCCACACCTCTTTCTCAGTCATCTTTTTGCTTGACCGGGGCATCCCCTTTCACTCCCCTCCATTTGGGAAGCTCATGCAACCTCTTTCATGTTGAGGAATCTTTATTTCAGTTGCTTCCTCTATAGAGTCATCTGCATTTTATTTTTCTTCGAAACACTATTATTCTAACAATATTTCAAAGAGGGAAAAAATGCAGACACCTAAATTTGACCCTTTACACAAGGTCAAATTTACCCCTTTCATTAGTCCACTTCATCCCCTTCATCAAACGTTAAAAATATAATTTATTTAATTAATGTTCCCCTTTTCCCTAATGTTCCTAAGGTATTTAATTTAATTAATTAAATACTTTATACATTAGCCCACTTCATCTCTAAATTAAATAAATGCAATCAATTTATTTAATTTAGTCAATTATCCTTTTCAATTTTTAATTCATTCTTTCTCTCTCCTTGTCACATTCTCCATAACCCTTTCACTAATCTGGTTTAATTTAATTAATCCTTCATTAAGATGTGCATATCCTTAATTTGGATTAATGTCACATCCTCCATATCTAGCCACTTGCCTCTAATCATAATTAATTAGCCTAATCACCTATTTGAAAAATCCCAATTCTAATCGCTTACCCTTTCTATCATGTCCTTAAGTCAACCTTCTTGGTACTTACCTTTTTTGGGTTGAAATCTTCCCCATGTGAATTAAAAATTCACACTTATTCCCCTCAAGCATTTGTCTTCCCCATGATATCTCATATGTCACATCGTACCCATAGGACAAAGAGCCCTTTTAGGGGGGATCTTCTCTTACCTATTGGTTTCTTCAAAAAAGTGAATTAAAAAATCACTTTTATTCCTCCAAGGCCATCTCCAATCCCCATGGTGACAAGGGTGGACTTTCTAAAATTCCTCACTTGTCACTTGCAGCCCCATTTAGGGACAAGGGATTAATTTGTGTGCAGATCCTCTCTCATCCCAAGGTACTTGCAAGTACCTTGGGACCACATGGTTGTTTCCATCTCACTTGTACCCTTTCCATCTCACCTTGTCCTTTGGACACTTCGCCTTCCACATGGCAAGATGTGAGGGCTTGTGAGTCCTCAAATCACCATAGCCCTCCATCTTGGCCATGGTGGCTCAATCTTCACCTTTGAATCCTCTCGAGAATTCAATTTCTTCTATAAATAACCCCCTCTTCTCATTAATTGAGAGAGTTGGTGCATTCATACCAAACTTATGCTCTCAAGCCATTTAAGCCATCTTAGCCATTTATTGCAATCTCTTAGTATTTGCATTTTCATCTTAGAATCCATTATTGCATTCACCCACCTCCATTAATGATCTGTATAGGATCTAGACTAGATTGCAGTATTTAAATGCTTAACTTTTACAATGCTTTTACAATGATTATTCCAAGTTAATTAAATCAAAATTAACTTATGGAAATAACAAAATGAAAGTAATAACAAGGTGATTATAACAGAAAGGAAGGAAATGAGAGAAAGAAAGAGAGAGAAGAAGAGAAGTGCAAACAGTGTTTGATTACGGAGTTCGTCACAAACGTGACTACGTCTTCGGGTCCACTAAAATAGAGAGACCGATCCGATTAACTCCAAAAATCAATTACAATAGCACCATAACCATTCTCCAAGCATTTCGGCAGCGTAACAACACTCTGTCATGCAAGAATGATTTGAAAACTCTCCAACAAGGCCTCTCTTTCATCACCTCAGCATCAGGACTTCATCACCTGAAAAAAACTTGATTTCAATTCTCACCTCAAGCCCCCTTTTTATACAAAGAATTTGCTCAATTTGGCTCTCAACCAATTGATTTGCAAAATATTCTCCAAATCACCTTATCTCTCCAAAATACATAAAAATCTGCAAAAATCTCATAATCCCCCCATTTTACATAATAGATATTTGAAAATCTTTATCAAAAAATCCCATTATTAATTCTAGCCCCTAATTCACTTGTTCCCGGGCTACTATTATCTTCATTGGTTACACTTAATCCTTTAAAAAGGATTATTGTTTTTTTAAGATTTTTAATTTAGGGAGGTTGTTTTAATTTATAAGGCATTCGGCTTTCAGCTAATCAACAAATAAAAACGGTGCCACACATATATCAAAGTTGTTTAATGGCTTAGTGGTGGCTATGCGTTTTGGAGCCCGACCGGTTCGGGGTTCCAAACCGCGACCGTCCATTGTAAAAACAAATTCCTCTAAATAAAAATTTAACAAAACAAACCCGGAAACAAACACATGTAGACCCGGATTTCTGGGCGGATTGGTTGGAGGTGGGCACGGCAAATGAGAGGTCGGGTGTTCAAATCCCCTCAACCTTTTTTTTTCAACAAGCAAAACGACTAACAAATTCAAAACCGCCGGCGGAGCTGACCAAGGCCACGTGGCATGCCAGGGAGGTGCCACGTGGCGGAGTGCAATTCGTTGATCACACTGACTGGGATCCGACTGTGCGATGACGTGGAAGGCAACTGTACGCTGACTGTGCTATGACGTGTCCGCTGACTCTAATGATGACGTGGCGTACGGATGCCACGTGTCGACCTCTGATTGGATCCATACATTGCCGACGTGGATGCCACATGGCAGATTCTGATTCATCCACTTCACCGTCCGTATAGTACGGAATGCTGACATCAGCATCCGTACGGTCCACCTCAAAAGTCAACTGCAAACTTTGACCATCGATAAGTTGAGCATACGATGTCGGATTTCGACGAAACGAACGTTGCCGGAATCATCTCAACGAGCTCTTCGCGATGACACCAACTTCGAAAACTTTTGATGACATCATTTTTTCCACTTCCTGGACGCCCTTTGATTCCAGTTTGACCAAAGGTTTGACTGGCTATAACTCGTGCAAACGGACTCCTTTTCGCTCCGTTCGAGTTGCGTTGGAACCAGGACGTCGAGCTCTTTCTGATGGTGCTGATTTTGGAGAGAAATGGAACACTTCAATTTTCACTGAAAAATGTCCACCGGATCAATTAATCATCCATCCACCATCATCATTGCAAGTCTATCATCCAAGGAGCACACATCAAAAGGATATCAAGGGCCAACCAAAGGATCGATTTAAGACAAGGTATAATCGGTTTTTATTTTCATCTTTCCTTGTTTTGAATCCAACTAGGCTAATCATTGAGGTGTTATGTGTTATGTGTTTATCTTGCATTCTACTTCGTTTTGCATTTTTAGATTAGTGTATTTCTCCTGATCATAGAATGATGAAAAACTCAATACAAGAAGGGTAGTTCAAGTATCTCTACTAGGGCTATGGACGCCTGATTGGCAGTAGAGAAATGTTTTGAGAGAACTAGAGGTTAGTGATAATAGATTTCCATAATCCATGTGGATTATTGCAAGAGTTTTTGGATTAGATTGTGTCTAATTTTTTGCATCAACGTCTCGAATCACACTTTATGATTCATCATCAGGATGGAAGAGAGCATAGGAATCTTGATGATGAATCACGGAGTGTGATTCAAAATGTTGATGCAAAAGAAAATTGGACACAATCTAGTCTAGAAACGCTTGCAATAATAACAAGAGGTATCTATGTCAGGTCTATAGACGCCTAACTGGCAGTGGATCAATACCCACAATATCATTGTATGACAGTTAAAAGGGTTCAAATCACGTAGCTTGGATCTTGAATAAAGTTGTTTAAGAGTAGAAGGAGTTTTTACCAAAATAGATGCACCATACATGCACACACTCAGTTTCAAAGTAGTTAATACGTATTTACATTTGAGATTCCAGCTCAACCTTGTTTGCCATGACTAATCATACTTAAGTGTAAAACATTCATGAACTAGACGTTCTAGGTGATTGAATTATTTAGTGCCTTGAAAATGGGTAAACCATTTTCCTAGTTGAGTCGCCATTTTTTATGCCTTGCATAACCACCCCATTTTTTATTTTGGTCAAAATCGGTCCCCCTTTGGTTTCGTTTGTCCTTGGTGTTTTTTTTCAGGACAGGATTTGTTCTTTTTCTCCTAATTGTTTGTTTTCTTATGCTCTGGCAGAAGCGGAACCATAATGGAATTTGAATCGAGAACTTGCAAAAATTTCTCGGTTTGGTTCTGGTTATGATTTTGCTCCCGTTTGTTTTCCTTGTGTTTTTGTCATTTCTCGGTGTTTCATTTGGGACAGGCTTTGCCTTGGTCCCGCCTCCTTTTTCTTTTGTTGCTTCATCATTTCAGTGTTTTTTAATTTTTGGTGGGATTGGAGCCGGATCATATATTGAACTCAAAACTTTTGCAAACTTCCAAGTTTGGCCCCTGTTCCGCCTCTGCCTCTACCTCTGCCTTTATTTTTTGTTCTTTTGTTTTGTCTTGGGCTTAGTTCCTTTGGTCTCAATCCCACCTTTTCTTTTATTTTCTTGCCTCCTTTGTTCTTTGCATTTTTTTTTCTTTGGCGGGATCGAAACTGAACCAAGAACTTTTTAAAGGTTCCCTGTCTGGTTTTTGTCCTGATCCTACCCCCGTTATTTTGTTGTCTTCTTCCCTTCTGTGGAACCAAAGCTAGAGCTGGAGTAGGATGAGGGACTTTGGTAAATTTTCTTGTTCTATCCTAGCTTCGATTTCACACTCGCTTTACTTCTAATGTGCACAATAGTTATGTACTCGTTCTCGCTTTGATTTTGTGCTTGACCAACCGCATTAATTTCTTTAATCGTAGGCTCTTCACATGTGCTAAATCAAATTCAAAACCTTAATCAAGGTTATTTGGCTCATTACAACTATTCAAAGTATTATTAATGAGCCAGAGCTAAATAATTCGAAGAGAAGCATGATTTGGTCGAAGGTAAGTATCTGCAAGTGGACTTCGATCGAGTTTTATCCTATTTGGTAGCATTTTGAGGTAGGTGAATTTGTCCTATTTTGTTTTCGCATGTTGTTCTCATTTTGTGTTCGTTGTGTTCTTCGCGCGTTCATGAGAGCTTCCTCGTGAATCTTCACTTGCTTTGGTGTTTCATTTTTGTTTTTCCTTTTGTTGTTGGTCTTTTTCTTCCATTTCCCATTTGCTTTTTCAATTTTCCTGTTTGTTATTGTCGGTCTTTTGTCATTTTCCTATTTTGGTGGTATTCATACTATCGTGCCTTATTTTCATTTAGGGTTTCATCTTTCAGGGGGTCTTGAGTGTTTTAAAAGGTTTGAAATATTTTGAAACACCCATCTGATATTATTCCCATGTTGATTCAATGGTTTTCATGTCAGGTTTATGATGCCCTAACTTCTTGAGTCGACGGGTTGTGCAAACTAGGGTTTGTATGCTGTCTCTTTGCAATATTGTTCCCTAGCCGGCTTGGTCCTACCTCGATTATTTCAATAATGAAGTCACACCTTTATTTTAAGTCTCCTCATACCTTCATGTGATCTTATCCCAAGTCATTATGGGCGTTTGGTTAAACTTTCTTCATGTTTGATGATAAAGTGGTAGAAGCAGAGCCAAGAATGAACTCAATTCATGAGTATGAGTAAGAGTTCATGTCCAATTCCAAGCCCCCTCCTGATGAGGTTTTGACTCCATTATGTATCCCTTTCTTCTGACAGAAGTGGAACCAGAATGGAAGCAAGACTTTGAACTATTTAATGGTGCTGAGTCCAGTTTTCGTTCTCATCCCAATCTCGATTTCAATGTCAATCTCAACCTTGATCCTACATATGTTAGAAACTTTATAATTCTAACCCCTTCTTGGTTCCACCTTTGATGAAATTAAACTTCACTAAGTGTGAAATCCTACCTAGGGAAGGACAGGGTAATATCAAAGGAAATCTTCTAATGTTGATTTTTCATTCTTTTTATTGATCTAATCTGGGATTATTTTATAGAAGTAAGCAATGTTAGGAGCATCTGTAGAAGTTTCACATGGAAGGCCAAGCTACAAAGATTTCAAGGCAAGAAAAACCAAAGAAGATAAAGGTGGAGAAATTACCCTATACATTAAGATATAAACACCAGAATGCCACTCTTATAGCCAGCAAACTAGATTCAGAGTGGGTTGACATCACAAATACTAATTTGGGACCATTTAATTATGAGGAGCTTATTTTAGATACTTTCTTAGAGGAAGTGAGTGGGAGGGAAGAAAGAACAATCCAATCTGGGTTGGCACATGTCACACTCTTCCCTTTATCAATTCAGTGTCGAGAGCTTATCTTGACAACAATAGGGGCCTACAATCCTATATCAATACAGTGAATGGAACTCCAAGGGAATTTGATTGTTTATTTATCCCCATAAATGATGAGGTTCATGTTCAATGCACCTACCCCAAAGAACCCCAAGCAGTTGACTGAAGTAGAAGCACTCCAGATATTCAATAAGAATAAAGAGATTAATAGATCTCATATGAACAAGAAGTGGTTGAGGATTGAGAAGAATTCCTTAACCAAGGTTCTTGAATAGCCCAAGAGGGGAAACTTCAAGAAATAAGTTGATGACTTGATCATGATGGTTTCCAGGGTGTTTGGGAAGAAGTATTTTGCATGTTTCAATGAATGGATGTTGCCATTCATTGAAGCCATTTTTGATGGCAAGAAACAATTTGATTGGGGCATGATCTTGTCTGATAATTTGCACAATCAAATGTTGAAGGTGAGACAAACAAGGAATTTTGTTATGACCTCCTATGTTATATATGCAATTGCAAGGATGGGAATTTTTCTTGGCTTAAATGCAGTGGGCATATTGGAAGAAGCTCCTGGACAAAAAAAGGTATGGGATCATTATGATTATTTGACCCTACAAACATTAGAATTACATTATAGGAGGGTCAACGATGCATTTCATTTTGTCATTATTAATAAATTGAAAGGAGATGATAGGTATAGGATGAGTAGGGAGGCTATGGCCCTTATTGTTGAATGGGGACATTGGTATATCCAGTACCCCAAGTTCTCTTATTTTAGGTTGGAAGGTTTTGATGGACATCCTCATCGACTGCCAAGATGTTGCAATAATAATATTGTGCTTATGGAGTTCATATATTAGGTTGTAGGAGTCAATACAAAGTTTGCCAATAAACACAAGCCCGAGTGCCATAAATTTCCCATGAAGTTGGAAGAATATTGATGCCTTCACAATTTGGTTGCTAAGGCAATATGTGATGAATTAAGTTATTTAAATTTGGGATTGTATATAGCCCGAAAACACTTTGATCCAGAGAATAGGATGAAAGGTTTAAATCCTATTATTTTTGGTAAACATTATAATTGTTGGAGGTTTTTTGGATTGATTCACAAGATGATTATGATGTTAGGAGGAGGAGCTATGAGAGGCTAACCATCCCACAAGTGATTGAATATGGGGTAAAGGAGGACATTCCTGATACACTATAAGATGATGGTGTAGTTTTGGACCCTAGATATGAAGTGGGGAAGATAGGCACCAAAATCTTGGACCCAATAAATTGGGATGAAGAGGAATTCATAGATGTTAAAAAAAATTCAATAACTATATGGATAGAAGTATCCAATGGGTGATCATGAAGATAAAGGAGTTGGAGGATCAATCCTCAAAGAAGATGAAGGCAGGAGCAACCAAAGGTTATAAGAGAACCAAGAGGAGAGTAGCCCCTAAGGAACAATTGGAGTATTATCCTCCTAGCTCTAGGGGAGATGTTGATCCAGGAGTACTTGTTCAAGAAACCCATGAATCACTGGGTTTGGAGACTACCACAGCTAGAGAAGGATCCTCATCTCAACCTCCTCTCCCTGAAAAATCTACTAAAGAAGTACTTGCAGGGACCTTACATGAGCAAGCTGAAAATCTTAGGGGAAAAGAGAAGGAAATTTAGATCCATCACATAAATACTGATTCAGAGGCCACACAATCAGACAATGACCCTCTTGTGACTACCTTTGTTGAAGATATTGAAGAGTTCAGGATCGAACATGTCTAAACTTCAGAATACCAGTGGAAGATTTTAGAGGAAGAAAAGAAGGATGTTTATGCCAAGGCATAAGCTAACTCACTTTCTAAACAACAAGAATTGGAGGCCAAGGCTCAGGGAAAAATTTAGTGGTGAATCTTCGCCAATTGGTGAATTCTAGGAATCGAGAAAATTGAAATTGGTGAGTTTACCATATCCAATAGGGTATTCAAATCACCCAGATTTCATGAACTATCAGTCCAATGCATGTCCATTTGCAAGCAGTTTTTTTTACGAGGCATGTTTAGGCAATAAATTCGCCATAACATACTACGCATTTCTAATGGATGGATTAATATTTTCACCTAGAATCTCGGGGAGCATGTCATAAAACACCAACATATTCACCAATACTATTAAAACAACATTATATGAGGACCCATTTCGCCAATTAAAATTTAAAAATAGTTGCTTGTGAAGACCCATTTCACCAATTAAAATTTATAAATAGTTGCTTATAAGGACCTATTTCGCCAATAATATTTAAAAATAATTACATTTGAGGACACATTTCGCCTTGAAAATTATAAGATATCGTTGTATAAGCACGCGAGATTCACCAAATTTTTAACATACCATTTAAAAATCTTGCGGAATTCGCTAAATATGGATTGATATAAATACAATTGAAAATTTTATTTGTTCTTACACATTTTTTTCGGTTCTCAGGTTCTACTTCTCAATTCAAAAGTCAGCGAAACCCAAAAAACATAGACTCAAAGGTGAGTGATCATTTCTTCATACTTTTATTAGTTATTAGTTATAATAATAAGATTTATTTATCTGTTCTCCATTCTTGATTCAGTCTTAAACATGATTTTGAGTAGGGAATGGGATCTATATTCTATGTCGGTCTATCCTTCTTAAACAAGAAGACATTTTTTTCCAGCTTTTATTCGAAGTGAGATATCAATATGTTGAGCAACAAGAGTAAGACTCCTAAGGGTAATGAAGAGACTAGGAGGCCATCAAAATGCCCAAAACGTGGAGGTACCATACAGTCCTACTTTGGAATTGGCAAGATTCTAATCCATCAAATCAAGGTGGAGATACATCATCAACTCTTCCACCAAATATTATTGAAGATGGCATTGACAATACCTCACCGCCACAGGAAGGTCAAGGTGAGATTGTCATTGAGTTAAATCAAAATGTATCAAATGAGGATGGTAATACCGCATAAGATGTTCCAAGGGATACCTTGCTTAGCTAGAATGAGATAATTGACTTGGATGAGGATGATGTTGGTAGTAAGAAAAGAAAAGGCAAATCAAAAGTGGGGCACGAGTGGGAAATGACAAGGAATTTTCAAATTGGTTGGTTGTCAAAGTAACCATTCCTTGAACTAGTGGGGGTATCAAACAAAAATGATATTGAAAGGGAAATAGAGGTCAAATGTAAGATTTGTAGTTGGAAATGTGGAAGAGACAAGATGATGCAACTAAAGCTTGACACTATAGAAAAGCATATCAGTAAATTTTACGAAAAATAAATCATAGACATAAACGAACAATCAGTCATACGATGGAAATCAAAGGAAGAATGTCTTCATGTTAAGTATGCCACAGATTATGGAGAGCATAACCATATAATTTTGAAGATTAAAAAATGTGAAGGTATACTTGAGGCTCATTTTGGAAAAGCCATGGCAGCAACAAATTTGTCAAAAACTGTTCAGATGAGTGTTGTTTTTCATATTTTATCCAGGGGGCGTTCTATGACAGACTACCCATAATATTTTGATTTATTATATTATTTGAGTGTTCCCCACTTTCCTTTCTCACATTGGTCAGTAAACGTTGGATGGGAATGGGCAAACTATCTTGCTGCAGTGGAAAAGCAAGATTTAAAGAAGAAAGTAAAAGAGTCAAATTTCATTGCATTATCTTTAGATGAAATTTCTACGATAGACAATACTTCTTGGGTTTGTATGAATTTGTATACTATAGAACAACATGTTCGCCAATCTCATCTTCTTTGTGTTCATAAAATGAAGGACAATTCAACATCGCAAAATCTATTTGAACTAGTCAAGAAATATTTGAATGAAATTGTAGGTATGGATGAGTTGAAAATTACCAAAAAGTTGGTGTGTGTAGGAGTTGATGGAGCTACAGTGATGCAAGGTCAAAGGATTGATATTTTCACAAAGTTACAAACTACTTGTGAACCATGCATGCTTGGCATTCACTGCATGTCCCACATAATAAATTTAGCATTCAAAATTGTAAGCAAGTTTCCTACAGTATCAAAAGTTGAAAATCTAGTTCGCGAGATCCACGCATACTTCTGCCGAAGTCCCAAATGTTTCCTTGAATTTTAATATTTTGTTGAGGTAATAACACCTGGAAACAAGCTTCTCAAGGAAGTTGATACCAGATGGATCTCCCTATATGGGCCAACGCAACGAGTTCTTTCAGAATATCAATCCTTGATTGGAGTGATGTTCAAGCATCACAACATAGTAGACAAAGCTCTTGACCTCTTACATAGGTTAAGCGATATAGAGATACTCTTGGCTTTAGCTAGTCTTCTCCCCATGTTGGATGAGATGAACAATCTTTTGAAGAAATCCCAAGACAAAACTATGTATATTTATGAATATGCCAATCTACATAAACTTACATGCTTGGCCCTCGATCATCTATATCTAAATCTAACACAAGAAGGCGCAAATTATTTGATGTGGCAGAAAATTACTGATTTGAATAATCTTGATAATTATTTATAGTTTAATGCAAGCATGCACTTATGTATCTGTGTACGTGGATATGAGATACCAATGCACCATTGTAAGATAGTCAGGCGCTCTAGTAGAGAAGTATCTGTTAACGAGGAAAAATTTAACGGCATTGTTAAATTTGTTAGTGATAATTTAAAGGAAATTGGAAAATCTCTTTCCTCAAAGATTTATGAAATATTACCTTGACATGAAATATTTGAAGCCATGGGTATTGTGTATCCTCAATTTTGGGTAAACCGAGATAACCCAAAATATTTTCATGATCAAGTAAAAATCTTGATTGAACAATTTTCGAAAGAGGTAACATACAATGAGTAGATAATAGAAGGAATTTTAAATGAAAATATGCTTAGAAAGAAATGTAGGAGTTTTGCAACAGCTATGAGGGACCAGTATAAATCCATGGGCAAAGAGAAGGCCTTTGAATCGGGATCAATAAAAAATATTTGGACAAGCTTAGCTCATAGTGAAATATTGTGTGGTTTGATGTCAGAATATTTCAAACTTGTTGATTTATGTCAAACAATAATATTCGGGTTGGTGGAGGATGAGAGAGTTTTCAGTACATTGGGGTTTTTGAAATCAAAGTTAAGAAACAAACTAGACAAGAATTTGGAAAATTTCTTGAGGATGAAAGGAACTAAAATATTCCTTTTGAAAGGGCACTCACAATCTAGAGGTCCACATGTGAAATAAGAGGGACTGGGTTGTGCAACACAGGCTCTCCAATTCCAAGTGTCGCCGATACTGGTGGCAATGGCAGTGGGCCTGGGACAGATGACAATGATATTGAAATTGACACAGATTACACAATGAATGTTGAATTTGAGACACAGGCCAAAGAAAGTGAAGAGAAGACTCAGAATCAAGATGAATCTTTTACTTAATCTCAAGATGAGCATCGGTTTGAGGACCTTGACTCCGTTTGGGAAATGGAAGAGAATTAGCAAGTTTTAGGTATTTTTGTTGCACTTCATGAATCAATTTCCATTGTTCCAAAATCCAAACTGTAGTTGATGATATTTTGTATTGTATTCAATGAAAATTGAAATTGTGAGTCATTTCACTTCATGATATATTATTTTATATTGCACTCAATCATTGCATGAATCATATTCCAAACTGTAGTTGATGATTCTTTATATTATATTCAAATAAATTGTGAATCATTGCACTTCGGGATATTTTATTTTATATTGCACTCCATGATATTTTATATTATATTGCACTTCGTGAATCATATGCCAAATTCAAACTGTAGTTGATGATATTTTATAAATTATATAGTATTCCATCATCCATGAAATTGTGATATTAAAATTAAAATTTGATCTCTTAAAAGGAAATTTATTTTTTATTTACAAAGAAACTAGCCTCCACTAAGTCCACCCCACTTATCTTTCACATATCAATAATCACAAAAATATATGACACTTTTATTTTATGATTCATAAACTATGAACAATGAAAATTATAGAAATTTGTGTGACAAGATCCATATTATAGCCTACATTCACATTGCATCCATAAACAAATTTGAAATTCCATAGTGACGTAGTCCTTCCCACATTCCTAAAAAAATTCAATACCATCGGCCTAACAATGCTTCGTCGGTAGAACCCCCATCATAGTCCCATCAATGGCCAGATGAAAATAGCTCACAACCTAGTATTAGTGTAACAATACTCTATCGGGTTGACTCCTAAGGTGCTCTCCCAATATACCGATAGAGTCAAGTTGTCAAAAAAAAGTAACCATGAATTATAACTGTGGGCATGAATTATCGAATGCATAAATTATATCAGGGGAACTATGGTGCATCGGGGAAACATTATCTAACGTCCCACCGATAGAACGAAGGAGAGGGTGGCTATCGGTGAAAGATTGATCTGACATCTCAGGGAATCATCGACTTTGAAATATTTGAAATAAATGTTGTTCTTTGATGAAAAGACTGAAAGATGGTACACAGATAGTGCATTTAGGAACCATAATTGAAGTGAATTATATCACAATTTGATCACATAGTTGTTACAAAATCCTAGAATATCTCGCTTAGGGCAGAAGCAGAAAGGAAAAAACTTGGATTTTTGACATGGCAAAGACCGGTGGACTATCGAGGCAACTCAGCGAGACTCACATAAGTACTTCAAACCCAGCTAAGAAGTTATTTTCATCAAAATCTTGAGATTTAAATAATGGAAGAGAGTACAGACAAAACCAAAGCTAAAAAATAGAAAACCGAAAATACTAAGACTTTGGATCAACTGGACATTAAAAATCCTAAGAGACTCCTAAATGAAGACCTAATAGATCAATGCCCTGGGTTGGGGCCAAGACCCAAGAGGAGTGGTCAAATGAATCCTTCCATGGATCAATGATGGTACAAACATAAGGGATTAGGGGATATTTGGACACCGCAACGAGGGTACGACCTCTTCATGTACCATTACAGAAAACAATTTAGGTTTCAACCAGTCTACAATCCATGGAGGTTGAACCTAGGAAGACTTGTGGTGCTTAATGTTTTTGTGAACACAGAACTAATTAAAGCTCTTTCTATCAGATATGACCCCAAGAAAATAACTATTTAGTCACATGGCGGGGGTGACATGCTTATTATTTGAAGGGATCTCATTTCTAATGTATTTCAGTTAGAGTGTTCACTGAATTTATCATTCATGGTCAAAGATCTCTTGATAGAGTATTGCCACATGGATACCAGCTATAAGAGACAAAAATTACCTTTGGATAGGCCCAAGGATGAAGGAGGCCAACTCAGGAGTATCTCTAGCAGTGAAAACCCTCCTTTCCATGAAGATTTGTTTGAAGAGTATTTCCGATACACCTATTAATCAACTGGTCAACTTTTGGGAGTAGAGGTTTCACCTCTCATGTTGATTGCCCCAATGGTGTTAGTTGTATACATACAGAGCAAGGATTCTAGACGATTTGATTATGCTAGCTACTTGGCCAACGCCCTACATCAAGGGCTTGAAAAGATTAAAAATAATAGTGATAATACTAATTTTGAACACTATTCTTTACTTATGTATTTTCTTTTGTACGAGGGACAGGTCAAAGGGGTTTGGAGTGAATAATTAAGGATAAAAGATACAGATGAAAATGGAGTGTGGAATTCATTGTGGGACAACTGATTTGGTAGGTCTCATTACCTCTATTTTGAAGATTTTTTTGTAAAACCATTGATGAAGTTGCTAGGATATCCGTGAAATTATAGCCTATCCCAAGAAGTACAAATATTTCTAAGACCAAAGGAAAATAACTGGGGAGACTGGTATGCTTTCCCTGATTGTATAGTGATAAGGGTTTATGGGTTCGAAGGGGCTCTACACTTGATGCCACAAGTAGTTCCTAACTGAATTTCTTATTTAGAAATTGTGAGGCAATTGGAAAAATTTGATTCCAAACACCTCAAAGGACATAGCAAACAATCAATTATGCCCAACACCTTATGTTTTGGAGACTTTACAGTGGTTGCCAATGAAGGATATGGAGAAATTGATGGTAAATTAGCATAGTAAAACCTACCTCTAGGTGATGTAAGTACACAATTTGATGCAAAAGGTTTTATTCACAAGGCGATATTATCACAGGGGCTATCAGGGTATGAACATTTGTTCTCAATCGAAGATGTCATAAGAAACCATGATGAGGCTTCCACCAAGGAAAGAATGGCCACCTATTACAAGATTATGCTTGAAGAGGAATGGAAGAGAAAAATGTCGCATCTTATTCAAAGGCATTTGGTGAGATACAAGATCCTTTAACAAGAATTGAGCAACTCATCACTCATGTCAATGAACTGGTAAAGGATGTTCCCCTAGTTGTTTTTGATGCACCTCATGCAACCTATTTCGGAGTACAAGCTGAAGACATAGAGCCCTTGCATTACATACCTTCACAACCTACTCTTGAGGTATATTTTTTTGTAGATACTGATATAAGTGAAGAAGAGCAAGGTGATGAAGAGGGTGAGCAGGTCAAACAAATAAATGCTCCTATGATTGCATAGTACGATCCCCCTCAAGAGTAGAATATTGTAAGATTTGAGGCATCAAATGAACTATCTGATGATGTGAGGGTTAGGGCTGGACAATAGTTTATTTCTGATTGTGATTTTGTTAAATCTTCTGAATTTAAATCATTTTTTAATGAATATAAAGGCAGAAAAGTGAGACAAAAGATACAGGATATCACTTTTGAACATGAGGCAACTGCTCTAAAGGAATTGAAAAGGGAGGTAGATAAGGAAATGGAGTCCATCACTCCTAAAAGAGGAAGGGAGTTGCTTCAAGAAGTTGGAGTGTTGCTCTTGCCAAGGTGGGATATTAGCTCTTCAATTATATTTGATAGCTTTAGAAAAAGAGGGGATAAGACAATGAACTTAACAAAAGAAGGAAGTGACAAAATGTATTCAGGATTTGGGTACAACCCAGATGAAGCCACCTTGCTTATTTGGTCAATGTATCCCCATAATAAAAGACCTACTATAATTAGTAATCCAAACCAAGTGTTTGGACATCTCTTGGTTCAACGAGTAGGGGATTCCAACCCTATGGAGATAACATAATTGAACATAAATGTGGCAAAATTTACCAAAGCACAGATCAAAAAATTGATTAAGGAATATGACAAACCGAAGAAGGATCTAGAACATAAGAGAGAAAGAACATCTTCCTCCTCCACATCAAAGTTTTACCCCCCATGGCTTGAAAAATATAAGAGAGTGCTTGATGCAACCTATTGGAAGAATTTTCATCTGAAATCCTAGGGGAAATGCAAAGAATTGGAGAAAGAAGTGAAAACCATCAAATATAACATTGTATCTAAAATGATAAAAGAAAGATTCAACAAAATTATGAAGTGTGCTGATGAATATTGGAAAGTATTCAAACAGACACGCATTGCATTGGTGGAGAATGAACGATTGCAACCTAGAATGATGGAGAAAAAAAAGGAGCTCAAAGATAAGAATGTCATGAAAGGATAAATATTGTTGACATATAACAAGCTGGTAGAATCACATAATGGATATCATAATAGAATTAGGGAAGATTTTGACTGCTTTGATTCAGTCTTGACACTTCATAATGGCATTGTAAATCCGCGAGAATATGATGATTGGAAGGAAGAGCTTGTTGGGCTTGTAACTGCTGCATTGCAAGAAATAAATGACAATGATATGGTTTTACAAAACACTCATAAGCAACTCAAAAAAATAATGTTTATGGAATATGATATGAAACAGGTGATCTCTAAGGTGGACACCCATGTTGAATAGGAGTACATCCATCACCTCTCTGCAGTCAATATGTTTATTAGCCAAACTATAGATGTGTCAGAATCATATTCAACAGGACAACCATCAAATTCAGAGTAAGAACGCCAGCTGACAGCATGATGAGCGCCCTATCATGGAGTAGAAGCTTTGAACAGATCTTAGGTGGTCGTGGGCTTCTACTTGGATATTAACAAATCAGTGCATTCACCTGCGAAATTGTTTTATTTATAATTTGAGTTATGTTTAGTTGTCAAACGTCATGAATTTTTGTAAGGGGTTTGTAGCTTGTTGCCTCTCATATATAAGAGATATCAAGACCCGAATAGGATATCATCACATCATTTTTAATTAGACTTTAGAGTAGAAAATAGTAAGAAGATAGATAATAGATTGCACCAATTTGCCCATCCATCTCATATCATAAACTATTTTTATAATGCATATCATTTGAACTTTGAAGATCAATACAATGGAGAAGGTTACACATAATTATTGATTTTCTTTCGAGTTTTCAATTGTTGTGGATTCATATGCTTATATTCTGTTAACTTATTTGGCTATCTCCAAAGTGGTTGTTTATGTTATTCAAATTGAGTGTGTGGAAGTACATTTAATTTTTCAATACATTGAATTTGAATTCTTCATGCATAGGGGTTGTGACCATGGGGTTTTAGATTTATTTATGGACATGATCAAGTAGTAATGTGGGCCACAAAATGTATCTTGTCACACAAATCTCTGCAATTTGTGCTAATCATAAAATCAAATGTAGTGTATTTTTGCAATATGTGGGATGTGGGTGAGGTGTAAGTTGGTGGATATTGATCAGGATTTTTAGTCCCAACATAATAGAAGCTAACAACTCAACATCCATAACTTAGAATCTCTACCAAGAAGTAAATATAATGAGCTAACAGTTCAACATCCATAACTTGGAAGGTCTACCAAGAAGTAAATATAATGAGCTAATAGTTCACCACCTTACAGTTCAAATGATAAAATAAATAATACAGATAATTGAACATCATCACATTACTGAAGTCTGAATTTGAGCTTTTTAATTGATTTTTACACAAAGGAATACATATTGGCATTGGCAATGCAAAATCTTGCCAATGCCCAAAGACAAGTTTGCACAAAGCCGAGTTGGAACTTGGAAACTCATATTATCAAAGATTGAAAATTAAAAATCAAGTCCTTGTATCACCTTTTCTAGCAACTTTCACTCTTTAGGTGGTGAAATTCCCATTTGTTATAACTGATGTTGTTTGACTTTAAGCTTTGTTAACATTTCATGATTGTAATTGGAAGTGGAACCTATCTTGAATTCTTCAATCAATTTTACATTCAAGGTTATCAATTTTCTGATGGAATCCAAATAGTTCACATCTGGGTTATGATGAAACTAGTCCAAATAAATCTTCCTTGCACCTTCCATCTTCTTTCTGGAACCATCATTTCCAATGAATTGACCATTTGTGTCAAAAGCCTATGGAAAACCAAGCTCTATGAAGTTCCTTACCTTTTCATCCACCACCTTCATCTTGTCTGCAACTAAATGAAAATATTCCTTTGTTCCACGTATTCTCGAACACTTTTCAATGATAGATGACAACCTCATTGAGGTTTCAATCTGATTAGTAATCCCTTTTGATTTCAAATCATTGTCACTAGCTTTGTAGACTATTTGTAGAGCTTGATTTGCAGATTTCTCTAATTCCAACACATTTTTGTTGTCCACTAAATATTTGTTGAGCTTCTTATAATGTTGTATGATAGCATCAATCAATTGAAACATGTCACACAAATGATCAAACCTCTGCATAATTTCATCCCAGATCTTTTGTTTCATATGCCTCACTATATCTCTACAAAATGTAGATAACTTATTTTGAGAAGACTTAATTTCTTCTTTCGCTTCCGTCAGCTCTGTCTCCAATCTTTCATTTGTTTTTCTTTGTTTCTCCAATTTTTGTTCCCACTGTGCATTTCCATTCACAATGCTTAGTCTTAATTTTTCTAAAGTGAATTTTTCCTCATAATATTTCTTGTTGCTCTCATCTAGCCTCCACTTCAGGTCATTCACTTCTCTCTCATTTGGTTTATCCTCTTTGCTTGTTGATGTAGAGGCAGATTTTATTATTCTTTTTTCTAATTCATTGCTCTTATTATCTGTTGCTTTCCTCTTTGCTTGCTCACTTGCTAGGTCTGCTTGTAATTTTCTATTTGGGTATGCAACCTTTTCTTTTCTCTATATTTCTTTAGCAATGATGTGTACACCAATTCATTGTTCTTCTTTGATACATTAATTTTGTCAGTATTTTTTAGGCCAAAAAATCTAATTGAAAATTGGTTACCTAGTATTCAAATCGATCCATCTGATTTTTTGGTTTGTTTTGAACTATGGGAACAAAAATTGTGTACTCCATGATTTATTTATTTATTTCAATTGTGTAATACCATGGTTATTGCAAGCTCTAAAGTTACAGTAGACACACTCTCCATCAGTTGCTTCTTTTCTTTTTTATTCAAGTCCGATTTTTTTTTGAAATCTTCAATGAAATCATAACTTGGGGAGGCAGGAATAATGGAATGCTTGAATAGCAGAGGAATAGGAGTACTTGCAGTTGCTAATGATGTCACAGCCACACTAACTATAATTGGGGGATTGTCTGGAAATAACTCCTTTGTGGTGGATCCACTGATAGTGTGACTTGGACCTATCAAAATCATTTGCCTCTTTTGATTTCCTTGATCACTTGGTGTTTTTTTGGTATCTTGTATTGTTTTCCTCTTGTGTATAATTTGTTGTTGTAGCACATATTGACCACTACTAGTACTACTACCCATGCCATCACCACCAATGGTACTCCCAATTGAACTAAGTTTTCCACCAAGGGCATGTCCTAGTTGTGATTGCATCTGACCATGAGGATGAGGATTAGAATCTCTAACAAATTGAGTTTGACTTGTATGCCCTTGGTCTACTTTTTCATCTCCAAGCCCAAGGCCAGATTTATCAACTGCTTTTCTATGCTCAACATTTGTTACCATCCAAGGGCCTTGTCTTTTGGACCCCAAAGGACCACCTTCATAACCATGTTTTTCAAGTATGGCTGCTCCTGAAGTATATGTTGAAGCATATGCTTCTTTTTTAGCCTCACTTAAACCAGGTTTGTAATTGGCATGGATTTGTTCTAATTATTCACTATCATCATTAGATTCATCATCACTTTCTTTGTTTCCATGTTAATCAAGATGCTCTATATTCCACAATTTTCTAAACTCTTTATCTTCTCCATTAACTCCATACTTTGCAAGAGCTCTTGGATCACCTAGGCCCTTCCTCATATACCAAAAGGTAGTAATTTTTTATCGTGACCAATTTTTATCTGTAACTTCCTTCTCTAGAGAACTTGGAATTTTTACTCTACTAGATGTTTTATCACTTTTTTCATAAAAAATGTTGTATGTCCTGATTGTCTTTCGATCCAATACCAAAATTTTTGCTGAAATTTTTTTAAAATAAATACCATTCTCAACAACACTTTTCTCCATTGTTATTTTGACCTCATCCCAAGAATCCTTGTTTCTCAAGTTTTCAAGCAAGGGTTTACTTTGATGTTGAATTCTACTTGGAACATTCCTATTGGCCACAATCATTGATTTAATGATGTCACATGGATCATACTACCAATTACAGTGAGCATCAAAGTCAAAAAAATTCAAAAGATTATGTGCCACACTAAATGATTTTCTCTCGAATGTGAACCCTCCACATGGAAAAGGTAAATAAGTAAATAAGGTCTTCTTTAACTGACTGAGAAAGTGTAGTTCATCAGCACTTTGCACCTGCCTTACATATTCCAATGGAAAAACCCTTTCTATCACATGTATTGGAAGTTTGTATGGTTGTACTCCTGATCCATAAAATCTTAGCATAGTATATTCTTCCATTAAGTACCAATCAGCCAATTGTATTTCTTTTCCTAGTTGCATGGAGTTTCTACATGACATAGGCAATCTAGGCATTGGAGTATTTATAATTCCTTGATGCAATGGAGCCAAAAAGTAGTCTACAAAATTACCGTAGTTCCTTTGAGAATCATGCATCCTTATCTCAGTGGTCCATTCATATACTGGAGTCATTTTCTTTTCCTCTGCATTACTGTAGGGTTGAATCTGAAGCTTGTTGGTCTGAAACTTTCCTCTAAATTTCAATAGAAAAGGATAGCACAAGTAGGTTGTGAACCTAAATGTCTTGGTGGAAATTTCTTTAATCATTAAAACTTATTTATGCATGGATTCTAAAATGTGTTGAATATAATTATATTTGACATGCTCAACACCATAACGGATATTAAATACCATTTCAAGGAGGCTTGCACCCACTTCCATATTGCTATCTAGACCGAGGAAAAATGCTAACATGGAAATAGTATCATGAACCCATGGTTTAAAAATATCTAAATTATAAGGAGGCTTATGATCACCTTTCAATTTGTTTCTATCCTGAACTATTTTATTTAAGAAATTATTTTTGTCCCTTTCTTCCACTGCTTCATAATCACTAGCAAGCTTTTCTAGGTCAATGTGGTCATTTCCAAATTCTTCGGGTGTAAACCCCAACACTTTTCCAAGTTATTTTGCATTAATGGATAACAATTCTACTTGGTTATCTTTATTAACAATTTCTCTTTTCTTATCATCATAATTTTTGGCACAGACCATGATAAATTTTGGGAAAAGGAAAACTTCATGTAACATCATGCGCCCTAATCTAGTTACCCACGGTACACTGATACTATAAACTTGTGTTTACTTTGCAGCCTTATTCTGAGATGAAAATCTAAGTTTTGAGGTACGCCTACCATAGATTTCAGGATCATAAATATCATGGTACCCATCAATGAAACCTGGGGTTTTAAGCAATTCTACATAATGTATTTTTTTATCGAGCATTGCTCTAGTGGTACTAGTGGTAGACATTCTTATACAATGTGAAGTTGTGAAATTTTAATTCCCTAATACCTATTAGTCCTCCTTAATTTTTCTTAATTCTTAAGTCTCTAAACCCAAACTTCAAATTTTGACAAAATAAGATTTTAGGAAATGTCAAACGATGAAACGTAGCCACATGAATTTTTCACTCACCTGGATTATGAGTCCTGAATCTTGAAGAGATTAATGCTAACAGTCATGGAAATTGGAATGGCTTTGTTGGAAGTGGAACTATGGAATCCAAAACAGGGTGGTGCACTGCAATGAGTAATTCGAAGAGTGAAGAATGAAATCTCCCCGTGTGCTGACCCTCACGTAGTAGTATAAAGTTCTTTTTTTTCTCAAAATTGGAACATTAAAGTGAATCAAACATCTTAAGTCTGCAAACTCTAAAATGTTGATCTTTCTAAATATAACGGTTATAGGGTGATTCCAAAGGTTTAAGTTTGCAAGCCTATCACTCTGTGCATTTCATTCTGGAATGCAACTACAACCATACATCAAATGTTCATCCAATGGTTGAAGCTTGAGTAATTTATGATATTAACTTAAAAAATAAACATGAAACATGTGTTTTAAAGTTTTTTTAAACTTTTGTGCTCTAGGACTGGTATCAAGGCTAGGGGGCCACTATCTTAATGTTGCAAAGGTGAAAGGACTTAAAAAAAATTCCCCGTGTGCTGACCCTCTCACTTAAAAGTTAAAAAAAAAGCACTTGACAGTTGACACTTAGCAATACAAAGTGCTTTAATTTATTATTTTTTAAAAATTGGAACATTAAAGTTGCAAATTTTTAACCGTTGATCTTTCTAAATTTAATGGTTATAGGGTGATTCTGGAGGTTTAAGTTCGCAATCCTATCGCTCTGTGCATTTCATTCCATAGTGCAAATACAACCATACATGAAATGATCATCCAACGGTTGAAACTTGACTAATTTATTATATTAACTTAAAAAAATAAACATGACACATTGACAAATGTGTTTTAAAGTTGTTTTAAACTTTTGTGCGCTAGGATTAGCATCAAGGCCAAGGGGTCGATAACTTAACATTGCAAAGGACTTAAAACAATATCCCCGTGTACTAAATCTCTCACTTAAAAGTTAAAAAAAATCACTTGACAGTTGACACTTAGCAGTATAAAGTGCTTTAAATGCTTTTTTTCTGAACTTGGAACATTAAAGTTGCAAATTTTTAACCGTTGATCTTTCTAAATCTAACGGTTATAGGGTGATTTTGGAGGTTTAATTTTGCAAGCCTATCGCTCTATGCATTTCATTCTGGAATGCAAATACAACCATACATCAAATGATCATCCAACGGTTGAAACTTGACTAATTTATTATATTAACTTAAAAAAATAAACATGACACATTGACACATGTGTTTTAAAGTTGTTTTAAACTTTTGTGCGCTAGTATTAGCATCAAGGCCAAGGGGTTGGTAACTTAACATTGCAAACGACTTAAAAAAATATCCTCGTGTGTTGACCCTCTCACTTAAAAGTTAAAAAAAATCACTTGACAGTTGACACTTAGTAGTATAAAGTGCTTTAAATGATTTTTTTTTCAAAATTGGAACATTAAAGTTACAAATTTTTAACCATTGATCTTTCTAAATCTAATGGTTATAGGGTGATTTTGGAGGTTTAAGTTCACAAGCCTATCCCTCTGTGCATTTGAAATCTCGTACTCGTAGTCCTTCCCCCATTCCTAACAAAATTCAATACCATCGGCCTAACAATGCTTCATCGGCGGAACCCCCATCATAGCCTCGTCGATGGCCCGAAGAAAAAATAGCTCACAACCTAGTATCGGTGTAACAATACTCTATCGGGTTGACTCATAAGGTTCTCTCCCCGATATACCGAGAGAACAAAAACAAGCACATTGTTGTAACACATAAACATTGGTGGAAAGAATGATTGCATTCCCCCGATGGCCCGATATAACCATGAATTATCAAGTGAATATTGCATAAAGTATATTACTTAATTTCTTAAAGTAAAATAACTGATTTGAATATATTAATATAAATAGACACTGAAGTTCTGAACTCAGAAAATAACTCTTTATGTAAGTGTAAATGAATAACAAAGAATAGCACAACACAACCATTTATTTTATTGCAACTGAATTTCAATATCACATTATTACACATCTTTTTAAAGACGAGTAGTTGCAGAGTAGGCAAGCTCCCGTTTTGTAAAAATAACATATGTCAATGTGTCACTTTACATAGACACAATTTAATAATTTATTCCAATTTGTTGCTTGTTACAATGGATTACAAATTGATTCCATTTTCCAAGCTTTTGCTGGTGACAACTTAATACAAATGTAACTCTAAAAATAAATGCATGATTCGAAGCTTCTACGTGTGACAACGTAATACAAAAGTGGCATTGAAAATTAAGTTTAAACGCAAGGGATTTTCCTAGTTCCAACCATGTTGGGGGAAAGGGGGTTCTAATCATTCTGGAGAAATGGGAGCTGTGAAGATACACAATGTACTTATCCTCTTTGAGAACCAGAGTCATGCAAAATATGCAATACAAATGTGTCTCTAAAAATAAATGCATGGAACTTGCTAGGCCAACCATGCTGGGGAAAAGGGAGTTGTGAGGATACAAGAGGAGTACCAAATCTTCTATCATCTTTTGCACGCAGCTTCCATGCACTGGTATAACACTTACCTCCATCAAAATTCCTCATCCTGGTTCAAAACCTATCTGAGAAGCCAGGTTAACCAAATCAACTTCTTTCCAATTTCACCCATTCTGAACTTGAAAGAAACACATATTTTATTGATTACTCTGTAACTACATAACTATAGGTAGGAGAATTTACAATATCCCCAATAATACCACATCATATTCTTCCTGAATCCTTATCAACCCTAGAAAATGAAAACCCTTATGACACTATCCACTATTCACTATCCCTATTTATGGGCCACTAGACACCAGTGCCACTACCAACCTAGGTATAATGATAATTGTGATTTGTGTACAATTAAAATATTTAATTTGACTGATGTTTGGCTACACGCAAACTATAACTCAAGCTGACAAGCTTTCAAAATCACCAATGCCACTCAAACGATATGAAATCATTACAAATCTTGTTTCATTAAAGCTATGAGTTGTCCAAGAAATTGTTTCGGATGTTCATATCACATATGGCATTAATCGTCGCCACTGCCAGCACTAGCAATACAACAACCAAAATCCCTTCAAAATGATTAAGAATTTCAATTAAATGAAATGTACAACATCGAGGCATTGAAAAGACTGAATGAGTGATGAGCGATGAGCCTTGATCTCACCACATAGACGCATCTAACGGTTCTAGTGTTATTCCAGAGGTTTCAATTCGCAACTCTAGTGCTTTAGAGATTTACTTCCAAAATGCAACAACAGTCGTCCATCAAAAATTCATCGAACGGTCATTCATAGATTATATTAATTTGCACTAACATTTGGCTTCAAAAATAATAAATATGTTGACAGTTGTTTGCATTCCAGACGCTTTATGAAGGAATTTGAATGTACGGAAAATATGTCCCGGAATTTGATATTTTCGCCAACCACACTGATTTTTATTGGCATATCTGTTTATTTTGCCACTGAAACTTTTTATTAATTTGAGATTATGTTTAATTCGCCAATGAAAATATTCTTTTTTCTTTGAAAAAAGGTTTTATTCACCAACATTAATTTTTTTTGTTTTGAAAACAGAGTTAATTCGCCAACAAAAAAAAAATCGGTTTGAAAAAAGGTTTTAATCACCAATGAAATATATTTTATTCATTTTAAAAAAATTGGATTTCACCATGATTTTCCATAGACTTCTAGCGATTGTAAAATATTCACCAATTGGGATTTTTTTTCCCGAAAAACGAAAAAAAATGCCAATAAAATTAATATTTTTATCGAGAATAATACAAGATTCGACGGGATTTTACACCTTGGCCAAGGGGGGTTGTTCTTAATTTTTTCCCTACCAAGGCTAAAGCTGATATGCTTGCCAAGTAGCAGGAATTAGAAGCTATATCAAAGGCAGAAGATTTGGCAAGGAAACATAAGGAGAAGGAGGACCTCAGCAGCAAAATGGAAAGCTAATGTAGAAAAGGAGAAATTGGCTCTACTCTAGAAGATTTGTGATCTACAGGAGGAAAAGGACCAACAAAAGAAAGAGAAGGAAGATCTTGAGGCCAAGACCAAATCTATAGAAGAAGCTCAGAGAAAGAAAGAAGAAGAAGAGCTCGAACTGAAAAGAATAGAAGAATAAGAACAAGCTAAACAAGAGAAAGAAGCTACCAAAATGTGGGCGAAGGTTAAGGAGTTAGAAAAAAAAAGATGATATGTTAGAAGAAAGGAGGAAAGAGGAAGAAAAAGAGAAATTTGAAGCTGACAGGCTGGCCAAAGAAATGGCAAAAAAGGAGAAGCAACAAGAGGTTGATCCTCAACCTAAGGTACTATTTTGGTAACCCCTCTCTCCTGCCACATCTTCTTCAACACAAGTGATAACTCCTCCCGCTGCCCCAACATGTTTGAAGCTTAAATTGGAAAGAAATCAGATAGTAAAACCCCAACCCCTTAACTGGGATGATATGATGAAATAAATTGAGAAGGAGAGGCCCAAGAAAAGGGCCAGAGTCCTCCATTCTACTAAGTTGACGGATTTTGGGGAGATTGTAGCTAAATGTGCTATTCCAATTGTTGATAAAGATGAACAGGAAATGCAATTGAGTGACTATCAATTGGGCACTGTAAATTTGGTGAAACCTACGAAGAACCAACAAATGAACCTCATTGATATTGTAGCATCATATACTAATTCAAGGATGATGGACAAACAAAGAAAGGATGAACTCAAATTCCAATTGGATCAACTGCACAAGTTCCTAAAGGATGTGTCTTCTCCTATTTCTTTAAAATCTGCTACCCCTGAGACACCTATTTTATTAAGTAAGAAAGAGGCTAATAACCTCGTTGAAATGAGAAACAAATTAGGGATGATGGATATATGCATTGGTAGGTTGAATCAAGAAGTGGAGGATTTTCTATTTGAAATTTGTAAAGATCATGAAGGTGCATTAGAATTGGTTAGTGACATGGTTTCACATGTTGGGAATTTTGGGAAACAAGAGGAGGAATATATAGAACATGCAAGGAAATTAAAAGACATCAATAAGCTTCCAATACAAACTTTGTTAGAACAGTTTATCCTTGAGGAAGATAATGTAGACTTCATTGAAAATACCATCAACATTATTAGGTTTCAATCTTCATTCATTTATGGGCATAGGAATGAGGTGCAACAAGCTGGAAAGGATTTGCATGAGCAAGTTGAGGAGTTGGGAGCAAGTATTTCTATACTTGTTAATGAAGATATCCCTGTGAAATATGGCCTCCTTCTTAATAAACTAAAGGAAAAATGGAATGGTAGATTTGAGGACGCAATGCAAAAAGGGGATGATGGTGATGACCTATTGATGGATAGACTCATGGATATTGAGGAGGAGATAAAGGTTGCTAGAAGGGAGCTTATTAAACTTGGAGATATGCAAGAGTTTGCCTCTGCTAAGTTAAAAAGAATAAATTTTGAAGACAGTTGGGTAGACGGACCAAAGATGAATGTGCTCCAACAAGTGTTCACCAATTATGATGAGTACATACTTGAGAATAATATGCAGGAATAAAGTGGCAGTGATATGTTCCCTTTGCCAGATGAGCACCAAAAAGGCACGACTAGCTGGATAGCTCCCTTTCTTATTTTGTAGAATCATGGCATGAGTTCAATTGGAGATCCCAATAGTTCTACCTTCCCCTTTTTTGAGCATAGATTTTGATAAGAATTCATCAATCAGTAATTGAAGATCATGATGGGTAGTCATCTTCCATTGTCCCAGTTGCTCCATGATTTGTGGATCTAAGTTTTTGATGAGAGGAATGGGTGCAAAGTTTCCTATATGTAGAATTTCTCTCCTTATTGTAAAGGTCGGCTCATTGAAGCAAGGATTAGTCACCTAAAGAGAGATCTAGGATATTTTTACAGTTTTATAAGTTTTATGCCAAGATACTTATACATTTTTACAAGTTTTCAATATAGTTTTATGTCATTCCAAAATAGATTTTAATGGTAATGTTGATGAACAATAGTCATTTGTATTCTAGTGAATGTTGTAAATAAATTTCTCTTATTTGATGAAAATCAATAAAAGATTCTGAATCTGAGACTATTTCATTGAGTTATTTGTGAATGGAATTTATTTATTTGTTGATCTATAAATTTTGGTAATGAGTTGGTGATGTGTTCTTGTTGGGTTTTAAAGTTTAATGATGATGAATGATTGTATGTCTTGAGTTTGTGCTATTAATGAATGCAGTGGTACAAAGTATTTTGTGGATTGTATCATTTTATGGTTTTAGTTATTTGAAAGAAATGCTCATTATGAAGTTTGTATGTCTAAATTAAAAGGAATTTTTTATTAATTTTTTGTTGTACTAAGGTTTCTTCTATCTTTTGATGTTTATTTACACCCCCCAAACATTAGATTAATTTGTATTACGCAGTTTGTACCCTTTACCAGCAGGCTCCTTGAATATTACAGTTGTGCAGGCCACTAAACAACATCAACATAGTTGAGAACCAACTATAGAGACCTTGGAAGATAGATGGTTATAGGTTATTTATCTATTTTAGGAGAAATAGAGTAGCAATATTTTGTTTTAACGATGTTGTGCTATATTGACCATCAATACTAGTGATCCAAAAGTGGGTCAATTACTTGTAATGG
>CM021109.1:594078519-594449060 GCA_007115665.2 Sequoiadendron giganteum
TGGTAGCATAGACAAGGCAATGAACTGTTTGAAAAAATGCCTCAAAGAACTGTTTGAGACCACATTTCTTTGAGACATTGTTTCAAACAGTTCATTGCCTTGTCTATGCTACCACATTTTTCATACATGTCTACCAAAGCATTTTATCAAACAGTTCACTGCCTTGCTGCTATGGCTAAAAGCCTAAAACAGGTGCTTTCAAACAAGCTATGGATGCTTGGAAAAAATCTATCAAAGCATAACGGTAAGCAATAGCATAGACAAGGCAGTGAACTGGTTAAAAAATTGCCTCAAAGAAATGTGGTCTCATGGTGATGAAATGCCATGACGAATTGCTATGCCATTCGTCATGGCATTCCATCACCATGAGACCATAGCAATTCGTCATGGCATTTCATCACCATGAGACCACATTTCTTTGAGGCATTTTTATAAACAGTTTACTGCCTTGTTTATGCTACCACATTTTTCATACATGTCTACCAAAGCATTTTCTCAAACAGTTGACTGCCTTGTCTATGCTTACCACATTTTTCATACATGTCTACCAAAGCATTTTATCAAACAGTTCACCGCCTTGCTGCTATGGCTAAAAGCCTAAAACAAATGCTTTCAAACAAGCTATGGATGCTTAGAAAAAATCTATCAAACCATAATAGTAAGCAACAGATTATGGTCTCATGGTTTTTTTTCGCACGAAAATCAGCATGATTTTATTCGCATTTTGTTGTAGCTTTAAACGATTTTTTTTGGCAATTTTGCAGTTTGAAATGGAAAAAAGACGTTGACCAAAAGGTCAACAATTTTTTCAAAAGAACGGGGAAAAAATCGTCCAGCCTGCAGATTTTTTAAAAATCAGGATTAATCGGGATTGTTTGCAGATTATTGCTTCTATGGTTCTATGACTTGTCTCTGCAAAACATGATTGATACATTTTTGGATTATGAAAGTGGCATTTCCTGTATTCAGCAGTATAATGACTATAGCATGCCAACTTTGTCTGTGGCAGTCCTTGTATACTGAATTGGTTGTCCAATGTATGAAACAAGATAATCCTTGACTGTGACTTCAACAGTGAAGATGCAGAGATCTGCAACAAGGGATATGTATTTTGTAGATGTTATAATCATGATTAATCATTGGTATGTTACTTGGTCAGACTTATTATAATTATAATTGTTGTAGACTCATGCTAAGTAACGTGTAGCTCTGTAACAACCAAGTTTTAAGGTTGGTGGCATAGATACAGTGTAAAAGATGAATGTGAGTTGTCTCTGCTTCATGTGAAAAAGGTCTAGACAAATGACTTGAAAACTTTAGATAAATCTGAGGGTTGCAAACTCTATTAGGCAATGAGGTTTTGATCTTTTCTAGTGGTAATTCAGTGTTAGTACTGTTAAATCCCTAGCCATGATATCTTTCAGTGTATGACCCTTTAGATAAATCTGAGGGTTGCAAACTCTATTAGGCAATGAGGTTTTGATCTTTTCTAGTGGTAATTCAGTGTTAGTACTGTTAAATCCCTAGCCATGATATCTTTCAGTGTGGAGGCATGACCTTTGCACTTAATGCTGGTTGATAGAGGATTAATAAACATAAATGTTTCTTGATAAATTGTAAATCTTAGATGGGCATGTCATAAACCAAGCATGCATTGAAAGGTTGTAAGTTTTTTTTAAAGTATCTAAAATGTGCCTAGGTACGTTAACGGATGCCTAGCTGTCCCTGGGACAATTAGGAGATGTCTGAAGTCCCCTGGCTTAGCTGTCTCCTAAAATACCCAAGCATTCCCTAAAAAAAGTTGCACGTACATGGAACATTTCCAATTTTTTTGCAAAATAGGGGACAGGGTGAAAACATTTCTTACACATCCCGTCTCTCTGAAACATCCCGGGGTCATATTTGGCAAGGGTCATATTTGGCAAGGGATGCATCACCAAAGAGCATTGATAGAAACCTTTCTCGTGGAATGGAGGTGGGGATTGAACGCATGTTAGCCCACAAACTTTTCTGTTGTAAACCCTCAAAAGGTTTCTTCAAACAAACAATTACATTTTGTGAACTTCATAATCATATTTGTACCATTTGCCATCAGCCTTGGACTTATCCTTGGTCTCACACTCTGTGAATCATGCAAGGACAATTGATTTGGCTTTTGATGATGTAATTGAATGTGTGCTTGACAATGTTCGCAAGTCTTTGGAGGCATATGAGTGTTAATACTCCCTGCCACAACACAATCTTGAAGAATATTATCATCATTAACACTAGACGTTATGTTTCTGTGCTGTTGTACTGGTTGAGGTTGAATGTGTGAGTCTTTTTGTTTGTAATGTTGCTTTGTGCTTGTTACCCTTACACTTAATAGTAACTTTTCCTCTTTAGGAACCCCAACAGGCACCAGTCAGCATGGGCCTGGCTGTGGTTAGCAGGTATTACTCTCACCTTATGGACAAATTAAATGTGGTAAACCTAGATCTCTCCTTGATAACATTAAAGCTCACCTGCTTCATTTAGTATCCAGTGCCTATACTCATTACAAGAGATATGCTACTACCTTTTGTGTAATTCTTTATCCGTACTTGTATCCTGTTTCTGTAATTGCCTTGACAATAGAGAGGCATGCTTTCAGTGGTATGCATCTCTAAATAATGAGACACGTGGAATGGATGAGGGACAAAATTAAGCTGAGGGATTGGGCAAAGATAAAGTGAACAGCTGAATAAAAAAGGCAACCATGGGGAAGACTCAATGAGTTGTGAGCAGAGTACCCAACCACCTAACATTAGGATGATACTCATATGAATGCCTAAAACTATAAACTTATGGTACAAAGTTTGTTAAGGGCAATCACAATCATGTGACTAAAGTGAAGTAGAGTATAAATAAAAGAAACCAAATCATGATCCTAGTGTACATATATATGAAAAAAATTGCAATAGAGAATGGTAGGGGATGTGCACAGGCCCAGGATGCACCCTGGGGCACCTCAGACGAACCCTGGTGAACCAGGACACAGAAAATAAAACACTTTTCACAATAAAAACACATTTTTAGGACCAAAAATTAATTCATTTTTGAAATGACAGCTAAGCAATGTAAATTTTCTTCTCATAAATGATTTTTTTTTTTTTGAAATTGCAGTTAAGCTCTTTAACTTTTTTTTCTCATAAATGTTTGCAAGTTTCTGAATCCTCACTACTATTTCCTAGGAAACAAGCAAACTGAAAATAGAGAAGAAAATGAACAACATGATATTCCGTTTCTTCAGTTGCACATCCTTCACCTTCAGCCCCCTTTATGACCCAGCACTCTTCTATATACTTTTCAGTCATTCTTAATTTTTTTTAAATTCAAAAAAAATCTTTCAACTTCCAAAAATTATTAAATATTCTTTAAATTTATTATATGTTAATTAAGTTATTATGTTTATCTAATATATCAATAATATTTGATATATATATATATATATATATATATATATCAATTAATTTGCTTCATATATATTTTGATCCATAAATCAGTCAAAACACTTTGAACCATTGGGATCAACATGCAGGTCACTAGTGAAGACTTGACTAGAGAGAACCACACCGAACAATAGTTGGCAAAGAGGGGGTGAAGGTGTGAGGAGTGGTCTAGAACATTCCCAAAGGATTTCATGCAGATTGCTAACATCAGTTGTACCTGGAATGCAAATTTGAAGTGTATGTCACTTACGTACCATACGAACTTGTCACTAATGGTGAACTAATTATCAGTAAGATGGTGGACTCATTATGATACAGGCAGACGGTAGAACTTGAATGGTTTCAAATTTGGAACCCTTCACATGGACGTCTTTCAGCTTTCACTTGATCATGGTGGCTGGGAGGTGTCTATATGGGTATGTTTCAAACTTTAATGACGTTTTGAAGGTTGGCACTTGGTACAAACTTCTACTTCTAGTTTTGCTTGTCGAATGGGATTGCTTGGAGAATACACAAAGTTTTCTTAAGTTTTGAAGCAGAGTATGCATTAAGGAGAAGCATAGACATGTTTTGTATGTTAAAATGTTTCAATGAACCCTATGGGTAACGTAATGCTTTACAACCTCTCATATAGTGGCATGAGGCAAAAAATTACACTCTTCCTGGTGTTTTCTTCCCTTTGAGAGTTTCTCCAGCTGTATGTTTGTATGTATATCTCATTTTTGTGGTGCATGAACTTTGTTTTAAATGTTTCCATGAGCTTCCTACCCAAGTATGCGCAAGTAATAACGTAAAGTAATCAGAATTATACATGTACAATTGAATTAAATGAGAACATAATGAACAACATACTAATTGAGAGAGTACAACAAATGTCTTTTATTTATCAATGCTCTTCATACAAAATTGGGATTATGATTTTCTCGCACAATGTGGTCCCTTGTCTGGACTACAAGAGAAGTATTTAAACTTGCCAACGGTTGCTAAGGAATTCCCAACCATCAGCAACTACCCAAAACCACTATACTCAACCAATGAGTCATAACTACACTTGCCGATTGTACATTATAACTAAAGTAAACTAATATGTGTTTTAACCATAGTTTACATACTTGGCAAGTCTCCAAGCACTCGCCATTTTTTTACACAAGCTTTTCAAGGTTTACTCACTGAGTTTGTATGATGAGCCATGCAGGAAAACTTGCTGAGTTTTTTGGCGAGTACTCACCTAAACTTGGCAAGTCCAAGCTGAAAACTCACCACAGCCTACACAAGGGAAAAATGCCGAAAAAACAGAAAAAATGTGGTTCTGTGCCTTTAAAACCTTTCATTTTCCCTTCCTCAACACACATAGCAGCATGCAAGCATTCCAAAGCTAATTGAGAAGAGTTTTTAGGGGATTTGAAGAAGAAATTTCTAGAATTTTGGATTTGCCTCAAGTTAGTTCCATTTTTTTTCTTTTTTTTTCAGTATTTAAAATTTGTAAATGATTTCTAATTTTTTTAGCATGTCAAATGTACATAGTTTATTGAATTGAATTGATTCAATTTGTCTAAATTTGTGGATTGATTAAAATTTAAATGATTTACACTGATTTGAATCAATTTTTTCCAATTCTTTTCTATTTTTTTTAATACAAGGTCTAATTTTTAGGGTAAAGAGATGATATCATAATATTTTTATCAAATTCATTAATTCAATTACCATTTACCGTATTACAATTAATTTTTTTTAATACATTTGAATTTTACATGATTTTTTTTTAAATAATGTTCAAATTGCTATATTTTTTTAATTACTATTCTTTGTTCTTATTGATATTGCAAGTTAATATACAATCACAAAAGCATCCAACTCTACATCTAATTCAGACTCGGCAAGTGGAAGTCATCCCGTTGGAAAAAAAACCCCTGGAAGTTGTGACCCCACTTGGAAACATGGCATTATTGGATCTGTAGTTGGGTCAATAATTTGTACCTAATGCAAGAACAAGCTTAGTGGAGACATCAATCGCCTCAAATACCATCTTGCAAGCATTCCTAATTGTGATGCCAAGCCATGTGAAGTAGCCCCATAAGAGGTTGGCCCTTCTTGCAGCACTAGATGAAAAGAAATTGGAGAGGGTCAAGACACAAGCAGCCATACTAAAAGCCATTGCTCCTAATTTGCCAATAGAATTTGATGTGGATATGCAAGGCATTGTGGGCTCTAGTTGCAGTCCACACATATGTGGCCTATCCACCTCATCCAACTCAAGTAGAGCTCAATCATAGGAGCTTTTTTTGCCTAGCAATGTACAAGAAGCTCAACCTTGATTGGAAGCTATAGGGTGGAACAAGGAGGTGCACAAAGAAGTAGATAAGACATGTGCAAATTTTCAATATTACAACCTTCTCTTCAACATGGCAAGGAGTCCATGTTGGAACTGTTTGATGACAACATTGACAATTGCAGGGCAAAGGTACAAGGCATCCTTTCCAAGAGATTTAAGTGGCAGGTTGCTCCAGGATGCTACTAGAGATGTACAACAAATTGTGGAAGATCAAAAGAAGCAATGGAAAAAGTTTGGATACACAACTCTTTCAGATGGGTGGACAAATGGAAGAAACTGCACCCTCCTCAATTTTTTAGTGGCTTCAAATGGTGAGCTAATTTTTTTGAAGTCAACTAATGTCTCCAACAAGATAAAGAATGCAAAATGTTTGAGATTGATGTTGGAGGGGGTTAATTTAGAGGCGAGCATACAAAATGTTGTCCAAGTTGTTACTGGCAATGTAGCAACATAAGTGGCGGTTGGAAGATTGCTTCAAGAGAGGCATCCAACACTTTTTTGGACCCTTTGTGCAGCTCATTGCCTTGACCTTCTTTTGGAGGACATAAGCAAAATTGATTGGGTGAGTCTAACTATAGAAGAAGCAAGAGATATAACAAAATATATTTATAATCACCCATGGGTTCTTAGCTTGATGAGAGATCACACCAAGGGGAAAGATCTTATGCGATTGGGTGCTACAATGTTTGCAACTAATTTTCTAATTTTGCAAATGGGTTTGTAAGCTAAGTGGGCTCAACCTTGGGGAAAACTCCTTGGTTAAGTGCACTTGAGCTGGAGCAATACTGGGATGGGTGACCTCCCGAGAAGGCCCAATGCTTCACCTCTATGAGCATCACCTAGATGCAATGAGTGCTAAGTGGATCATTCATTATCATGAGAGATGGGTTCTTGTGAGCCACTAGAGATGGGTTCTTGTGAGCCACTACTCATGAAACATGAGTCAATGAGTTTGACTCGTAAAACTACACGGTTGAATCCTGATAGCAAATCATAATTTGACATGTTGTGAAAAATACCTCCTACTTATCAAAGTATTTCTAGTTTATTGACTCCCTTGAAGCAAATGTTTTGAGTCAAGCACGACTAGACTCAACTTATTCAAAGAAGGTTGATGGAGAAAGGACCAAAAAAATAGTTTTTGATGATGCTTTTACAAACAGAATTGTAGAGATTGTCAACGTAATTTCAAACTCAATTTAAATTTCAAATTGAATCCTTTGTTTTTAAACTTTAAAAGTATTTGGTTTCATTGTAAGTTGTAACTTAAATTTGCTTGTACCTTGTACTTTGTAGGTAACCAAACCACTGGTAAGGGTTCTACGCTTGGTGGATAAGGAGAAAAATTCAATGGGATGTATTTATGAGGCCATCCAAAAACTATTACAAGGGGGGTGCAAATATATTTGCCCCCTATTTGGTAGATCATTGATTAGAGGTGGAACAATCAACTTCAACCCATTCATGCAATAAGGTACTACCTCAACCCCAAGTTTTTCTTCTCCTATAGCTTCACGAATGTTAATGGGGAGGTTATGGAGGGCCTATCCACATGCATTGAGAGGATGGTACCAAAGGTTGAGGAGAGAGACCTCATCACTTTTTTAGTTGCAAAATTATAAGCAAGTGAGGGGGGGGCTCTTTTCATCGTCATTAGCTATACAAGGAAGATCCACCCAAACATCAAGTAAGAAAAAGTGAAGTCTTATATCTTGCAAGTTATAAATTACAATTAATAATAGAATATTGTTTATTTACAAAATCTTGAATGTCTTATTTGCAAGTTCTCGGTGGGAAGATTGGGGTGGAAATACCCTAAATTTGCAAAGGCTAGCCCTCTGAATTTTGTCTCAAACTTGTAGTGTTTTTGGCTATGAGCGCAACTAGAGTTTTTTTTATGCCATTCACACAAAGAAGCGTAATAAGTTGACTCAACGAAACCCCAATAATCTAGTTTTTGTGCAATACAACATTCAACTTTGCACAAGAAAAGTGGAGGATCAATCAAAGCAACTTATTGAATTGGATAAAATTGATCCCTATAATGACTAGACTGTGCAAAATAATGAGCCCTCCTTGTTTACAAAGGCTGAGATTGTTGATTTTGAAAGGCAAGCTATGGAGGGTGTGGCTACAGTAGAAGTAGGGGAGATTGGATTGTCATTGGATGACATTGATATGGCAATGGAGTCGTCACCTAGCAACAGGGTGGAGCCATAGGCACAATCCTCTAGGGCGCGCAAGGAGCCATAATCGAGTGCGAGGACCATACCCTCGACCACCCAATTTTTCATTAGAACAAGGAAGAGGAAATTGTAAAAACTTGTAATTTTTTACTTGCCTAGATATGCAATTTATGATGACGATTTTCAAAGACAATCATCATAAATTCATAATAGTTATCATTTAGCAACTAGCTATTGTATCCACTATTCGGCTTCACATGATGATGTGATTTTGTAATCCATATGTATTCAAGAATCAAATCTAATAGAAAACACTTCCTCCAAATTTTTTAGACTCATTTGATACATTTTGTAATTGAATTTTGCAAAACAAATGTGTTTTTTAAGAAATTTAAGTATTTTTAAAGTTGACTAAGGCGTTGGATGAGAAGACATCCCTAGTTGTTGAGACAAGGAAGAGGAAGGAGTTCTCTTTCCCTTGAAAGTCTAACCATTTGAACAACTTCCAAAGGTTGAGATTTGGCCTTTTCATTAGCAAGTTTCAATTCCACAAATTCCCTATCCTTATCAACCATTTGTTTGTCTTTATTTGCAATGTCTCTGTCTTTTTGAGCAATTGCTTTCTCCTTTTCTAACACCTTTGTTTTCTCAGACTCAATGAGGAGTGTTTGTAGGGCAAGTTGAACCTAGAACCTCTAACTTTGATCATCTAGCTCATGTCTTAGCTTTTAAGAAATACGTGTGGACTCATCAATGTGTGCTTCAATGTTTTGGTGGGTAGCTATTTCACTTTGTAACAAGACATGTAAAGAGCGAAATTTAGACTCAATGGAGTATACAATTTTTAATACTTTACCATTTGAGCCTCCAAAGGAAAGGACTATCCATGTGGGATGCCAAGTCTGTTTTGATTCAGGTGTCTCAGTGGCGGGCCACCCATGAGAAATATTTTGGTTAACTCTTAATGGCACTCACCCTCAATAAAGCATTGAATCCACCAAGCTTCCTATAAGACCAAGGGAGAATGATTATTGTCCAATTTGCGAGCCATATCTGCCAACTCACTCATGATTTATGCCATCAACTCCAAATCATGTATGTATCGCTAAATACTCCCCAACGTATCACTCAAATTAGGTTGAGAGAGTTGTATAGTAATCTCCTCATCAATCTAATGAGTTGGGCTAGGTGACTTGTGCAATTGTGTTATTGCCTACAATTTTAGGGAATTGCCTTTTGGCAATGGTGGAATACTTGCCTCCGACTATGGTAAACTACCCTCTAGTTGTTGTAGATCTCCCTCTAGCTTCCCTCTTTCCTATGGAGGACTCAAGGGAGAATAATTCATGACCTCAATGGTGGCCCCTGTTGATGTTATAGCAGCTACGGTCTGCACTTCATCACACAAATTCCAAGAAGAAAAGATAAATTAAATACATAGCCTCTCGGCTATTTAATTTATATCAAACAATAAATGTAAATGCTAAAGGGCCGACCCTTCTTGGTTCACATATTTTAGTCTTGGCTTGAGCCGACTTTATGCATTTATTATTTATCTTGTATGTGGGCCGACCTATGTTGAAGAGGCGCCACACTTGTATAAATACAAGGTCTCATTTGTCTTTGTATCATCCAATCCACCAAGCAAGTTCACATTTCCTTAAGAGCAAAATTCGCACTTCATAGCAGCAGATCCGATTTCAAGGAAGAACACATTCATTTGTATCTTGTGCATCTAGGAGAGGTGCGACCTCATTGTATTCATTGTTGGCCATTGCTGGGCCTGAGTTGTAAGCAGATTTCTGCTCTTGTGCTATATTATAGAAGAGATTCATTGCTGGGTTTTTCTCCCTCAAGAGGAGGGTTTTCCCAGGGTATCTTGTTGTGTTCATTGTCTTATGTGTTGCAATATTTCTAAGTGCTTTCATTGTTTAATCTGATCTAAGAAACACTAACAGCCCCTAATAAACTCAACCATGTATCAATTTGTTCTGATGCATCTTTTGAGAGCTAAAAAGTGTAATATCTAGAGGAAGCTTTGTAAGTGGAGTGTTGGAGGAAGATGTAATTAATTCAATGATTTCAACTTCCTCATCTTCTTCACATTGCCTCCCTTTATATGTTCATCTTCAAAAGAGGAAACAATTTGTCTATTTTTCCTCTTCCATAGAATTGCTTTGGCTTCGTCTCATCTACCTATTAAAACCTATATTTCCAAAGTCTTCCATTGAAAAATAGATAGCCAAGAGGGATCATACTTTGTACAGTTTGAACTTGTTTGTTGAAACTGACAGCGCCCATGTGAGAATTGCATTCAGGAATAAGGCGATTGCTTGTTGTGCCACATAAAAGGTCGTTTGTTTCAAAGGTAAAAATTTCTAAATGTGTGCTGATAGAATCTTGACCCAATTAATAACTACTCCTTTACTAAGTCCAACCATATATCCAATCATCCATACTGACAAGTCTAACACTCGTGTTGACCCCATTAATCTACTCTGGATGAGGTCCAATATACAATTCCATTCTTCATTTGCCAAGTAGTCTTTGCGTAGGCCTCTATTACCTTTGCTCCAAATGTTTGCCTATTCCTATGGGATAAGATTATCCTAACATAGTAGCTAAATAGCCGCTTCTTTTGGCTTTGGTTTATATTTGTGAAGGGTTTAGCTATTGAAATTCCTAAACATGGAATACCCAATACTCAATGAAAGTCCTCTAGAGTCTAGAGTATAGTAATAATTTTTCGCTTGTTGAGTACTCTCCGAGTCTAGGTCTATGAACTATGGTATAATATTCTTCCTTTTTTCCCTCAACAAATTTGATTGTATTGAACTTTAAATGATTTGGCGAATCACTAGAGGATCGGTGGACCACCTAAAGATTATCCTTCAGTTCAGATCAGGCCTGCAAAAGGGCGCTACATCAAAACTACCTCATTTTTGGAGAGCCTCAAGTTTGGGATCCCTGGGCAAGCTGTCAATCTTCATACAGAACCATCAGCACCAGATCTGGGCGAATTACTGAGTCTGCACTGATATTCCAGATCTGATCTCCATTACCTGGGTGTCGTTTGTTCCAGTTTGTAGCCTAACAGCAGCAGATTCAAGCGCCACCTGGAGGTGTGAAGGAGTATTATCATTTTTGGGGTCCAGCGTACTGCATTAGAGCCTTTGAAAGAAGTAGATCTCAGATCTATAGCTGAGCACCAGGGACAACACCGAGTTTTGAGCAGCAGATCTGGGTAGAAGACTTTCTGACCCTAGGCGGTAAACAGTTAAGAAAATACTGCAGTTTCTCAATCCTCCTGAAGCAATCTACCCTTAGATCTAGAGGGTATCTACCCTTTAAGTTGTTGCTGGTAACTCTTTATTAGAACTGTAATTCCGGATGCATTTATGGAATAAAATTGACATGAGATTAGTTGTTCATTCCCAGATCTAAAACTATTAACAGTAGTTTGATTTATAAATGCATTTGATGGATGAAATTACCATAATCTAATACTTCCTTCAGATGTGCATTTTTTGTGAAACCCTAACTCAGCAAATTTTAAATTGGTGAAACAGTGGGGTTATTACAACTATTAAACAGTAGTTGGAATGTACTCTGCATACCAGAACGTACTGTTTATGAAATAATTTTTCCACAGTTAGAAGAATTCAAGATCATTACACAAGGAAAAAAGAATTAAATAGAGGCAAGAACATTCTTCAGTAAACTCATATATTAAGGAAGAATTTTAAAACTTTGGAATTAGAATATCTTCTAGGAATAAAAACTAATGTACATTGCTTGAGAATTTATACTCATGTTCTTGAGTACATATGTTTTTGTGAATACTTATTTAAACCAGATCTTGTTAACAGGAAAATAAGCATCCACGTACACTAGGATAGTGTCAAGACGCTGACCTGACTGTTGACCATATATAGAAACATTCTACTTTGACTCCCATTCTTTTAATTTTCGGCTCCCTTTAGGTTTCTCTATTGGCCTATTCATCCCAGCCATTTTTGTATTGTACTTTGCTCTAAGAGGATCATTATAAGTCCATCTGCAGAAATCAAAAGAACATGTAAGCAATCATCAAACAGCAACAGTAGTTATTTTTATATAAGAATATAAATAAAGCCCACATGATGCAATAATACAATTTTTAATTAAACTGCTATAAATTGCAAACAACCGAATAACAATTTCGACATGTTATCCAACACATGTTCTATAAGGGAGTTTAATTGATCCAAAAGAGCAAACAACCGTTCAAAATTCTTCAGAATAGGCAATAGACACTTACGGGTTGTTCCAATTGGTAGTATCTTCTGCAACAAGATGTGTCCATTTAGTCCTCCCACTCCGTCCAAAGTGCTTTACTTGCATAACCTTTGGCAGTATGGTCTTGTCCATCTTATCCTCACCAGTCGGTGCAGAAAAGTCCCTAGTATAAATATCCTCTCCCCCAGCTGTCCCAGTGTGATCATCTGCCTCCGTCTGAAAGAAAGCTCCTTTGTGGAAATACTTCTGCATAAACTTCCACTTTTGTTTTGGCTGCGGTAGAGGCTTTGGATTCTTCCTCTCCCATTCCCTCCTTTCTTCTTCTGTCATGTTCCTCACCTTCTCAATCTCCTCCTTCTCTTTCAACATGGCCTCCCTATCATCTCTATCCCTCTTTATCCTTGCAATTTCCCTAGCCTTCCATGCCTCATACTCATCAGCTTCATTAACCTCATCGTCTGTGTCAATTTCTCCTCCATCCCCATCATTTTCCATATTCTTTTGAATCTCCTCCACAACAATCTGCTTTGTCTCAACCTTCCTTTCTTCTAATCTCCTCTTTATCCCCTCTTCAAAAGCCCGCTCTTCTGCTTCCAGTTTCTCACGCTCCGCAATCGTGTCCCGCTCTGCCTTGGGAACAAAAACAGGCTTAACCATGGCAATGGCGCCATATTCCTCTTCCGAATCAATTTCATACTCAGATTCCTCTTCTTCCTCCTCCTCCTCGGGCTGAAACAACTCTTCTTTTTGCTTCTGCATATAATTCTCTTTAATTCTCCGCCTCCTCTCCTCCAGCATATCTTCATCTTCTTCTTCGGCCTCCAAGCCCTCCTGGGCCTTTCGTTCCTCTTCTTGAGTTGAAACAATCTCAGCCTTACGAATGAGCCTGTGCTGTGCAATTGCCTCATCTCTAACTTTTTTCCTCTCAGATAAACGCCGAAGCCTGGCATCGGCTTTACTTTCCAAAACCTCGACTTCATCTTCTCTGGAAGGGAAGGCTTTCTCTAGGGCAGCGGACCTTGCCGTTTTAATATCGATTTCTTCATCGACATCATCAGCCCATTCAAGAGCTTTACCTGGCCAATATCTTTTAACCTTTGTTTGCCCAATTTGTCTCGGATGGCTATCACCGCATCGCTAACCCCCGCCGTAACCGACATCTTTACCCCACAAAAACAAATTTTGTTGCAGAAAACTTAAGGTTTTGTGTCATGCACCACGCGCGTAAGACAATGCCAAAGTAAATCGCCTTGAAAACTCTATCCTTCGCATCCCAAAAAGTTTCCGAAGACCCTCGATCTTTTGAGGTCTACAAATCAAATCGTAAAGGAAACACTGCTCTTCACGAAGCCGCAAAAGGGGGAAGTTATAAGGTCGTGCAGGTATTACTGAATCATGATGTTGGTCTGGCCAGAGTGTCCAATCGTAAGGGGTGATACGGCTCTGTTTATAGCTTCCCACACTCATGGAAACAATGTCAATGCATGGACCAACCTGGATCTAGTAAACTTTGTCTTATGAACCAAATTCATTTCTATATGTAATATTTATAGTAGATCACTACATCCAAGGGTCTTCATCTCCTCCGTCCTTTTCATACTTTGTTTTTCATGGTTACAGGTTTATCAAATTATGTGGAAGGATGATTTTTATATGTTATATTTGGAAGTCTTTCATAATGGTTCCTTAAGTTCTATTATCAACAAAGGTATAATTAAATTTATTTTTAAGGGTAAGAATGAGGATATCATTGTTGGTTGGCGTTCAATCACATTTCTAAACATTTCATATTAAATTATTGCAAAGGCCTTAGCAATTAGAATTAAACCCATCATACAATTTATTGTGAGGGTTGAAAAAACAGGGTTTTTAAAAGGGAGATATATCTTTGATAACCTTATGTTGGCTTGGAAGACTATGGAATGGGCACAACAATCAGGACAAAATGCTTTGATAGTCAAGTTGGATTTTGATAAAGCTTATGATAGAATTTGTTAGAGCTTTATCCTTAAAATGCTTCAATAGCTGGGTTTTGGTCCTAAAATTTTAAAGCATGTTCAAATGTTGTTATGAGATGCTAATGCTTATTTGATTATTAATAAGAATATGTCAGACTCTTTTGTATTACAATGTTTCATAAGGCAGGGATGTCCCCTTTCTCCCTTTTTGTATGTTCTTACCACTGATGCTTTGGGTTATTTTATGCATAAATCTCATCAAATGAAACTCATCAAAGGTATTTGTATCCCTCAAGACAAGGTGGTCCTTAATTCTCATTTTGCAAATGATAGTATGTTATTTTTGCATAATTTTGAAGAAGAGGTGAACAATGCTTTGAAAATGGTTAAGTTGTACTATGAGATTTTTGGTTCTCTCATTGCTCACAATAAAACTAAATTTTTAATGACTCGGCCCTATTCTAACTTTCAATGGATATCGAAAGAATGGAGGCAAATCAAGCATGGTGAGATAACTAGATATTTGGGTATTCCCTTTGGTTTGGGAGTTTCTCTTTCTGAAATGTAGACTTGGTTCTTAAATAAAATTAAGCATAAACCGTTCACTTTTTGGCAATAATTTTTTGTTTGGCTAGAAAGATTCGAGTGGCTAATAAAATTCTCATTGCTTCTCATGTGTACTATTCTTCTTGTTAGATGTCATCCAAGCAAGGCTATGAGGAACTCAATAGAGTAATTCATAAATTCTTGTTGTCCAAATGGGATGGTAATGGTGGTTTTATAGCTTCTTCATGGTATCATTATATTAAGCCAAAACATAAAGGTGGACTGGGACTTATCAATCCTCAAACCCAAGGGATTTGCCTTGCTGCAAAATGGATTATTAGGGTTGTCAGTGCAGATGAACCATGGAATATTTTAATATGTCAGTGAATTATGGATGCTTCTATAAAGAATAAGTGGCAAGGGGTTTGTTGGCCTGATAAATTGTTGTTACCCTCTTCTTTTGGAATCAAAGCTTCTTTTCCCCTTCAATCTATTTGGAAAGCATGGCAAAAATAGCAAAATTTTACATTGGAATGGTTCATCCTTGCAGACTAGGTTTAGTTTTGTTTCTATGTCCATTTGGTGGAATAAAATAATTGTGTATCATGATCAACCATTAGCATTATGTTTCCCAATACAAACTCACTATTAGTTTAAAAAGGAAGTTAGACAGTTTAAAGAACTTCAGGATTTTGATCTTTTTGATTGGGCTCCTTGGAACAAAATTAAGGAGCTCTAGTCATGAACAATTCATCCTTTTTATTAAATCTCTTGTGTCGGTGGATCTGACTATGAAGTTTTGTACTTCAAGGGATTGCTACTTTTTTAGAGATTGTAAATGGTTATCTTACCGTCATTTAAATAGTTTTTCATTAAAATACATATATTTGAAGTTGCTACCTAGTTGCAACATTGCTACTCATTTGAACCAGAAGTGGAAATGCAGATTTAACATTATATTTTGATTTAAATTAAGTGCTCAGATATGGTGTTCTAAAGCTGATTTTGACTCATAGGTGTTGGTTTGGAAGATATTACACTGCAACCTCCCTATGGGGGATAGATTGAAGTGCATTATGGTTCAACCAGCGGACTGTCCCTTTTGTAAGGGTGTGGAAAGTTTGAAGCAAATTTTTTGGGACCGTATTTATGTTAAAAGGCTTTGGTTTTAAGTTTTTAGAGATTTCTCAGCTATTTTTATTCATGATTTGACTTGGAAAGAGGTTGTTTTTGGTTCTGGCATGCAAAAAGATGTGATTGTTGATTCTATTCAACACGTTGTTTTGAAAATATATGGAAAAATAGGTGTGCAACAATGTTTTCTAGTAACTATTATCAGGTTGTTGGGACTTTACGACTTTACTTTGACATATATCTTCAGGTGGTTGTTCTTTTCTCACATATTTGGGTTATATGTAAGAAGAATGAGTGGGCTAAACAAAAGTTATAGCAAATCAAAGAGCATATTGTGAAGTTTCAGCTGGACAATAAGATTGAGCATTGTAAAAATGCTATACGACTTTTGTAATTTGTCTATTTGTGATTGTATCTTATGGTTGATGCTTTGTACAACTTTTGTTAATGTCACTCTGAATTTGTAAGTTTGGTTTTGTTTAGTTTGGCTAGCATTTTGGCTAATTTGAGTTTTTGCTACTGTTGGTAGCTTTATTCTTGTAATTCTTTTGCTTTGTTCAATACAAAAAAAAAGTATTTTTCTTTATCAAAGTAACTCCACATTCATGATTAAATATAAAAAACATCAATATTAGGCACCTTAGATAAATTCAATCCAAGCAAAAGTTACATCCAAAATTCTATTTTTAAGTTACGTTGTGGGTCCATATCCCACAAATCCCAGGATCAATTTCACCTCTTAAACCTTGGAAAAAATTGATGTTTTTTGAACTAGGTGGAACAAAACAATATTTTTTTGAAATATGAAAATTACCTTAGTGTAAAACATGGGATATGTCAAATTTGACAAGAGGAGTGACAACCTCCTATTGATTTGGAAGTTGGACAAGAATTGGAAAATAGTGTAAACCTATAAGTTTAAGCCTCTCTATTGTTTGATATGAATTCTAAAACTTTTATACATATTTCATTTTATTGAACTTGATCAATCCAATAATTGTGTACTTGATTATTATCTAGGAAATATATACTTAGAAGGTTATAACATGTCATTAATTACCTATGGGTATGACAGATGTTTTGACTATGTTAAGTGTTACAAAGACCTTATAAGCTACTTTATATTATATTCTCATTAGATTCAAACTTGCCTCAAAACGATGTTTGAATGATCATGTAAAATAAAATATACTTTATTTGAGGGAAATTATTTAGTAAAAGATATAGAATCTATAAGAAAGGACACCAACATCCTTTTACTCAAAAGAAAAATGGGCCTTGCACAAAGGAGTGGACTCTTGATATTCACAACACTCCCATAACTCATGATGATGAAGGATATCACATTTTTCTATCACTCTGGATTTCAACAAGGGTAATGAAATGAGAGAAAACTTGTCTTATATAACAAGTCTTTCCAATTTCCAAGTCTTGGTTTTGTTATTGGAAAATATAAGTACATAAGCCAAAAGAATTGTCCTCGCACTTTATAGAAGAGTATTAACCTTATTGTTAGTCAAGTTGAGGCAAAGTATACTAACAACTACTCTTTAAGAACATAGAGACAAACCTAACCAAGGTAATCAACACTTGGTTTATAATTTCTAAAATTCCTTTCAAAGTATCACAACAAAAGCTAATTACATCACAAGAAGGAGCATCCTATATTGGAATTGCTTGTGGACAAGCAATCTTAGGAAGGGTGGATTGTCATGCACCACCCACATAAGATAATGCCAAAGTAAAACACACCAATAAAGAGTCTATGTGATCACAGATGGGAACAAAATTAGCAAGGGGCTGATCAAGAATAGACTAGCATGGGCAATGATTCCATATTTAAAGATAGCGATAATAATATTGATGCAATGATTAGATTATGGCATAAAAAGAGCAACAGTTATATTCTTAAGAAGGTAGCGATTCATTTTACGACAATGATTCATTGTTCAAAGGGAGTGCTAGCAATAAGGAAGGTGGTGGATTAATTAATAAAGAAACAATAATTAATGTATGAAAAATTACGACTCTTTCAAAAGGATAGTAACCATGAAAGGGTGTCTCTTGTTAAATGAATGGATGTGATTCTCGCCACCATGAAAGATATAAAAGGGGAAACAATTGATTGGGGAGATACACCAAGGAAAGGAAAGTGATTTGAAAGATCAATTATAAATTTGGAAAAAAACATCAAACTGGAAAAAAAGGAATAAATATATTGGCTTAAATATTATTGGCAAGAATATATTTGGGGAAGTTTATATATAATTTAATTAAAACCATGAAGTCACTCCATAGCAAAATTGTATTATATATAATTGTTAATATATATATATATATGTACATATACATATATGTATATATATGCATATATGTATATACATATATTATGTATATATGTATATACATATATTATGTATATATGTATATACATATACACATACATATATTATGTATATATATGTATATACATATATATATATATATTATTGCATGATCGTATCTATATATATATATCTATATATCTATATATATATATATATATATATATATATATATATATACAATCATGCAATAATGTTGCTTGTAACAATTATTAATCCTTATTAATAATTATTCATTTGATTTAATTTATTTGTTTCTCTTTAATCAATCATGTCTACGGTGGCAAGGAGACATGTTAGGGAAGGACGATAAAGGAATTGTCTTGGTGGATGTTCCTAAACGAATTATCTTGGTTGGGTGTTCCTTGCTCTGGTGCCCTATCATGCATTTCTTTCTCATCTCTACTAGGATTGGTTATTGGAAAAGAATATATATATTAGATTAAGTTTTAATTTTTTGTTCCTTATTTCATAATGTTAATAGTTCATTTATTCTTAAGTTCAAGATATGATATATAATTTGTTATGGAATATTATCTGCCAAACAATTTCATGTTGTGTAATGGCCACTTAAAGAAAATTTAGGTATATGCCAAGTAGGGGACATTACATTTAGTATGATTTTAAAGACACTCAACTGGAGCAAAAATATAGATAAAAAATCAAACTGCATCATGAAAACAAAGAGACAACATATATGAAGCATTTCATGATTTTTAATTTCCTTTCCTTTGCAAGCTTTACTTACACAAGGATTTGTAGCTCAGATAAAAAAGGTGAATCTACACTGCGTGTACAAAATGACAACCTATTCAGAATTGAGTTGTGATAACTAAATGTCTGAACTCATTCTTTGTGAGTCATTGTCTTCTCCATCTCATACGATATGTTATAACTATCTTCTCACCATCTCTGGGTGAAATCTTTGTCACTAGTTTTTGTTTATGAAACATAATATTTTAGGGAATTAGCATAAATAGATAGGATTAAATAATATATGTAAAATTAAATAGAATAAAATTTATTTAAATTAAATGTGATATTTAGGTAAAGATTCTATGGAAAAATATGGCGTTGAAGACATTACAAATTGATTTTTAAATATATTAAAATTAGAATTCTGATTAAATAAAAAAATTATAATTTGTGAATTGAATGTATTCTATTTTAATTCAAATATGTGCCTACAAAATTGAGTTTTGCATGTAGAATCGATTTGATTAGGAGTGGACAAGTGTAGAAAACTTTCTTTAACTTGTTGTACATGCATCTAAAGCGGGGTTGGTGTTTAATACAATATTTGAAAATTTGTTAAATGAGGCTTATGTTCTCCTTAATCTAGTCCTTAGGTGAACCAATTCAATAATGATGAACCAATATTGAAGTGATGTAGGAGCATCCGGGGGTACCAGTAGTCTTGCATCACCAAAAAGATTGATTTTTTTTATGTGACATGGTTTGAATAATGTTTTGTGAAATAAATTAATTATCTCAGTCCAAAAATCAAATTTTATTTAATTGGACAAAAATTATTGTAGTTGCATTGGGAAATGTGCTAAAATTTGCAATGTAATTATCAATTTGCCAAAAATCAAGTTTGAGGCGTGGGATTCTCAGAGGTTATGATATTTTGGACATTATTTATTTCTCTTAATGCTACATGCAAAAATGGGATGCCCATTATGTGCATGACTGGCAATTTTTGAAATTGGACTCCAATTTGTGAGAAGTGGAGAATCATTGAGCTGACAATTGATGACCATTCACCCAAGAAATGGTTTGCACATCTTGAATGCACAAGATAACTAAGAGGGGGGTGAAACAGTTGTACCTTAAAACTTCAAAACCCTCGTTAATATTCAAATCTACATTCATTCATTAAACCCTTAAATCTATTATGATGAATTAGCATAAAAATTGAATAACATAAACTGAAACAAATTAACACCATACACAAGACAACACCAAATTTACGTGGAAAACCCAAGAAGGGAAAAACCATAGTGAGGATTTACTAACAATATAAGTAATATCAACACCAAATACATTAGGGCTCATTGTCGGAGGGCTCACTACCAAAGAAGAAAGGCTCACTACTGGAATAGAAAAGAAGATAGAGAAGAAATGTTACACAAAGAAAAGCATCTCAATGCAACAAAGAATCCATCACAATGACACTGTGATTGTGTTTTTGTGGTTGTTGATTATTTTAAGTGTTTAGTCTCATTCCATGTTGCAAGAATATTTCTACATATGACTTAGCCTACTTACTCTTTGACTTTGTATGATATTCATTTGGCCTCCCATTCGTATTATATCTAATTGTGACTTTCATCTTGTGAGCCACTTTTGGTGTTTTTGGTGAGGATCTTAGGATTTTTTAATGTCCCCATTTTGTGAAATTTTGATTCATGATGAATTAGCCAGTTTCCCATCTTTTTCTTAAGGCTAATTGGTGTGTTGGGAAAACTCAAAATTTATTGGAGTGCACATGTTTATCATTTATGGATTTCTAGTTAGGGCATTCAACTCAGTTGGTGTTATGGGTCATATTGACACTTTTAGAAGTGCTTTCGAATTCTCGGGGTGTTCTGCAAACTTCTTGGAGAGCACATCTATTTTTAGCAAGTCACCAAGTTGGCTCTAATCATCTTTATACTACTTTAGTTTTATCATGGTGTGGTCAACATTAGATTTTTAAAAAGCAATGAAAAGGAAAAAAAGCTATAAAAGGAGGTGTTTAAGGCTCATTTGGATATGTTGAAGATTTCTCATATTGTTATGTTGTTAAATTGAACTTGTGAGTTCTTCCATGATCTTTTGAGATACTCATTGGATTTATAATTTTAGATTTGAGAGATCCCTAGCTAGATTAGAGTGGTTCTAATCCAAGAATCATGATTGTTCTTCATCAAAGTTTTAGTTTGGGGTTTCATAATAGAGGTATTTGGTGTTTTTTAAATGTCTAATATTTTGGGAGTATTTATCTAGCATTTTGGAAAATTTTGTTGATGATTCTTTAAGGGCGGCTTGAAGAGTTAAGTTGTTGGGTCGTACAACCTATGCTTTAATGTAGGGACTATTGTTCACTGATTTTTTGACTTGCAAGTATATTTCATGTTATTTGGTGTGTTTGGAGCCGATGGTAATAATTTATGATCATTATTAAATAGTCAACTTGGGTATGTTGAAGTTGTGTTTTCTAAGTCATTGTATGTATTGTACTTGTTGTTTTAGACTTGTATAAGATTCAAATTCACTTCTAAACTTCGAATATCTCTCTTGTAAGGTGATTTGGTGTGTTTTGGGAGTTGTTTTAGTGAAGACACATCAATTTGTGGTCATGTTGGAGAGCTAGGTGTAATTTGGTGAGTTCATTGGATCACGCGTTGCTATCTAGACTTGTTGCAACATTATTTTCAATGTGTTGCAAACTTGTACCAATGAGATATCTATCAATCATTGAGGTACATTGTTATTTTTGAGCTAGGTGGCTATTTCATGATTTGGGGTACCTCTAGGGGTGTTTTCAATGGTTATTTCTTATATCAACAATATAATTATTACCAACAACTATTCAACATTTTATGATGCTTATGGACTAATCCTCTAACCCTTCAAAAGGTTATACCACCAAAAATTTATCTTTCTAAGCATTTATATTATAAAACTAGATGATATACCATTAGTGAGTTGATTTGGTTTATTTGTTGATACTTACACCACCGAATAAGTGGCTTTAATCACTCACTATTGGATAAGTGGAATAGTCTTTTTATTTCATTTTTAGTATCATATAAGCTTTCTCACTGAAAAGTGGAAGTGCCATTGGAATTCTTGTTGAATAAGTGAATATTTACCTTTATGTATTGTATATGCATCCCACTGAATAAGTGGTTTGGCTAGCTTGCTACCTAATGCTTCCTTTCAACAGTTGATTTTAGTTTAGTTGTAATCTTGACACCATATGCTCTCACCTTGCCCATTCTAGGATCTAGGTGATCAAAAAGTGGCAAGGAAGTGTTTATGCTTTCATTTACTTTTCAAGCTAACATATATAATAATTTATTTGAGGGTGGTTATTACAAAGTTTCTAATCTTCTCACTTTCTTTTATTCTTAGTTAGATGGACAAACTAAAGTGGTCAATTGTACACTTGTATAAAGTCTTCACATTTTTCACTTAACCTTTCACATTAAGCATTCTCATAATCAAGTAGTTCACTCTTCTATTGGCCATTTACATTTAGAAGTTTTCTTAAGTGTTTAGCCATTAACTCCATATGAGTTATCCCTATATGTGTCTCTTCTAGCCGCAACACATCTTTAAGAAGTTCAAGATAAGGAAACCTCCTATATTCAAAGTTTATAGTCTCTACCTTCTAAAGTGGTAAAATTTCCTATAAAAATCAATAAAAATAAAAGCAACTCATGGATCTTGTCATCACATTTCATATAATTTCCAATTTGGTGACAAAATATCTTATATGTAGACAACCATAGTTTTTAGGAAAAATAACATAGAAAGGTCAAGCCTCTTTAGTATGGTCCTTACACTATTATGCAACGTTTTAAGAGAATATTTTGCACCTTAATATTTCAATTTAGGAATTCATGATGTAAATGTTTTCTTCTTAAACAACACTACAAGTCAACCTTGAAAATAAATCCTCTTATTTCTCCTCCTACACGTATTTTTCTAAATTTTCAATTTCCATTGGAAGTTGATAAGTTTTTAACGCTGAAAATTGTACATGGTCATCATGGTTCTACAACTTCTTACATTTTTTTCAAACATTGTAAATTTTTTGTATTTGGCTTGATGGATCTCACACAACCAAATGAATCAACATTTTCCTTCTCTTTTGGATGTACTAGAGGCTAACACATCTATTGTTGGGAGGAATGATAAAGATACACAAAGGGTATCTATCACATATATGCTTAATTTTTTTCATTTTCCCATATGTATTTAAATTAATTGGAATATTAGTTATTCCACTTCACACACCATCTCATAGGAAGTCTCCTAGTTTGAGATTGCTTTATGCACATTTCACTTAGTTACCTAGCTCTAAGTCACCTCAATAATTATCTTGTTTAAGTGATACTTGTAAGTATGCCCATAAAATAAACCAGTCTATAATATGCGTCATTGTAAAGCTATTGCAAGTCTTGTTGAAATAGAAATACTGGTTTAGTTTTTATTCATGCACAATTTTACTATATTATGAATTAACTTATTAGCTTATTTTAGATATTGGAAACCAATTTGCAACCTCCATTTTTTAAAGTTCATCCAAATACTTTACTTTTTATGTTTGTATTGGGATTCCATATCAAAGATGCACGTTATGGTTCATCTCAAGAATATGATTCTAGTTTACATCAATAAAGCTTTAATAAACTAAAAAATATACTACTTTGTGTTTAGGTTCAAACCCACATGTGTGGCCTTGATTCCACATTTGTGGCTTTAACTTGATGTTCGTAGCCTTGAATGTAGGGTCTTGTTCACTAGAAACTTGTCCGCTTATAAATATCTAGACTAGGTAGTGCTAAGAAGCAGTAGTAGAGACTATTATCAAGGAGGATTTTGCTTCTTGTTTTGATTTCAATTAGGACTAGCTAAATTTTTTTGAAGAAGTACCAAAGAAAATATAAATTCTTATGTATATGTCTTTTATGATCAAAGATGCTAATGTAATGCTCTCCATGGATATTCTATTGATTGAATGATATATCAATTAATTCCTTCCCAAAGCAATCAAGGAATTTATCTTTGTATACAACACCCTGCATTTAAATTTGATTTTTTCATGCTTTAATTAACAACTAATCTGAAACAAGTTGACTAAGATCCATGTTTACTTTCAAGTAAAAATATAAATAATAAAAAAAGCACGATCTCAAACCAAATTTAATATCACACTTAGGGCAAGTCCCCATGTAGCTGCTTAACTTATTTTTGCTAGTAGACACTGCTCAAATTTTGTAGGAGTAATTTGTAGGGCTGGTGGCCCCATGAATTTTATTTAGCTGCTTATTTTTAAATAGTCATCTAAAAATATGCAATTATTATTTAAGTGTCTGCTAGCAAAAATAAGCTAAGCAACTGCCTTAAGTGTGATGTTAAATTTGGTTTGAGATCATGCTCTTTTTATTGTTTTTATTTTTATCTTGAAAGTAATCATGGGTCTTAGTCAAGTTGTTTCTGATTAGTTGTTACTTAAAAGCATCAAGTTTCCATAGTCAATGATAATCAAGTGTCAATTTATTGATTGAAACTGTGTTAGTTTTTTACATCAACATTTCAGATCATACTCCATGATCCATCGTCAAGATGATCTACAAGCAATAAAGAGAGAGGGAGTGGGTCATGGAGTATGATCTGAAACATTGATGTAAAAAATTAACACAATTTCAATCCAGAAATTGACACTTGATTAGTTGTTACTTGTCAATTAAAGCATGAGAAATTCAAATTTGAATACAGGGCATTGTATACAAAGACAAAGTCCTAGGTTGCTCTGGCAAAGAATTAATTGATATATCATTCAATCAATAGAATATCCATGGAGAGCATTACATTAGCATCTTCGATCATAAAGACATATACATAGGAATTTATATTTTCTTTGGTACTTCTTCAAACATTTATAGCTAGTTATAGACAAAATTTAGATGGGAAAATTGGAGACAAATAAAAAAGAGGGAAAATTCTTATAGGACCACCTAACAACTTTTTTTTTTACAGAGGGTTTTATATCAAACCCAGATTCGTTTTTCAACTTGACACAAGCGTACAAGCCATAGGTTGAACCTCTTCGACTAAGAGCCAAGGACTGAGGGGTATTCATTCCATCAAATTCGCCTAGGGCACGATCCCGACCTCATCCCTTATGATGTCAAAGCCTTGCACTCAACAAGACTTGATCCTTTGTGGGCTCATTTAGAACCATTCAACTTCACCAACAGACCAAGGGCCCATTGACACTTACAACTTTTTCAATATATAGTCGCTGCTTATTTCCAACCCCCCATTTTTTTCACAACTTATTTTCAATTTTTAAACAATAGTTGCTTCACCAAAATAAAAGAAAGATTCTAAATAATCTTTTTTCCACAATTTTTAATTTGCATGGGAACACTCTAATTGCTTAAATATAAACAAAAAATACACTCAAGTAACCACATGAACATAAGATTACATTCATAACCTAAAACTGAAAACAATAAGATGAGAGATTTAATACAAATCATTAAGAGAAAAATTAAAAAAAAAATATTAAACTGAATACTAATTCTTACATAAAATATACCATTTAAACTATCTCACAAAGATAAAAGAGGCAAAACAAGCCCACCATTATTAAAAAAAAAACAAAAAAAAAACTTCAATTACAATTTGCCTATAAAAAGGCGTACATATAAAAACGGCCGTATAATCGTATAGGCTATAAAGCCCCGAAAACAGGGGCTCTAAAATATTTTTAAATTGCTTCAAAATCGCAGAAACCCTACTGCGATATCTTACCTAAAACCCTCGTATCAGAAAACAAAAACTGTTAAACTATTCCGTCCATTCCAATTGACCCGCTTTCGAATTCCAGCAATGGCGTACGAGAGTTATGGTCGGGAGTATGAAGATGCTTTGGATGACGGCATAGACGTCCAGCAGCAGCAGCAAGAGCCTAACTACGACCCCTCCTTCGTGCCGGATGCCGTGAAAACGTTTGTGGTGTTCCTCTACCGCCACATCCGCGAGAAGAACGTCTACGAGATCCATCAGATGTACGAAGGAAGCTTCCAGAAGCTCAGCGAGCGCATGTTCAAGGAGTCCCCCTGGCCTTCTGTCGAAGCCATAGCGCCCTACGTCGACAACGACCATGTCTTCTGTCTGCTCTACAGGGAGATGTGGTACAGACATCTCTACGCCCGCCTCCAGCCCACCCTCAAGCAGCGCTTCGAGTCCTGGGACAACTATTGCAGCCTCTTCCAGGTTAGGGTTTGGAGACATGTTTTCCCTTTTTCATTAATTAAAAAAAAAACATTGTACTTGCTTCGTCTCTGAATCTGGCGACTTAGACGTAGCTAAAATACTTGTTAGCGCGCATTATTGTTGCCGCATTATAGCTGTGAGCTTAGGTGTGGAATTTGATTCCGGGTCTTCATTGTGGCAGTTGCGCTCCCTTATTGCAGCCTCTTTATATTAGAGAGATTTTAACGTATCGAACCAATAGCTAATTATGGCAATTTCGCTACGTTACTGTGGCCTCTTCATATTTGAGAGCCTTTAATGGTCTGTAGCAAACCAATTGCCCTTATTTGACCTTAGTACGCATTCTTTTTGTCTCACTTTAGCTGCAGTGTAGAAGGGAACCTTAATGGGGTTTTATCACTCTGCTTTGTCAGCAGCATACACCTGCTTTGGCTCACTTCAAGGTGCATTATCAGAGAGCCTTCACTGCCTGTTGTCAAGCCAGTCGATTTGCTTTACGGGTAGCAAACACTTGCTATGGCTCACTTTATTGCGGGTGCATTATAGCAGAGAGCTTTCTTGGCCTTTGTCATGCCAATCACTCTACTTTACCAATTTTGAACACTTATTTTGGCTCTCTTTATTGTAACTGCATTATAGCAGAGAGCTTTCATGGTCTTTTATCGAGTCAACTGCTCCATCATGCTTATAGTGTCCGCGCTTTTTGGCCCACTGTTTTCCAATAACAATATAGCAGGAAGAGTGACCCGGCAGTTTGTGGTCTTTATTGTGGTAATTGCTCCCCCTTGCATGAAGCACACACTAGTTTTGGCTTGCATTATCACAGCTGTATAGCATGGAGCCGTGTCTCCATCATAGCAATTGCTCTGCCATATTGTAGCAAATGTTTTTAGACCTGCTTTAACATTGGCTGGAAGGTTGGCTTATGGGTTCTCTCTCTTCATTATGGTAATTACTCTGTCTTATCAGTAGCACACACATCTTGGTCCCCCTTTTATCATGCCTACTCATCATGATTGCATGAAAGTGGGGAGCTTGGTCCAGTGGTATCTGGTCTTTATTGTGGCAATTGACCCCCCTTATTTGTAGTACATTCTTATTTGGCCTGCTTTATTGCAGTCACTGTATACCGGGGAGCATGGCCTAGTAGCTCCAATATTCAGTGCCACAATTGATCCACCATTATTGCAAACACTTTTTTGACATCTTATATTGCAGCTCACTATAGCTGGGAGCTTGAGCTTGGCTCAAAGAATCCCTGTATTCTAGGCTATTGATGCACTGCTGAAGACACTTTTTGGCCGTTTTGTTATGGGCCTGTGGCTACATTAAATCATGAAGCTTGGCCCTTTGGTTTATGTCATAGTAGCAAAAATTGTGAACAAGAATAAATTGCTGAACCAAAAAAAGTTATCTTTTCCAAAAAATTGCAATCTAATTGGTTTCTGAAAAAAAGTTCCAATCTCAAAAGGATTGCAGAAAAGGTAAAAGTTGTGGTTATATCGGTTCGAGGAAGTTTTTGGCAATTTTATTATGATAAATTATGAAAAGATCAGTTTGATTTTTTTTTAGGTTAAAATTTGATATTTTTGCTGAAAAATTCCCTCAAGCAGTGAACTGTGATTTATTGCAATTTTACAGCCTTAATTGTGGCAAGTGCTTTACATTACTTGTGGCACAAACTTGTTTTGGTACACTTTATTGCAACCACATTATACTGGGGAGCTTGGCCCAAAAGTTTCGATCTTTGGTTTGGCAATTACTCCACCTTACTTGCAACACACACTTCTTTGCCCATTTTATCATGACTACACTATTGATGGGAGCTTTATGTTAGTCTAGTGGTTCACTATCTTCATTGAGGCAATTGCTTTGCCTTATTGAATAGCACACTCACTTTTAGCACTTGCTACATAACAATTGTGTTATCATGGGAAGCCATCTTGGGTATTGCTTTGCTGTAACTGTCATGTCCCCAAGATCATGACACTGCAGATACAAAGTATTGAGATATTGAATCAATACCAAAGTATAAATAACAATTTAAAATATCATCATAATTATAATTATCACTGATAACATTATAATTATGATGGTCGATATCAAAATATAAATATTAATAATTTAAATATTTATTAATAAGACTATAAAAATATATATCAATATCGACAATAAGAAATGCAATTTAAAATATCATTATAATTATAATTATAGTTATCACCGATAACATTATAATTATAATAGTTAAATATGAAATATAGAATTAATATAAAACACCAATATTTATGATTATCAAAGATAATATCATAATTATAATTATTATATTACAAATATTAAAATATATAAGATTAAGATAAAAACAATAAAATCAATTTATATATAACACTAAAATAAGAAGCATATAATATATAATAATATTATAATTATGACTATCAAATACAACATTATAAATATAAATATAAATGCTAGCAATTTAAATATTATTATGATTATGATCTATAATAAATAAATATAACACATATATATAAAATCTGATATTATTATTAGAATATAATAATAACTAACATAAAACAAATAGACCATATATTAATCGTACAAAAAGAACATAATAAAGGCAGCAAATATAATTTGTTAAGAGATGCAATTATTAAAGAAGGCAACGGTTAATGCTAAAACAGATTTGTTAAGTAAAGATACACCCATTCAAATAGTGCCTCCTTTCTAAGAGATGCATAATTTCACTTAGACATGGAGATATATAAGGAAAATCAAATCATTTGCAAAGGATCAGCAATGAGGAATGTAATATGATTTGGAGAGCAGATTGAAAACAAGGAATCATCAGCAGAAAAGAATAGCATCTGAATATTAAATCATCCGTCACCTTCAGAAAATACATTTATTGTTCAAGCCACAGAATATTAGGAGGAGAAGCAGATTTGGGAATATAAGTATAGAAGGAGAGGAAATGAATAGGAACAGATTTAAAGAGAGACGTAGGAGCATGTATGAATGAAATATAAATAGGAAGAGGAAAGAGGCAGATCTAAGGAAGAAAATGAAAAATATCTAATGTAAAAAGCAGCAACTTATGAAAATAATATTGCTGGTTGGAAATAAAGAGGATCTACCAAATGTTAGAAATAGGGATATCTGTAAAAATTGTCCGGCAATAAGGAGATAACTATTTTATGAATTTAAATAATAAGTTAGATAAATGTTTGTATATTTGAATAATGATGCTTGCAGCAATTATCGAGCCTTATAAGTAATTGTGATTATTTGGTAGGAATATGAATAGTTTTATGAATGTTTTATCCTATGATCAATCAGGAAAAGAGGAAAAAAGAATATAGTTTGAACACTAAACCATCATAAAAGGATATTTTTAAAAAATCAGGGCAAGAATTATGGCTACTCCATAAGGGGACATTACAGTAACATTCAGTCACACCACCGGTGCTCTGTAATTATTATAAAATGACTTTGAAATGTTTTGTTAGTTTGTGGAGTCGAGTATTTTGATAATTAACTTGTCAACTTTTGGGTTAACTCATGTTTCATTGTAGCTGTTCCCAGCATCTTTGGTCAATTAATAATTGTAGTCCCCATTCTATTGAATAATTGTAGATAGGGAACTTGTGTTGTCTTGGCATGGTCTTCCTTGATCTACTTGCATGTAAGCAAACTCTATATGAATAAAGCTTCTATTGTGTTATATTTTGTTGCTTTATTTGGTATGTACTATTAGTTTCTATCATTTTATGCTATTTATGCTTTAGACAAATAATAATAAACATTGGTGCGATTGCCTTTATGAAGTTAGGTTAGATTCTTAAAGATGGAACTATAAATATATTAAATAGGTAGGCCTATCAATGAAGCAATAGAAACAAATCAATGTTAGAATATTTTTTCATTGATGTCAAGGTGTTTGACGCGCTTGTGTGCGTGAGCTGCCTAGTTGCTTGGTTGTGCTACTTGCCTATTTGTTGAGCTACCTGGTTGCATGCTTGAGCTGGTTGTCTGCTTGCTTGAGTGTTTGAGCTGCTTGATTACTTGGTTGAGCTACCTATCTGCTTGGTTGAGCTAGTTGCTTGTCTGCTTCAGCTGATTGCTTGTCTAGTTCAGCTACTTGTCAATCTGCTTCAGCTACTTGCTAGTCAACTTCGTGCCAAATCAGATTTCTATATCAGCATATAAGCCAAATCAGGTTTGAATATTCTCGGTCGACTTTTTAAAACAGCACGATTTCTTTTAGGTGTCAGCTCATGTAATAAGCTTCAGGAATATTAAGAAGGACATGTTGTTTAAAATGTACCTTCATTCAACTAAGGTAGATAATTTAAAAACGTCAGATTTATTATTATGCAAAAGAGGTGAAGTTTATAAGTGTTGGTATGTATTGATGAAAACGTGGCTTCTATATTCCTTTCTCATTAAAAGGCTTCAGTGAATCTTTTATATGAGGCGCCTAAGACTTTAAATCATTCGATTTTATTATGTGAGTCTGCTAATATTGTTGTGGTCGAATTTTCTACGGGTATGTGGCTTTTTGACTCTCTTGGAGATATATTTGAAAGGCACGATTTATTTCCTATGTATGGAGGCAGCTCTTATTTTGGACGATTGACTCAGTACTCCGCTTTAATTTCCGACGAAAATCAATATGTAATGGCTTCCTTTATATCTCTGCATTTGAAACTATATTGCGCAGCATTATTATTGAAGAATATTTGAGATGGTAACATTTTCTTCGGGCCTTTTTATGGATATCAAATTTAATTCCAAGTGTAACAACAGCGACGGTTTCAGATTTTTGTCTTCACATTTCTTTAGTGGTCAACTTAAGTTTTAAAAATATCCATGTGGCGTTGAAGTTTTTTTTAATTGTGCAAAGTCGATGTGCTGAGTGAAGACAAATGACTTATGGAATAACTTTCATGGGGATTTAAACACCTTTGTGGCTTTTATTTTAAAAATTGCCTTATACTTATTTTTGGCAATGATTTTTATTGCCACGGCTTAATAACTTATGGCAGATTTCCCTGACATAGATTTATGCATTCCAGTATGGGTCGGCTCACCTGGAGGAATTTTCGGCTTCATTTGGTGCATGATCATCGTGGTCTTGCTTCTAACTATATACTTTTGACGTGAATGATTTGCCAGTGATATGAATTAATCAAGGCGGTGAAGGATAGAAAATTCCATTTCGATTCTTAGGCAGTGCCATAAAAATTTGAGAAAAGATCATTATAAAAATACAAGTGTAATGGCTGAGTCGGGGTTAGAAGACGCGATTTTGAATTGTTGACATATGTGGAATTTTTAGGTAGTCATTTTTTGATATGAGGCGGCCTTTTTCTTTTTCAGCGTCGACTATTTCATTATCTTGGCGAATCATTTATTTGGTATCGACTCCATAATGGTGATGGCTTCTTCTTTGTCAGGTTTGTGTGTGAAGGTGTATTAAAAAAATGACTTGATATTGCAGACGTTCGATTCTTTCTGGGCTGCTTCATATATATTATGCTCTTGAAAGAATGCGATGAGATCGTGTAAATAGGTGTGAAGGAATCACTCTGTCAAGGTTGAGAGTTTTTTCAGTATGGTTTCTTTTGTTTGGTTACGTAGTTGCTACAAGTGAGAGGAACGGAAATATCTTGAGTGTCTTCGAGTCCATCTATGGTTATTTCGCTTTTAAAAGAGTTTTTGTTTTGGGCGTGAAGGTTGGAGGGTCAAGTTTTCTAAGGCATAGTGAGTTATTTACATCCTTTAGAAAGAAGTTTCAGTTTTAGTGAGTGAAAAGTGCTAATGCCTGCATGACATTCATTTAGTCTAAGTGCTGGTATAAGTATTCAAAAGTCTGATTCAATATTTTTTTGAGTGTGATATGCTTTCAAGGGTGTTGTGATTCAGAAATTGATTTGGACAGCGTGTATGTGGATGTGAGCCTCACAGTTCATGTGAAGGCAGTGCTTGAAATTAGTGTTTTGCAGATTTGTATTCAAAGTCTAGAGTTGGTGCTTTAGTTGTATGAAGTTGGTGCTTCTGAGAGTTGGTGCTCACCTATGTAAATTGGGTTGGTGCCCTTTGGAGTAACAAAAGCAATATTTTGCCGTGGTTTTTTACCCGAAAGGGTTTTCCACGTAATCTTGGTGTTCATCTTTTCATGGTGTTTATGTTGCTCTAAATGTGCTGATTCTGATTTATGATTTATATGGTTTATTTGAGTTTAAAGTTTTAAAAGCATTTGAAATATTGATTCACGCCCCTCGCCCCCCCTCGACCCCCCCTCTCTGTATTTCTTGTGTGCTCTTCAATCAAGAGTAGGAGAATAATCTCATAAGAGATTTTCAATATCTTTTAGTATGATATCATGTTTGTGGAGAAACTAAGAGAAATTGCATCATTTGATATGATTAGGAACAACTTCATAGTAATGGAAGATGTGGATACCCTATTGAAGTGCCTAACTTGACTCCTTTCAAGGCATTACATTATACTATAGGATTTTTCAAGCCAAATATGATTGTGAAGTGTACATGCAACAAATATTACAATGGTATGAAGAAAGGAGTTGTCAAGAAGAAGAAGAACAAAGAGTGACATGGCACTCACATGAATTAATGCTATTAAGCTTGAATAAAGGTTGAGAAGACCATAATGTGGTTAGCAAATGGACCGAGAGATAAGACAATCTTTGAGATTGGTCGACAAAGAGAACAAAGAAGATTGAAGCAGTTGAAGAGAATGAAGACATTAGAATATCAAATTCACTATGAAGAACAACCTACTTGTTTGATTGAAAAAAGGGATCTAGGTCCTGAATCACACTTATTCCAATCAGGGACATTAGGGATTAAAAATGATCTCAATATCCACTTGGCTACAAACCTCAATGGAAGAGCTAGAATGGTGGATCAAGGTTTTAATCCTTTTTTGTGTGTGTGAGGGGATGATTTGGATGTGATTAATTGACTTTTTATTGACTATAACTTATATGATGCAATGTTGTTCCTAAGTTATTAATGAAATGGCAGCAAACTAAGATGTTTTTTGAGAAATACAGAACAAAAAGACAAAAATAGATTCCAGAAAACCAAAGGGTAGACACAAAAGAACTTGGTATATAGATTTGGTGCTGAAATAGCTGGATAGGGGCATGGGGCACCTTAGATTGGCTTATTGCTATTCAATATCTGATTTCACATTCTTGTTGCTCCTGATCTGCAAATTCTTCTTTCTTGAGGTCACTATCAGAACTTTGTCCGTTGTTGATAAAATCTACTTTCTTTGACTTGACAACTTGTAGGGCTTGAATGCATGAATAAGCAATTAGTCTTCAATCTTCCTCCAATTTGATTTAGATTTGAGAATCTGCACACATGAAAGAGGGGGAAGGGTTTTGTCGTATAGGGGCTTGCCTAAGTCAAACCTTGTTGTGGTATTTCTACCTCTACAATAGCTATGATAATGTAAAAAGAGAGCTTACTCTTGGTCAGGCAGAGGCTAAATGATAAATTGACAAATTGCTGCAACTCACCATCCATATCTGCATTCCTTTATAGACTAAAGTCATGTACTCAACACCTTCAAGGAGAAATTGTTGCTTGATTTGAAGTCTTGTAAGTGTTAGTTCTCACAAAACAAATGAACACAAAACATGAACAAACTTACATGAAAACATGATATATGATTGAGATGATGCTTGACTGAAATAAATGCTGCAATAATATTGATAATTCTGCGCTTGATTGCTCTTAGGATGCTTAATGAAGTGCTAGTTCTTGTTAGAATTAAAATGATGAAAATGACTTGTATTTATATGTAATTCTTCTAATTTCCTGAAAATCAAATGTCGATAGTTGACAAATGAAATTGGATTTTCAAATAATAAAATATAGACACCAACACATTCAAATTGGACCCAAAAAGGATTGGATAAGGGCATTGGGTACCCTGGCCCAAACCCATCCTTGTCGGGGCCTTAAGCATCGAGGGAAAATATTAAATGCTTATTTTCATTCCAATTGTTTGTTTTTTCGAAGATATTTATAAAACGAACAATTAAATGCATAATTAGGTCCAAGCACATAGGGGGAGCTAAACCTAGTGTGAAATTGTCAAGGGTGACAATTTTCAACCCTACACTACTACATATAGAGGACAAGTGGATCGAGGTTGCGAGACAACTTCCCCTTCCTAAATAAGGATGTGCTGATCTTGTAGACTAAGTTTTGTTTGAGGAATCAATAGAGCCTCCTCTATAGGAGGAAAGTCTTTGTGCTAAGACAAAGTATGAGGAATTTTTAAGAAATAGAGAGAGGGAAGTGTATGAAAACAATCTTCATGGTATTGAAGAGTTGCTGATTGAAAGAGAAATCGAGCCAAAAACACCAAGGCAAAGGAATGAAGTGGAGAAAAGAGGCTTCGAGGGTGATACTAGTGTACAAATCACTGAAGTCTCTAGAAGAGTTGAGGATTCTAATATGTTCGAGAGTGCTAGAAGAGCTTAGGGATATTTGAATCATAGAGCTTCCTAAGGGGAAAACTCTAGTCACCAAATTCGCATGAAGGATAAGCAATGATGATTCCACTTGTCAATTTAAGTGTAGAAAGGTAAAAGTTGCCTAAGTTCATTGGATATGTATTTGAAGATATAGTGAGGCATTGAAAAATATGTGAGACCATTTGGGTAGTAAATGGGCTGAATAATAAAACTCATTGGCTATAGTCATTCTTAGCCAACTACAAAGGAGTGGCAATTGACTAGTAAGTAGAGGTTGATCCAATAAGTTGAAATATGTGGGAGAAGTTACAAAAGGCCTTCAAGGAAGGATTTAGATTGCTTTGGGATGACAATAAAATCATGATGGAAATTGCAAGAACATGAGAGCTTACAATAATAAGCTTAACAAATTATTGGTAAAATTGGAGAAATAACTAGTTGATGAATTGAAAAAAAAAATTCATCAAAGGTCTCTTTCCTTCATTGCATAAAAAAATGAAAGTAGTATCCCCTTCATCATATGCAAAAGCATACAATAGAGCTATGGATATAGAAAGTGAGGACAAGATGTCTTCATGCTCTAAAAGAGAAACTAATGAGGATCACAACTTAGATGCAAGCAATGATCATGAATTGGGACTAGTTCAAGGGCTATGGAGAGAAATGCTTCATATGACAAAGGAATTAAAAGAAAACATAACCTAACAAATAACCTAAGGGCTATACAAAGAATCTAGCAAATAACCTAAAGATATATGGTGTATAAACTATAGAGTAGAGAGCCACATCAAAACAAGTTACCCTAAAAGATGTTCTATGAAATTGTTAGATAACGAACCATTCATCTAAGGAGTGCCCATGTAGTTTGAAAAGAAAGAGCACAAAAGTACTCTTTATGCAAGGGGAGTAGTCTATACCCAACATGCCATCAAAGGTGCAAAATAACAAGAATTCATCTTTTGGTGGCTATTGTAATCAAAGTAACAATAATAGTGGATCAAATAAATAGTGGAAGATTTTGGAGTTGGATATACTATGACTCTAAAGGATGCTCCATCACACAACATTGATAATGTAGAGAATGGGGGCACTTTGATTGCTGTGTAGTTGATGTGGACTTGAAGATCATGACAATATTGGACAACTGAAGCAAAAGGCGAGCATCGATGCGATTGATGTAGAGACATAACAAAATATCGGTTGTACCTTGAGCCCAAGCAAGAAAGGTGGAAGGTGGTGTGCTAAGACCCACCTACAAAATAGAGAGGCTTGTTTGAAGTGAGAGTGGTGGAGCATGTGATGACAAAGGACAAAAATATTGTAAGATGAGTACTATAGACCAATGTACAAATCAAGGTGACAAACTTATTGTAAAGCATTTTGGAACTTAGGGATATAATTGCCATCACAACAAGAGATAGTGGTAAGAAAAAACATGAAATGGTCCATGTAGCGTCTAGAGGAGAAAATAAAGATCAAATAGTGGAACCTTTAGTATGTAGAGCCTAGATGATCGATACCATGCTATTGGCACTTGATATGGCAAAAAATCTAGTGATGGTGCCCATGGAAATACTTGGGAGGAACCTCACCAATGTAAAAGTTGATGGTGGTTTGGTGCCAATGCACTTCTTGAAGATAGTTGGAGAAATTTGGGTAAACTAATAATTTGGCAAAATCTAGTGATAGTGCCCATGGAAATACTTGGGAGGAACATCACCAATGTAAAAATTGATGGTGGGTTTGGTGCCAATGCACTTCTTGAAGATAGTTGGAGAAATTTGGGTAAACTAATAATTTGGCCACCATCTTTACAATTGGTAGGAGCAAATCACAAGGAACAAAAATACTTGGAGTTTTAATGGCACAAAAAGGTAAGGGTTGGAATTCAATCATTTCTATTATATTTTGTTGTCATCTCACTGCATAAGAAAGCATATGATGCATAGTTGGGTCGGGTATAGTTGATAGTAGCCAAAGCTGATAACAACTAGAAAAAGAACACACTTTTAATAGAAAATAAAGGTCAAAAGTATATCATAGATTTGAAGAACTATGTAGTGAGTGAAGATGTAGCTCCATTAGAAGGCTCATTGGATTCAAACTTTGAAGATGAATGCTCAATAAATGGGAATCGAGGCACTAAAGAGTCAAATGGGGAAGGATTATTGGAGTTAATCTTGCTTTGAAGATGCAACCAATTCTTATAGAGTTCATTTCCATTAGCAAATGAAAGATTATGAGGTGTTCTAACTTGATTGGAATTTTGTGGAGATAATGGAAATTGAAGAAAAATAAGAGGAAAAAAGAGATGATTATGAAAGACTTATGGTGCCATCAACCAAGCATTATGTCTATCCGCCATGATACACTAAATACAAAGTGGGTGATGCTAAGGTATATGAGGAGCTAGCACAACAATATGGTAGCATCAAGTACATAAAATATAAGGAGCCTCCTATGGTAAAGGTAAATTTGGGATGAGAAGGAAATCCCCAAATGATTATGGTCAAATGATGAATTGGACCTTGTACTAAAGGATACAACATTTGAATTTTCATCGGGTACAAGGAAGTCTTTGATTGGATGTACAAAAATCTAAAAGAAGTTCCATCACAAATATTGGTACATGATTAGTGTGGGGGAAAGCACACATGATGAATCCTAACCATGCTACAAAAGTTTAAGATGAGATTGATAAAAAGCTTGATGTAGGCATAATCTTTAAAGTACAACTAGTTGAATGGGTGTCCCCAACAATGATAAGCTTGAAGAAAAAATCAACACAAATACAAATATGTGTTGTTTTTAGAATTTTGAACACAATCACTATGAAGAACCCAATTTCTATCCCATTCATAAAGTCTGTATTGGAGGAAGTAGTGGAACATGATCAATTATTTATATCCTTTTGTGATTTAATCATATAACTAGATCAATATAGATGAAAATGAAATGAAGACCACATTCATTGGACCCTTGAAGGCAAGGTTGTATGATTGTGTAGGTATATACTAGTTATTGTAGATTACCTAACCAAGTGGGCAGAAGCATGGAACTTCTTGACAACTGTGCTTGGAGTATGACAGTTCAGTTATTGACAAATAGTTACAAAGTTTGGAATACTTATTCAAATAGCAATTAGTTGTGGGTGAGACTTCATGAACCGCTTGATTAGATTGATGACTATGAAGGTCCACATCTAGTTCAGTTATTGACAAATAGTTACAAAGTTTGGAATACTTATTCAAATAGCAATTAGTTGTGGGTGAGACTTCATGAACCGCTTGATTAGATTGATGACTATGAAGGTCCACGTCTTCTATTCACTATAAAGCCCGTACTATCCTTTTGCCAATGGTCAAGCAAAAGCCACCAAACAAAGTATTGATTAGGGTTATTTAGAAATCTTGTGGCATCAAAGGAGCATATTGGGAAGAACGACTTCCTATATTCTAATGGGCCTATTGAACATCCCATAAGATAACTACTAGCCACACCCTCTTAGAGTAGATGTATGGACAATAAACAACAAATGGAGTATGTTGTGTTGAGTCTAAGAATATTAGTGGAGAATAGAATGGGTGACAAAGATAGTCTTAGGGAGAGATTCCTAGTTAAACAAAGTTGGTGAATGATGATTAATGGCATAATGGGCTATGAAGGTGGCACAAAAACAAAGCAAATGGTGTTACAACAAGACCTTGTGAAGGATGAATTTCAAAGTCAGTGAGGTATAATAGCAAAAGAGAACCAAAACTTGGCAAGTTCACGATAACGTGGTTCATACCTTTTAAAATTCATAAAATTATGGAAAATGGAGCATTTTTGTTTCCATAGAGGAAGAATTGACTATACGAACACGGTAATTGTTTCAAGGGTTTGGGAAACCTTCAACAATTCAAGGACCATATGGAAGAGGTTTTACCCAAACAAATTGAGGTTTCAATAAGTATGTGTGGCTTAGAATTTTGGTTTTGCTAACACAGTTGTTGAATAAAGTAAAAGATTCACAAGTAGGAGTTTCATCCTCTGCACCAAGACCAAAGATTTGGCAAATGGCATTGGACAAGGCATTTAAATTTTTTGGCACAAGTATCGAGGGTTGGATGGTTTTGATTTCAAAGTCCGCTCCACCAAATAGGATGGTGGGGAGCAAACAAAAAAAGGAAAAAGAAAACAAAAGTTTGCTTCTAGCAAAGTGTCACTCATTTTAGACACTCTTAGGTAGGAGTGTCTCATGGCAAATGAATGTTGTTTATGATGGGTAAATAATCCAAAAGGACATCTGTTGAAGGCCGCCTTGACCACAACACATGTAGATAAAATATGCCAAATTCCATACTCCCGTGTTAGGGAATCCAAACCCTACTTAGTTTTGATGGTTTTGAGTCGTGACATGGAGGAGTCATTTGTTTGCTACATGGACCATGTAGTTAGAATCACCTACACTTGTGAAAATTTCTTGAGAACTTTTGGAGAACCTTGTATGGGACCTTCAATTCCAAAGCTCAACATCAACATTTCATAGGCTCAAAAAGATTTGATGGTCTAGACATTGTGTAGAGAGAACTTGATTAGCAAAGATTTGAAGAGTATGTGGAATAAGGGCAACCACGAGTTAAAAAATAAATGTTTGTCTAATGAAAAATGGTGCTGCATGATGGACCTGATCAGAATCAGATTGGTGGGAGTCACATGGGCTTCAAATGTTGTAGATTGGATGACGGACTGCATGATTGGGCTCAATAAATATAAAGTATACAATTGGGAAGTACTATCCATAAAAATTCATGAGTTTCTATTGATGAAACACAAGGGATTATAAATTTATATATGATGCAGCATGCCATAGGGTTATTTTTGGATGTCATATTCATAGAAGCACAAGTGACACCAAATAGGAAGTTGAAGTTGGATGCTTTGAAATTCTAAATGACCCTTCTTGGCATATATACAAATATATTATGTGTAATGAAACACCAAAAGCTCCCATTGTGGTCTCCAAGATAAGGAAATGATAGTGGTGAACACATCATTAGAAGATGAGGTGGCCATGGATGAAGAGGAGAGAATTAGAGGCACAAGTAGAGGTGGAAGTAATTATGCCACCTTCCAACCACACCAATTCTTCCACTTAGTGATGAGGCTAGCCATATAGAGGAATGGCTAAATCTGCTTGGGGCTTCTTTTGGTAGATTATAAATCCCTGCAGTAAGCTTGATGCACACTATACTAGAGCCTCCATAGGATAGAGCATCTAGAAGCAAAGCGGATAGAGACTAGTTAGCCATCAAGTTAGGCATGGAGCAGTCCTACAAACAAGAAGAATTTGCATCTCTACATATTCTGATCTATTGAGTACACATTCAGGACAGCCTGAGCTGATTTCTATGGCTACATCTTGCTGATCCATTGGGTATGATGCAGCAATTTATTTAGAGTTTAGAACTTGTGGCATTGGAAATGTGTGAGATGGTGGATAGAGTCAAAAGTATGGATAGTTGTCATTCTCTATTAGTGGAAGAGGAACGCCAAGAGGCATTGCACATCAAGAAGTCGGTGGAAGAGGAACGCCACATGAAATTTATTTAAAGTTTAAACATTCCTCAAACATGGTTGGCCCAAAAGATAGATACTATAGATGCACAATAACTGGCTTTGAGTTGATTTCCTCCCTCCTTTGGCAGTTCAGATGGGAAAGTCTTCTTTGCCTTGTATTTGATTGAATAGCATTTCCGATATCATTACCTCATGCTCTAGACAAAAATGCGAGCTTAGAGAAAGATCGGATAGGAAGTTGACCAAACAGCCATGATTTCAATTACTCTACTTAGAGAACTGGAGGAACAAAGGGAGAGTTTCCAGGCCAACTTGCCCAACAGACCCAACTCACTTACTGAGTTATAGAATGTTAAGTTGGAGGATGTCGAAAATGAAATAGTTCAGCTGAAAGCCAAAGTGGTTGAACTTCAAGCAAACCAGGAGAAGGTGCAGATGCAATATCAGAGGCAGTTCATATGGGTAAGAGTTATACAAAGCTTGAAGTCATCGCTAAACATCACTCACAACAATGTACAACAAAATATATAGAGCACAAAAACAAGACTCACTAGAACTCTACGAGTCTTGAGTCGAGTCCTGGTGACGGGACTTGCTGAGTCCAGGCGAGTCCTGTCAGTAGGACTCGGCAAGCAGGGTTTGAAAAGTGCAAAAATTACATGAAATTTAAAGTTAAAACTTTTTTTTTACTTATTGTGAATGCAAAATGATGTACGCCATGAAAGTTTGTATGGTTTTGGAGGTCTTAATTTGGGCTTGGTGGTGGGGGCTTCGCCCCTCGACCTTGCCTTGTGTCGTGACAGGGAGCATGCCCAGGGCACTGCTTCAGGACCTTGTGAGGGGCACTGCCTCTCGACTCTACAAGGGGCGTTGCCCCTTGACCCCACTAGCATTGCCCCCAGACCCCCGCAAGGGGTGTTGCCCCTAGATCCCTGCAAGGGGCATTGCCCCTTGACCCCACTGGGGGCACTTCCCCCAAACCCCCGCAAAGGATGCTGCCCCTTGACCCCGTTGAGGGCAGCCTCGACCCCACTAGGGGTGCTACCCCTCGACCCCACTAGGGGCATTGCCCATAGACCCCCGCAAAGGGCACTGCCCCCCAACCCCATTGGGGCAATTGCCCTGAAACTTGAGATCATGGTTGCTGCATCATCTAGGACCTATCTTAGACACATTCGTAGGAAGGATGTAGGCTCCTTTGAGCCATAAACTTCTAGTTATTGTTTTGAATTTTTTGATATTTCATATTTTTTTGGAACATTTGGTGTCATGGATTTCATATTCCATGGGTTTTGTATACATTTGAGTCTTTGACTATGTATCTAAGTGTGCTATTTCCTTTAGTAGCTTAGCTACAATTTGTGTTTATACTTATATGATCGATGTATACTTGTGTTAGTGATGAGGATCTTGATTGGGTTGACCGGGCAAATAGAGAGGTTGAGGCTGTAGCCATGGCAGAGGAGGAGGCTAGAGCACGAGCAAACACAAACACAATTGATGTTGGTGAGGGTGGCATGGAGTCACAAGCAGAGACTATGGCTGTAGTTGCTACATCATCTAGTACCCACCTTAGATGTGTTCGTAGGAAGGATGCAAGCTCCTTTGAGCCATAGACTTGTAGTTATTGTTCTGATATTTCATATTTGTTTGGAACATTTGATGTCATGGATTTCATATTCCATGAGTTTTCTATACATTTGACTATATTTATATATCTAAGTGTGTTATTTCCTTCAACAACTTAGGTACAATTTGTGTACTTTATGCTTATGTGATTGATGTATACTTGTGTATGTGATCAAATTTGCTTCTATTTAATGATGTTATTGTGTCTTTAAGGTTTATTTAATAAAGGGTGCTTGAAACAAGTTTTAAATCCTTAAAAATCTCTAAATTTCTAGGGTTTTTTCATTTTGCTGAGTCAGCACCGAGTCTCGAGTCAAGTCACCCTAGCCGACTCTGAGCTGAGTCCGAGTCTCGTAATTATGATATAGACTATGGGCTACAGGATTAGTCAACACTCTTGGTGCAATCTCTTCCATTCAAGCAGGAGCTGAAGCAATTCCAGGAATGTCTCCTATGTCTAATTCTTAGTAATTTATTTTTCTCAGCCAGGAATCTGACTTCTTTTGTGGGGGAGCTTAGGTAATCAGAAGAAAATGAATTTGTAATGTTCTGTTAGTTTGTTGAGCCAACTATTTTATTGGTTAATATGTTTGGCTTTTGGGTTAGTTTATGTTTTCTTGTATCAGGTTCATAACGACTTTGTTCTAACTGACAATTGTTGGCCCCCTTTATATTAAATAATTGTAGACAGGTGAAGCATCAGGTCTTGGTATGGTTGTGTTGTATTTTGTTACTCAATCTGGTATGCACTATTAGTTTCTGTCATCATACACAATTGATACTTTAGCCAGATGATGGTGAAAAGGCTCAACAGATATATTCATTTTCACTTCACTGATTTACCTGGCCAGTAGTGCACATGCTTTTGGCCCACTTTATGTCAGTGTATTATTGAGGCGAGACTGCCCTAGCATTTCTCATGTGAGAGTTGAACACAGGTTGCACTGTGCCAATTGCTCTGCCTTAGTTCTCAGTCGCACCTGCTGGGCTTTTAGAGGTTTTCATTTTCTTATTGTATAAATCACTTCAAGTTACTAAGGTGCAGACAGTGGGGCCACAAAATTTCATTTTCATATATGACTGTTTAATCCACTTATTTGACTGACATTTTCTTTTTCTGTTTTCAGGTTATTTTGCATGGGGTTGTTAATATGCAGCTGCCAAACCAGTGGTTGTGGGATATGATTGATGAGTTTATTTATCAGTTCCAGTCATTTTGCCAGTATAGGGCAAAGCTTAGGACCAAGACGGATCAGGAGCTTAGTCTGCTGAGACAGTATGACGAGGTTAGTGTTTGCAATCTCCTTGCTCTGTTTTTTTGCTAAAATTTAAACTATAACTAATTATAATGAGCTCAATATTGAAAATGTCTAGGTCCAGGGCATTACTCTACAGATTTGATTATCATAGTCAAGTTTATGGAAAACAGGTTGTTCCAAGGTCCCATTCTTATTTCTTTTTCGATCAAATATTGAAAATATTTAGGTCCAGGCTTTACTCTACATAATTGACTATCGTAGTTGAGTTTATGGGAAACAGGAGATCCAAGGTCCCATTCTTATTTCTTTTGCAATCAATTTTTTTGGTTGTCTCGTTTCTTTACCCTAAGATAGGGTAGAGATTAATTAAATTTGGTATCATTTAAAAAAAAATGGTAGATAGCACAATGTTGAAAATATCTACGTCCAGTGCTTTACATAATTGACTATCATAGTCGAGTTTATGGAAAACAGGGAGTACCAAGGTCCCATTCTTATTTCTTTTTCAATCAAGATTTTTGATTGTCTCATTCCTTGGCCCTAAGATAGGGTAGAGATTAATTAAATTTGGGATCATTATAAAAAAAGAGCAGGGATAGAGTTTGTAATGTCCCAAGGAAATTTTGTGTGCAAATTTTTTTCAATTTCACCAATGCAGTTGTACAGGCATTTCGCCAAACAATTGACACTCTGCCGTTCTGAACTTATCCTCAATTTAATTTTTAATAATTTGATAACTATTTAATAATTCAGGCATAACATAGAATCCTCACAAATACAAATATATTTTCAAGCAATATCTATCTCAGAAATTTATTCTTCAAATATTTTCAAGAGTTGCATATACAGATTGTATGACTACACAGATTCACTCAATATATGTTTAATTTTAAAATACCAATGTTCTGAACTGAAATGTCAACGCCTCTTACACTGGGTCTAAAAGGTCTTGAGACTGCTACAAATCCTTGTCCTCAACTCCATGTAGGACTCTCACTAGATATGGCCTCTTTTAATAGCAACGCACGGCAGTATTAAGGAGCTGTTGTTGCCTTAAAATAATAGCAGCAACCATTCTTTGACCGGCCAGCTCTTTATTCTACAGGACCTCACTCTCCTTGGTTTTACTTTCCTGAGACTTTATTGTTAGTTCCTTCAACTTGAATTGCAGCAATAATTACATAGGTGGCATATAATATCGTCCTCCCTTAATTGCTGGTCAGCACTGTGAAAATTAGCAAGTCAGGCATGAAGCTATGCGATTCTCCTCCAAATAAATATGAAATTTTCCCTTAAATCATGCGCTTCCTTCCTGGAGTAATGCAATCCTTTCTAATTACTCCAGCCATCCTCTTTCAAAAGTACGGACAGCTCTTTATGGGAAAATTACAAACACTCAGCATGGGGACAGCCGTTATTTGTGTGGCCTGATTAGTGAGTATGGATCAGAAAAGAGAAACCCATATACATTTTTCTTTTCTAATCCATACTCACTAATCAGGCCAAACAAATAATGGCTGTCCCCATGCTGAGTGTTTGTAATTTATCCACTTGAGTGGCAGCAATAATTACATACAAGGCGTATAATATCTTCCTCCCTTAATCGCCGGTCAGCACCATGAAAATTAGCAAGTCAGGTATGAAGCTATGCAATACTCCAAATAAATATGAAATTTTCCCTTAAATCATGTGCTTCCTTCCTGGAGTAATGCAGTCCCTTCAATTTTTCCAACCATCCTCTTTGAAAAGTACGGACAGCTCTTTATGGGTAAATTACAAACACTCAGCATGGGGACAGCCTTTATTTGTGTGGCCTGATTAGTGACTATGGATTAGAAAAGAGAAACCCATATACATTTTTCTTTTCTAATCCATACTCACTAATCAGGCCACACAAATGGGTTTCATGGCTGTCCCCCCATGCCGAGTGTCTGTAAGTTACAAACAAACACTCAGCATGGGAACAGCCTTTATTTGAATTTTGTGTGGCCTGATCAGTGAGTATGGATTAGAAATTTATGATCTCTGCTGAAGTAATATGCTCGAAGGTCCTTTACAGTTTAAACTTTACACTATAATTTCCCTACATAATATGCTCAAAGGTTTTCTTAGGCTGGATATTCCATGTATATTAGAGAGATGCTTCTTATCTAGGAAGCACTTTGAATTCTTATTTACAAAGTCAAAGGTTATTTAAAGTACCAGTTCGTGTTCCAACGGTCGAAGCCGTGAGGGATTTGCAGAAAATCAAAAACCTATTCGCATCACACAAAAAACCCATCATGTCGTGATAGAGGAGGAAATGGTGTTAAAAAAGATAAATCTGACCTTTTTTGCATGTTATATAGTTGGGTGCCAAGTTTTAGAACATTTAATGGAAAGCTCGCAAGTTTTTGGCAAGTTCTAGGTCAAAAATTGCCGCGATTTTTAGTTTTCTGCAGTGTCGAGTTTTTAAGTGAGTGACTCACCTGCTATGTAGATGCGTGAGTACTTGCCACGTTTTCTACTATGTTTCCAATGACCCTCAACCATGCCATCAAAGAAACTCCAACATGACACTGAATGATTTGTCATTTATAATAACTCTTTGTAAATGGCAGTCTTGTCATGATTATATAATAACTTTTCATCCTCATCCATAATTAGCAAGGTGGGCTGCTACTCTATTTGATAATACTTGGATGTGTCCAAATCGAACTAAAATTTGCAGACATGTAATCTTTGTTTTAGTCAAGATACACTCTTTTTATTGGGTTTGATAAATTGGTAAGTAGTCATGCTTGCTCTCTAATTAAATATACAGGCTTATAAATCATCAAGCTCAGAATACTGTTGTCCACAAAATCAATGTGTCTATTTTGACAAGATTCACCTAGGATAACCTGCTCTTCATCTTGGTGGTTTGCATTATTAACATGGAGAGCATGCCAATCACAGTGTGATCCTTGCCATTGTTATACCCGTAGTGTTACCATTATTATGTATGCAGCAAAATATTTTAGTGCCGAGTTTTTGTAGGAAAAACTCCTTGAGTTGTAGTCACGAGTTTTTGGGGACTCCTATGCTGGAACATGTGAGTACTCTCAAGTACTTTGGGAGTTCAAGTTTGGAACTTGCCATGAGTAGGAATAACACGTGGATGTGGAAAAAATGTGGAAAACACTGCCAACATGTAGGTTTTTGGCTTTATACTAATTATTATTCTATAAGATATTAGGACAGATTACAGTGAGGTTCATCTCCTTGTATAGAGTTTGGATGATGAAACCAAATAAACATGCAACTGGTTAAACATGACAACTCACACTAAATGCTAAAAAAAGCAAACCAAAAATAGCAAACTCTCTTAAGTCACTAAGGTGACTTTATTACAAAAGTAAGCCATCTTAATTTTATTCTAATACCCCCTCTTAAGGTTTATTGTACCAAAACAAAACAAATTAACATAAAGAATATCAAACTAAAAACACCTGAACCATGAATTTGCCATTCCTTAGAACACAAGCCTTACACTAGACAGTGTTAGTTTTAAGATCAGAAATGTAACACATAAGATAATGAACACAACAGATACCCTGGGAAAACCCTCCTACTTGAGGGAGAAAAACCCAGCCACAGATATATCACTTATATATTGAATAAAAGAGCAGAAATCTGCTTTACACCTTGGCCACACACTAGGCCAATCTGAAGCAATAAAGATAGCAGCTCTCTAGATGCAAATTACACAATGATAATAATCTCTCCTTGATATCGATCTGCACTAAGCAATATTATACTCTGCTGTAGAAGTACAAACCCCTTGATGTCTTGTGAATGTCTTAAGAATTATGTCTAATGTAAGAATGAGCATCACCTTCTTTATATGCAAGGTAAGGTGCCTCTTCACAAGCAAGGCGACTCTTCACAAGAGTCGGCCTCATTGAAGAAATATAAATATAAAATATAATTTGCAATATGAAGGCCGCTTGCCTTTAATTAAGGAGAAAATATCTCCTGAAGCTACCAAACACTAACAGATAGAACTCCATCAAGTTGCCTCAAACCCTCATAAAAAATGTAGCTCCCAAATACAAGTTCCTGGATTACCATCTCCCTGAACTCCTGAATCACTAGTCTCTCAAACCATTAGACAACAATCCATGCCAAGCTACACCCATAGAGCTCCATCAAGTTGTCTCATAACCCTCGTAAGGGCATGACTCCCAAGCTAACTAGGCAACTATCCATATTGAGCTTTGTCTACACTGGACTCCTACCTATCTTCAAAATGTGGGCTTCTTTAAAGGCATAAAACACCAGATCTTCACCATAGTCAGCATCTGGAGAGTTTTCAACATAGTGACAATGTGTGTCTTTATCATCTGATCCATCAACAAAATCACCTCCTACACATTCTCTACCCATCCTTAATACATGCAAACTTTCTTGGGCCTCTACAATTCTAATGTCCATACTCATTGATAGCCCAAATCCAGACATTCTCCAGATAGACATGAGAAGTAAGACTTCTGTAACAGCAATAACTTCCAGAATACAATCCAACATTTGGTGAGGACTAGTATTAGGCACAAAAAAAGCTGCAACAGCCATAACTGTAAGTATTTCACCTAAGCTTGAACTTCAAAGAAAACATTCTCTGATGCAACTGTAAGTATTTTTTAAAGATTTAAATAATTTTTAAGGTGCTGAATTTTTGCTGAATTGAAATTTTTTGGTCTGCCAAGTCAGAGTATGTGAACTATGGTTATGTCAATCACTCCTCCTTACATCTGGACCATGGCATACTAGATAACACAAGTCCAAATTTTTTACCTTTATTCAAGCATGGAAAACTTTAATCCCTCTTTCCAAAGTTTTGTTATGACCTTAAAGATACATGTATCAAGGATGAGTTTCTATAAATAGCTGTGAAAAAAATGCATGCCTAATATGAAATTTAATATCCAATAAATCTATTTTACATTTTAGTTGTCAGTATTCTTATGATTATAGCAATGTTCTGTTGGCTTCTTTTCACTTCTACCCCATGTATAGAGTTATTTTGTTGTTTATTTATATTTCTTACTTGCACAAAGTTTTGTTATGGTTTCTACAAAAGATGGCAGTTAAACTGATATGCAATTTGGATTTTAATTTTTTTTATCATGTATTTAGTTTTTAGTATGCCTTGAAAAATGTGTGTGGAGAGTTAAAATCTACTAGGATGAAGTATTCAAGAAGATGCATACCCTTCCATATATGTAGTTATTTATAGTTCTTTACCCCTATCATGACATTATGGACAATATTCAGTTTTCTCAAATTTTATGCATGTGACTTCAATTTTTTCAATGTGTTTTTGTTTTATTAATAGGTATGGAATGTATATGGTGTGCTGAATTATTTGCAAGCTCTTGTTGAGAAGTCTATGATCATCCAGATTTTGGATGAAGAGAAAGATGGGAATTTAACTTTCACGGCAACTGATGGGTATGATTACAATGGTGGAAGCAATGTTCTGAAGGTGCTGGGTTACTTTAGTATTGTAGGTCTACTTCGTGTGCATTGCTTGCTTGGAGACTATTATAGTGGACTCAAGTGCTTGACACCAATAGATGTTAACCAGCCAGGTGTCTACAATTCAGTAATTGGAAGCCATATCACAACAATTTACTATTATGGTTTTGCAAATCTTATGTTGAGAAGGTAAATACTAAAACTGTGTACTGTTTGGTCTCTATTTATGCATGCTTCCAGGCACTGTGGCCACCTTTTATTTGTCATAAGTTAGAAAGTATGCCTCTTATTCTAGGATCCTGCAATGGAAACTTTGTGGATGAATGTTTACTGAGTAAAGCGGGCATCCTTTCATCCATAACCAAATTCTGTTGCTAACTTTATAGTAACGTACACATCTTCATGTAAAAAGTTACATCCCACTCTACACAATCCTCATTTTTTCAAAGCTCAGTGGTTCCATTTTCTGCTTTTAGCCGATTGACAAAAGAAACACTTTATTTTTCTTCCTTGATTAGACCACCTAACTGCACATGTGGTTGATTTCTGAGCTTACTAGCTGCTCTGCTGTTAGCAGAAGAACCTTATCTGAATTTATGAATGTAAGGTAGCTTTGATGGCCAAGTTTCATGCTTGGTACATTTCCCATGTGAACTCGAAAACATGCATCCTAATTCTTAAATGTACAAAGTTCAAGTAGTAAGAATATTTGGTAGTATTAATGGTATTAATATCAGCCAACCGACATCAATATAATATTATAATGTCTATTCACCATATATTAGATATCAGGATCCCAAATTTTACTAACTTGAAATTTGAAGTCTTATGCTTTAAGTTTAAGTTAAAAGATATGTAGAATCTGTACTTTCTCGAACATGTTTTTTATCAATATTTTTTAATGTTAGGCTGTGATTAATATCAAAGATCAGGATCTGTTTTTGCATATCTCATCACCATAGTTTCTGTATCATTTACATGCTCTTTGTTCTGGACTTATTTAATAAACAAGCTATTTGATGAAATTACAATTATCACCAGCTAAGCTCCTGAAAAAATAAAAGCTTGGTTTTTAACTGAACTAACAAATTAATCTTTTTCACCCAATTTGATAAATAGCTCTTAATTTGTACTATTCTTGTATACGCTTTTCTCAGAAAACCATATATCAAACTCAATCCCACATTTAACAAAAAATTAACTGCTTCAGATAATATTATTAACAGTTTATTTTATTTCTTTTATCTTTTACATTATTGATCTTCGGTGATGGTTTTTTACAATTATAGATTGTTATTTGGCTGTGCGGAAGGTAGTAATGATTTTCTGGTAACAGGTATGTTGAGGCAATAAAGGCATTCAATCAGGTTCTATTGTATATAATTAAGACTAAACAGTTTCATCAGAAATCTCCACAGTTTGATCAAATATTGAAAAAAAACGAGCAAATGTATGCTCTGTTGGCTATATGTCTCTCTCTGTGTCCACAAGTGAAGCTTGTTGAGGAAAACGTGAACAATCAGCTGAAGGAGAAGTATGGAGAGAAGATGATTAGGATGCAAAGAAGTGATGAGGCCATGTATGATGAACTTTTCTCGTACGCCTGTCCTAAGTTTATCACTCCAGCAGCACCGAGCTATGATGAGCCTCTTGTAAATTATAATCAGGTAAATTTTGAGTTTTTCTAGAAAATTTGCAGCAAAGATTAACTGTATATCCAGGCACACACTTGAATATTTTCAAGGTTTCTCTGATGCTTTTATTTTCTGTTGGTAGCTGCTTGAATTTGGTGCTATTAGTGTAGTTCATCTTGAAGATTTTGAAGGAATTCAAAACTATTAGAGCTGATTTATAGGTTATGCTAAAATAGGCATCCTTGAAATGTTTATTGGCGTGAAGCATGGACTATTTCTCCACTTTTTCCAAGAAATAAAGGATTTGTTTTGATGCCCCTTTTCCTCAAGTGAGCAGTGTGCAAGTTCATATTGATTTCTACAGATCCCTCAAAGAAGGAAATCACTTAGATTGATATTCCTTTTCCTCAAATTGGTTCTATACAGAATCACAGATGCACATTAAATGCAATAGCCAAATGCAGCTTAGAATTTATTTATTAGAGTTGGAAGTTAACATTTATTAATGTTGATTTATTTGACTTCAATTGGGTTATACGCTTAAATGGGCATCCTTGAAATGTTCATTGGGACAAAGTGGAGACTATTTTTCCATTTTTATCAAAGGAAGGAAGAATCCATATCAATGTCTTGTCTCCTCAAGCGTGTAGTGTACTGGTGTGTAGTGATTTCAACAAGTTGGGCTCAAAGATGGAAAGAACATACACTGTTCTTTCTTGTCTTCAAATGAGTGATATTAGATAACATTTTTTTTAATATGTAATATGGGGTTCTATTCATGGTGCTCCTCCCATAGCATAAACCAACACACTTTCAGTACTACAAACTGATATAACTCAGCATAAAGATAGAACATAAGACTAACAATAAACAAATAACACTGATAACTAAAATACTAACATCATACCAGCAAAAAACTAGCACCTAACAGTAAGACATCAGCACATAGCATAGACCACTTAACACCACAGACAAACTAACCAGTGACGCCTTGAGCAGAGAAGACACCACCCACTGTGCCATGCCATGCTCTGGGGGATCTGTCACTAAACAGTCATGCACTTGACTGTAAACACCTTTGCCAGAGATAGCCACCAGCTCCACTGATGGCACAACCAGTCCTGCTGCCACTGCAGACTAGAGAGTTTGAAACCATAAATGAGCTCTGCTCTCGTCACCGTATGCATCAACTTGTCATTCTCCAAGAGAGGCATGGTGTATGTATCCACTTGATAACTTCATAATACCTCCATTCGGAGTCACCACCATGTGTTTTATAACTTGACGCAGGTCTTGATAGAACATCTCCAGATTTTGCTTGTCTAATGTTAATTTGTTCACTGTCGCATCCATGACACAGATATCCATCTTCATCATATTACATGATTTTTTCTATTTTCTGCAGCCTCCCTTGCCTCAGCCTTGAAACCATCCACATCACCGCTAAAAGCAATTTCTTCCTGTGGGAATTTTAACAACAGAGCCAAGACACTTTCTCACTTAACTTCATCAAAACTTGTCTTTTTTACATTGCACAGGAAGTCCTCCATTATATACCCCTGGAATGAGCACAATCATTATTTTCTTGGCCAGCAGAACCTAAAATTGCTTTTATCACCTCCAACTTTGCCACTTTATTACAACAAAAAATATTTTTAGGTGATGGTCTGTGATCTTTTCAATCCTATACGGGTCTTTACTGCTGCTTCTCTTCATTACATTAACTCCAACATGGAAACCAAACATTGCACCTGCTACTACCATCCACTCCACCAATTCTTATCTCATTCCACAACCCAGTACCATCATTAATCCAATCATCCACGTCATACTTGCAATATACTTTTGGCAAAACTTGAGGCCAGCTTACGTGATCAGTGTTAAACCGACCCAAGCAAAATGTACCATCTCCCTGTCAACAATCACCATATTATAAATGAGGTTCTAATTTAGAAACTTTTGCCTTGAGCAAGCCTATTTAGACTGATTCTAAAGGGGCTAATCATTGCTGAGCGACCTAGATACGTTCAGTCACTACTATCTGTACTCACAATATGATTAATCTCCAAAAGCTGGACTTCCTCAGTCGCCAAAAGATCTGCTATCACATTTCATTCTCTATAACAATGTTTGATCTTAGAAGAAGAAAACTTTGCTTTCAACATCAATACTCCTCCAATAAGGCCCTAATCTTTCCAATTTGGACAAGACATCCTATTCACTGCATTAACAATAATCTGCAAATCTACATTCACCTCAATTTCTCTATAACCTTCCTTATAAGCTGCCTGAAGGCCTAGCAAAAAAGCTTATATCACTGCTTCATTATTTGTTTTGATATCTAAGAATTTATCCACTCCCAACACAAAAACGCGACACAAATCCGTAAGCACATATCCTGCCCCTGCAACACCCAGGTTGCCTTCAGCATCCCCATCAAAATTTAACTCGGCCACAGACTCTGGAGGTAACCATTTATCTTTACGATGACTTGTATTATTCCTTGTTAGTCCATTAATGGTAGAGGAGACTACAAATTCTTACTGTTGAATAATTAAGCTCAAAGGATGAAAAATTTCCACTATTTTCTTAATATCCTCAGTCATATACCCCTTTATAGAAACTTCAATCTGCTGCCAACACCTCTCTTTAGGAAGCATCATGTCTCTAAAAATCCTATTTCTTTCTAAATGAATACCCCATAATTTGTTAGCACTGAAAATTTCTAGAGGTTTTGAAGCCTAGGAGTACCTTCGGCCATCTGCTTAAATGCAACACACATATCATATTTAATTTTCTGAGCAAAATAGACCATACATTTCTAGAATATTCACAATGTATCAAAAGGTGGTCACCTGTTTCCAAAGCTTGCAAGCAAAGAGGGCATTGCAAAGGACCATGAAATGATGCTTCATCAGATTATCAAATATCTGAATTCTATTATTCACTGTTAGCCTGGGAAACACTGTATTTAGAAAGAGCAATAGAGCATCAAAACCAACCTATACCTCAGACCATTTCCTCACTTTACGACCTGACATTAGTTTACAGTTTCCTTGTTTATTTCCTATCCGACATAACTTACATCCCTACATAATACCGGAGGGTGAATAGAGCTCAAATGACTTTCTAGAAACTCTCCTTGATCAGCTGTTAACACACAGGAGTCCAAGTTTACCCAAGACTTGCTGAGGTTCCACTGCATTTTCAATTCAACCCAGAAATCTTTAACAAGAGTCCCAAGCTGAGCAGTCAGGGCCCAAAATTTGTTGTAGATATTGCTGTGCATACATAAGAATGAAATGATTATTAATTATTATTAATGGTCTCATTTTATCTTAATTTCACTCACTTTGATAAAAGTTAATCTTCCTTCATGTAGAATGGAATTGTAAATGTGATGGCAAATTTTGTATTCTGAGAGTCTCTACTGAGTTGATTGTTTAAAAGAAGCTGTCATATTTAATCCACATTAGTTGCGTATCTTGACAGGATGCTTATAGACTTCAGTTAAAGCTCTTTCTATCAGAAGTAAGACAACAGCAGCTTTTGTCAGGTGTACGCAGTTTCATAAAGCTGTATACATCTATCTCAATCGAGAAACTTGCAAATTTTATGGACGTTGATGAATCTACTCTAAGGTTTGTAAGCTTTGAGGTTCAAATAGTTATGTGAATGATTGCATTAAGATCTTTGCTTTTTAATTTTAAAACTGCTATTAATTAGAGCTAAATTTGGATATCAGGGCAACATTAATGACATACAAACATAAAACTCATGCCATTGATCATGGTGGCAAAGTCATATCAAATGCAGATATTGACTTCTATATTGATGAGGTATCTCCTTTATTTTTCTCTGTACATTTTAATGCATTCCAGTTGTCTGTTTGTCTTCATTAATTAGAAACCATTTCACTGATGTTGAATATCTACTTAAATTATCATTATTTTAGCTGTTTAGATTATCTATATAGACTAGGATTTCAATCTGGTTTTCAGGTGTATGCAGTTTCATAATGTAATATAACTCGAATTAGTTTTCTTGCTTATAGATAATCTTTTTGCTTACCTATAGTTTATATCCCTGATTTATTTTACACACCAATATTAGTTCGTTTAAGATTTCCCATGCTTTCTAGGATGTTGTCCACATTGTTGAATCTAAAACAACAAAGCGTTATGCTGATCATTTCATGCGTCACATCATTAAGGTATGTCATTGTTACTCAAAACACCTATACCCTTGTTCAGTGGATTAATTACTCAAGTTTATGAAGTCTTCAGATTCACTCAAGCACGACATTTTGTGTTTGTCCTTGTGATAACAGTTCGAAGAAATTATCAGTGATTTGGACAGAGTGAAGCTTGAATGATATGGTTGCCACTTATGTATTATTAAATTCGAGGCATAATGGGGCCAAATGTCAAACTTGAGGAGGCAGTTTTAAATTTTGGAAAGAGTTCAGAGAATAGATAATTTTTTAAATGGCAGAAGGTTTTCAACTCGTCCAAGTGAGACATATGAAGTTGTGATTGGGCAAGGTTTTTTTTCCCCTCAAAATCATAAAATAACAAAGTCAAATTTCTTCTATATCTTTCCATTTTGGAATTCAGATTGCTTGAGTATGTGAATGCATTCTTTATTTAAGGAACAAATCTCAGTTGCATTGTTTAGATTGGATATTTAGTGCATCCAAGGGAAACATCTTAATTGATTTGTTTTATCAGAGTCACTTAAAAAAATGCAACCTATTCCATTTGTTCAATTCAATTCAGTTCCTGAGGATTCAATGGCAGCATCACTTTGACCTGATATGTCCTCATGCAACACAAACCATTACTGCATGGAGAAAATCAGTTTTCTTGCACATATTTACTTGTGCACACACCCACACACACACAACATGCACACATGTGGTAGGGTGGGCACAGGTATCGTAGTTGCATAATTGCTTGTATATCGGTAAGGAGGTTGGATTTCAGCTGTCTAAAATAAACATCCTCTAAAAAGGTCTGTTATTTTGTTATTTCCTTTAGAGAGATGGTCATCAAGAACAAACTTTGACGGGTGTATAAACAGTTTAGTAAATTCTGACAAATTGTTAAAGCCTTTGGTATTTTAGAGTATCCAAAATTTGAGAAGCTATTGGGAACTTGTTAGAGAAGGTTTGTGAACTTCTGTTCTCAGGCAAACGCTTGTTTTTTGGTTTGTTTTGGTACCCTGCTGTTGATCGGCTTAGTGACCAGTATCTCTTTCAGAATTGCTAGATCAACTCATGAGGAATGCGATCGACATGCTGTCTCAAATAAACTATAAATTATTATTTTTCTGCCTAGGGCAGCTACATTCTTATGTTGGTCAGGGTCTTCAGCCGCTGGGGTTTGCTTATATGTTTTTTAAATGCGAATCTGCTATCCATTGGAATTCTGTTTATAAAAGGTTCATGTAAAGGCTTTCGAGCTCCCTTATTTCTTGGGTATTTTAAATTTTTTGTTAAGGTTTATTTTCTGTGTATGACTATTCTATTTTTAAATATAATTGAATTCCATGCTTTTTTTTGGTGTAATTTTTTAAATAAAATGTTAGTTATTATTTTCACAAGTTCCGATAAAAATTCTTTAATAATTACCTTATGAATAGGAATATAAACAATATTGGATAGAAGTTATGAATCATATCTCATATTGGATGTTCCACTACAAGAAATTCACATGTCCAGGAAGTAACAAATAAGATCAATTGATACGGAGGTCTTATTTAGAACTCTGAAAGATGTGGGGTTTGCCTTGATTTCTGTTATCAGCTGTTGATACTGCACAAACAATATAGATCAATCATGTATTCTCAGCTGTTGGGTCTCTCTTCATGGTCCATCATTAAGGTTAAGTTTGAAGCCTCTGATGACAGGTACTGTGGAGAAGGTCTGAATGTTGGATAGTATATAAGCAATGTGATTGATACCAGAACACTCCTGAAAAGCAATATGCCACGAACAATCACATAACAATAAAATGTACATAGCTATACAAAAGTAGGCTTTAAACCCAAAACTTATTGTATGATAACATTATATGTGCAGTAAAAGTGTTTCATTACTCATGTACGATGGAAATTTGGTAAGTACGGATACTAGGAGTCATTTATGGTTAGGTTGTTTAATACCATCACCATTGTGGATTGTCTACATCAATTTTCACCTAGAATAAATGTTTCGTCTATATTAGCAAAGATATTCTAAGTCAAATAATGTAGAATTTCATTAACATGTCTCCAAAGAATTTTAGACTTAGCAGATTATTTATATTTGGAATATTAACAAATATTGAAATCTTATTAGTCTCTGCCATGGCATTAAATATATTAGTCAATTTAAGGGGTTTTAACTGGTTATTAATAATGTTTTCTTCCAATCAATTAAAAGAAATATTTTTAAAAGTCAATGTTAATATTTATATTCAAATTAAAGTAGGAACACCAAACATCACAAACAGCATTGAAATTGCTGGAAGAGCAACATTTCAAACTGTCAAATTCCCACTTGCATCGCAATCAACCTGAAATACCTTGTCAAAAGTTAGTAAAGCTAGCACTAGTTGTTTTGTCACTTTCTACTTTAGCAACTCAACTTGTATTTGCTCCATTTGAATTCTCTCCCTTTATTGTCTTAGTTAAAGGTGCACAAATACCATTGATTTTTTCGATGAAGTTCCTATAAAAGCACCAAATCTTGAAATATTTGACCCCTCCAACATTTGCTCGTGTGGCCCACTCAACAATTGCTCACTTCATCAGATCCATCGATCCACCTTCAATCTCTCGACTGAAATACAAATCCAAAGTGCACCAACTCCTTCACAAAACATTTCTTCAAATTGATCAACAAATTTTCTCTTTATCTTTGTTATACTAGTATGATATACTTTAGATGTTCTTTGATCTTAGTGTAAATTAAAATATCATCCAAGTAAACAATCACAAACTTACGTAAAAATTTCAATACTTCATTCATTAGCCTTGTCAATGTACTTAACACATTGGTTAACCCACAAGGCATTACCAACCATTCATATAATCACTCATTAGTCTTAAATGTTGTCTTCCACTCATCTCATGCCCTTATTATGATTTGATGAAAATTAGTCTTCAAGTCATTATATGTAAAGTACTTTGCTCCATTCAAGTAATTCCTTGTGCCATTTATACTTGGTAATGAGAATATGTATCTTATAATGATCTTTTTGATTGCTTTGGAATCAATATACATCTTACACTCATCGTCTTTGTTGGGTGCTATTACCACGCATGTGGGCTCAAGCTTTTTTGTTTAACCCTTTTTTTAACACCTCTTGCACTTGCTAGTTTAATTCTTCATTCTCTACTAGTGTCATCCTATGTGGTGCTTTATTTGGCAAACCTGTTCTTGGAATTAGGTTCATATAGTGATTAATAGTCCTTACAAATGGTAATCAATTTGGTATATTGTTGATATGATGTCCTTGTATTATGTAGCGATTCTAATATTTCCTATTGTGATGTTTTGTTATTACTTGTAGTGGTGTTATTTGTACTTGTAATGTCACATATCTTAGAAACAATATCAAACATACATTTTCATCTCACAATTCATTTAAAAATCTTTGTGCATCTACCAAACAAATTTTGGCATTATTGCAAACCTAATCTTCTTTGTCTTCCAATGAGATCAACTTATGCTTTTTACCATTGTTTTTGAAATGGTAAGCAACATTTATAGGGTGTTGAACCCTTCACAAAGGGCCCAAGGGTCGAAGGATAACATAGTTCAAAACATAATTTGAACTATAGGAACAAACAGAAACAACTGACAGACAGTTGTAGAAAAACAAAGAAATTAAACAACCCCAGAAACAGAGGGGTCAAAGCTGGCTCCACGAACCCAAGTTTGTGAAGCAGCTACAAATTTCTTCTTCCGAAGAACCATCGACCGGGGAGGCTCAGAATCAGAAATCAAAGAGAAAGGCGAGAGGAGCGGCTCCACCCCAGCCACCACAGGAGAAGAGCCACCAAGCAACGAGGGAGTTGGCAGTGAGGCAATAGAGATCGAATCAACAGACGGAACAATAGAGGCTCCCAACGAAGGGCAGACAAAGTTTGACAGAGCAGCGACAACATGGGCTGAAGAACGGATAGGCACAACAGTGTTAGCAGAATGGTCCAAAGGTGGTTCCACAAAAGAGAGATCCAGGAGAGGAGTAACAACACAAGGGTCGACCTCCTCAGAAGAAACATTCGAAGAACCCATCGTGAGTTGATCCAGGAGAGCATCCTTCCACCAAGTTGCAGCACCCTTGCGGCGGGCAAGAGGACAGGCAAAGGCCTTTTACCATTGTTTGTTATAGTGTAAGTATTTGTTCTCCAATCATGTATTATTACATTCCTATCAAATTGCCATGCTCTACCCAAAAACAAATGAAATACATCTATCAACATTATATCACACGAGTTCATCATGATCTGCTTCTATCTTGAATCTTACCAAACATTGTCATTTACCATTGCCTTGTGTTCCTCTTGTAATTAAGCAATTTTATTTGCATTTGGATGTTTTAATCTTTTGACCTTAAGTTATCAACCATTTCTTTAGACACTAGGTTATTTGTACTACTACTATCAATAACAACTTGCAATACTTACCTCTTGCTTTGCATATAGTCTTGAACAAGTTTTTCCTTTGTATTAGTTCTTTTCCGTTTCACTTCAACAAACTCACTTTATGACAAGCGATTCTCCATTTTCTATTGCATTCTCTAAGTTATGTGATCTCTTGGGTTATTCCTTTGCATATGCAATTCATTTGCTACCTTTTGCCCTTTTATTAGTGTTTCCTTGACCTTGATAACATTCAAATGCTCAATTTACTTCTCCACACATGAAACATTTACGTCTAAAAGATCTTCCATTATTCCTACCATATATTCCTCTAGCCCTTTGATATCCACTTGCTCTATCATTGCAATATGAATTATTGCCTTCTCAACTATTGCGGTAATTTTTTTATCATTCCTATCTTTGCATTAGGTATTATTGCATTCTTCCTCATTATAGTGAGCACTACTATAATTGTGATTTGTATTATCCATTCTCCTTACTTTCAAATATGATTTTTTGTTGCTGCATTGTGATTTGTTGCTTTCAAATATTTTATTAATATCCTTCTTTATGGTTGTCAATCTTACCAAACCTAGCTTTTCTCAAACACTCTGTCTCAATCCATTGATATATTTTGCAACCATTTCTTTGCTTGCTTCACTATGTCTACTCCTAATGATCTTATAAAAAAAATTCAATGCATTTTTTTATAACCTTATCCCTTTGCCTCAAATTTTACAATCTTTTAATAATTCCAACTCATAATTATTAAGCGTAAGTTATCTCTTCAACTTTCCAACCATCCTATCTTAGTTATCTTTCTTCTCCACTTCTTTTTAATTGTACTTCTTTCCACCAAAAAGTAGCACATCTTTTCAATTTAGTTTTTTCAAATCTAATCCTTTCAATATCTCCAATTTTCTTACTCAAAATAATCCAAATAATTTATTCATTCAATCAATTATTTAGGATTCAAATCATCAAAATAATTAGAAATCTCAATTGTAACTGTCTTATCAATTCTATAAATAGCCTTCATCATGTTTACTTGATCTATTTCTTCTTCTATTTTTTCTAGATCTTGCTCAACAATTTGTTCTCTCCTCTTCCATTCTCATCTTTATCACTCTCATAATTAATTCTAGGCTCTAGATCTCTTTTTCTATCCTCTTTTACAATATCCAATCAAACTTTCATCTCCCTCATAATTTCAAACATTTCTTCCATTCTTCTAGCAACATTAGTAACACCCTGAACTCTTTGCGCTGGCATATCTCCTTGGGATTTCATGTGAATTGCCTCAAGTTGTTGATTAGTCTATAATCAGTTCTTGCAATTGCCTCAAAATCGATACTCTACATTAAGCTTCTTGTAGGCTACCTTAATTTAGCAATCTATTCACAAGTAGATCTTTCAAGATACCAACTCGCTTTCTCTGTTCTCAAGATTCCAAACTTACACTTTGATACCACTTGATGTAGTCATGGATGGAGGATCCAAGTAAGGAACAACCATGCAACAAAATGAAAAACTCACAAATATATATAGAAAAATCAATAACAAAACAATAATATGATCCTTACTAATTCATAATTTAGAATGAATTATAATCTATTGCAATGGGCTTCAAACATGTTAGGCCTTAGTTGTTCATTACAAACATTTAATTAGATAATTTGAATGATATTACAACATAAATTCCATATCTTCACTCTAACTCTCTCTATTGCCTTCATGTTGCTTTTGAATGATTGCGAACAATTGTGATATTGCTATTAGGATTCAACTATGTAGTTTTACGAGTCAAATTCATTGACCCATATTTCATGAGTAGTGGTTCACAAGAACCCCTCTCATGATAATGAATGGTTCACTTAACACTCATTGCATCAAGGTGATGCTCACAAAGGTGAAGCACTGAGCCTTCCCAGGCAGTCACCCATCCCAATACTACTCCAGCTCAAGCACACTTAATCATGGAGTTTTTCCCCAAGGTCAAGCCCACTTAGCTTGCAACCCCATTTATATCACAATTTGACACGTTGTGGCAAATACCTCCTACTTATCAATTGTGAACAATGTACATTTATATTAACCTCAATCCTTGTGAATGATGAGTCAACCACAAGGTGGTGCAAAGCTCAATGTTGATGATGTACATAGTCGGCCAAAAATGTAGGTAGAATCTCATAGATTCAATGCAGTGATTCAAAACTTGAAGTGGTGAATACTAGAAAAATTCTTTGGTCTAATGTATCATGTGATGTGTTCCTTTGCTATCACAACTCTAAAAAGCTACTATAACTTATTAATTTAATGAAAATGAGTGTCAATTTGCCAAGCCTAGTGAGGTTCAAAAACCATCTTACTTCTTTTTGGTGATTAAAATCTTCTTAAAAGTGAATATGACATTTAAGGATTATTTTAGAGCATGTATTCAAAATCACAAAGTGAGATATACATTTGTGGTGAAATATGGTGGCCTATGGTGACTAGAAACTTACAAATAAACAGTGCTATTTTTTGGTTGATGAAAAATTGCTTTTACACTCTAGGATGCTCCTACATCACTCACTAATCATTGATCATGAGTCCTTTCAATTTTTTGTTGCTTTAATTATTGTAGACATGTTGCAAAAACTTGGGGCCAGAAGTTTTAAATCCCAATGGAAAGATTAGAAATGGTATCCTAATACACCATTTCATAAATATAAACCTCATAGATTTTATGATTGGATTTCTCCACATTTGTATATGGTGTATATGCTTAATGATAGATGGGATTTTCAATTCTCAATAGGTGCATGGCAGTGCATGTTCCAACCCATTTGACAAGCTACTATTGAGTTGGAGCTTTCTCATTTTGCCTAGTATATTATTTACCAAGGCCTTTCTATCATCTCCATATTGCTTCATTTGGGAGTTTCTAATCTTTGCAATCCATTTTTGTGGGCATTAGGAAGATCTCAAGCATCTCTTTTGGTTTTGTCTTAGAGCTCAAGTAGTTTGGCATTGTATTCATGATTTTTTTGAGCCTTTTAAGCCCACACCATTTTCCTAACATATGCTTCTTCTAGGATATTGACTCAAAATATCTACAAAATTCACATGAATATATAATGCTTTCAAAGTGGAGATCTTGTTTAACATTTGGAAAGAGAAAAATTCTCTTTTTTAATGTACTATGGATTTAAAAATTTCTTTGTATTTTAAATCTACGATATGTTGATGTAAATACAAGTGCAAGCTAATAAAGTTGAACTTTAAGTGGCTCACCTAAGGTTCTTATTTTTTATCATTGGGGCAATGCTCCTTGTATGGTATCTAGAGAGCCAGTGACCCCCTTCTAATAGGGGTTTATCCACTCCACAAGGGCATCAACATGGTTGTAGTAGTCAACTATCTTATGGGCATGATGCCTTTTGTGTTTCCCAACATATAAATTATGGTCATAGTGCTCATGCATGGTCTCAATCCTCCCACTAACATTCAACCTTTCCTCCACATGGCTCTAAATAATCTCTTGGTTGGCTTGATAATTTGTTAAATTCCCTCAACTCACTTTGGCTATCTCTCCTACTAGTGTTGTTGGTCAACCCCTTAAGGAAGTGTAGGCCAATGCAAATAATTCTAGTGGTGCTCTAACTAGTTGAGAGCCCATTCCTAATGATCAATATAATCAAGATGTGTGGAAACTAAATGAACATGACCTACAATGTGCTATTGGTGCTTTATATTTTCTCGCTTAATAGCTCTATATATTTCTCTTTGATGTGTAGCTCTATTTATTTCTCTTTGATGTGATGTATAATGCTCTGCCTTGCTCAACTTTATCACACCCACCTTTTTTATGTTATTGTATTTAAAAAACTTTTTCTAGTTAATATAAATGCCCATTTCATTAAAAAAGATGACCAATTTTTGGACATTGATGAAATGGAGGGTATGCTTGGTAAGAATGTCATTAATATAAATAATGTTATGCATGAGGTTATGGAAGATGAGAGTCAACTCTTTCATAGGTGGCACTATCATCTTCTAGGCCAAATAAAATGACAACATAGAAGAAAGCTCCCCAAGTTGTGGTGAAAGTGGTTTTGTGTTGGCTTTGGGGATTGATGAGAATTTGAACATAATTCAGGAAATAGTCCATGAAAGAAAGAAATGGCCAATAGTCGAATTTACGATCATGTCAATGTTAGTGTAATAATAGAAAATGCATACGTTGCAACTTATTTTATCATATTTTCCACTTATTATAGGCATTATCAATTTATGTTTTTTATTATTATTTTGAGCCTTATTCACATCTTATTTAGCCTAGTGCATCTTTTATCTATCCCTTGTTTATACCCGTCCTTGTTAATTTTTTTTATCCCTATCTACTAATGTGTCCCTCTTAACATGCTTTTATTTAATCATTTTGTAAGCCTATTTTATCATCGTATGATGTTTATCCCATCCACCTAGTAATTAATTTTTATGTTCTCTTAAATGTGTATTTACCTTACCCATTTGTCATATTTTCCTTATTTCTCATGTTTCATAGATTTAGTTGACATGAAACAATTTCTCACCACCTTAAAACACCATTTTGCGTCTTCCCCATGAACATGGATGTCTCAAGCATTAAATAACACCTACACCACCTTTAGTGTTGGAGAATTCCAAGATCAAGAGAATGAAACAAACTTCGACAAGTGAACAAAATAAGCACAATAGTATGTCTATCAATATACAAAATGAAGAGTGTATAATACAATGAGAAAGCCTTGCATTTATAGGAAAGGTGAATGAGGTAGGAAGGTGGGATTGAATGATTGACTACCCCTCCAAAGATGAAACATATTTAAGCTCACTTGATAAGTGTGTGAGCGAGTGTTAATAGGTGTCTCAAGAGATAAGGACACATGTATCACTACTATGAAGTGAGACAAAAACAAAAGAAACCTAAGAAAACTTAAGCTAGGTGTGAATAGGTCAATCGTAGAAGGTTATTAGCTAACTAAGTAATTAATGACTCTATTTACACTAAGATTCAAGACATCCCTTAGCATTCCTATTGGAGGTGAGTCTATTATTCATAGTTAAACTTCACCAAATTTTGGTGGTAGTTCATTAATTACCCACCCACTACATTTTTTGTGTTCACTTTCCCAAAAGCCTCCTAAAATCCTATAAATAGGCCTTCTTTACACTCATTTAGGATCCACATGAATATAATTTTGTGCTCTTGCTTTCATATTACTTTCAATTACTCTTGAGATCTTTTAGGTTTGGAGGTTCAATTTCATGTCTTGAAGTCAATATAATTTTTTCTTGGGTGCTTCATGCTTTCTTTTTTCTTCTCATGGGTATGTTCCTTTCTTTTTGCTCATAGGCATGTTCCTTCTCTTTTCCTATATTTGAATATTTTTTCCTTCGCATTTCCTTCCATGGATCTCTCTAGCTGCTATTTTCCTCTTTATTAGTCTAAATACATATTTCCACATTAGTTTGAATCTTCCCCCCTCTATTTTTATAAAAAAATGTTTCTCCCTTGAGTATTTTCCATTTTTTTATCCATACATTGCTAATAAGTTGTAGATGTTTAGAGTTCCATTTTCCATATAATTTATGTCCTAGCTTTTTATTATTATCATTGTATAGATTTGCATAAATTAAAATTCCCTTTACAATGTCATATTATTTTGTGAAAACCAATAAGGGGGATGGCTAAGGCTATAAGATTTGGTATAGAATAATCTACACCATGCAATATTTGACTGAAGATTGTAGCCACCCAACATCAGGATGCAAATGATAGATTATAATTGATTATGATTGTTGATTTACACATAAGAACCGCTTGGTTATATAGCCATTATGATACACAGGATTATACAAGATCATGACAAGTGTCTTAATCCTATGTCATAAAACAACAAATATTAAATGACCTAAGACACAAGAAGTAAATGGCATAAGATAAGATAAGATCTAATGCCAACTAAGAATTCTATAAAGATTCCTAGAACCTAAGTAAACTTAACATGTGAATAGGATTTACAAGGTGAACTAGTTAGGTAAAACTTTATATTCACACCAACAAAGGCAATCTCCCTCTTAACACTTCCTTTTGCAATTTTCCTTATTTTTAGGTGTTTAAGAGTGAATGTGTACAAGGTGCATATGATAAAAGTTTTGGTAGACTATCATGGAGATTCTCTAATAGATTTCAAGATATTAGACACCATTAACATGCATGCTACTATTGAGACAACCCCATTTTAAGAGATTTATGTACAAGACAACAAAGGATACACTCTTACTATTAGTGTCCATAGGGTTATGTATAGTCGTCTTGTGGCTATCTTAATTAAGTCATATTATTATTTAGTTATCTAGGTCAGCTTAAAGATTATATAGGGCTATCTAAGTCGGTCTAGGTGATATCCTAGGCATAAATAAGGTATATATAGGAGGTAATGAGTCTTATTTCATCATCGTATTACATATTTTATTCTCATTGGATATATTTGGAGGTTTTCCCCCTCGAAGTGGCTTGTTATTCTCAGTTATTATCAAGTATTTGCAACATATTTCCTATCATATTCTTCTATTGTGCAAGTTATTTCATTACAAGTGGTATTAGAGTATGATCTTGGCACCATAGCAGCAAGGCATTTACTTAATATTGGAGGTCATTTTGGGAAGAGCATATCTCTCAAAATTTGGAAAAATTTCCTTTGATTTTTAAAGCATTTTTGAATAACATATCCAAGAAGCTACATTCTAGATTTCAGAGGAATTCGAGCAGAATTGAATAATTTATTGTAGAATTGGGGTTTTGCCCCATTTATTTGGTAAGTGCATATCTCCCAAATCATATAGAATTGGTTCTTAATTTTTAGTGGGTTTTGAAGAAATATTAGAGGATCCTACATTCCAAATTTCATATAAATTGAAGCAAAAATAAGTGATTTGTTGCAAAATTAGTGTTTCCAACAAATTCACTCTCAAGGTTGCAAATCTGCTAATTTCTTGGATTTTTTTTGGGTGTGGTATCTTGGCCTAGTAATTTATAATTAAAATTTAAGATAATTTAAATTTCATTTTTTTTATTTTTTTCAATTTTTTTGGTTTCCATCATGATAGGGCCTCTAATAAGAGGCAAAAAGAATGTAGTCACATCGAGAAAATATTCTAATAAGGATGAGGTAATAATAGAGGATATTACTCCTAATGAGGAAATTAGAAAGGTCAAGGAAGACATTTCATTAGATAAGATGGAGATGAGTGGCCTAAGAGGAGATATATAGGACATACAAAGCATGTTAACTACTTACATGAATGAATCAAGAAAGGAGGTCTAATTCAACTAAGGTGATCATCCAGGTCAACTACTCTTGATCCAAATGTTAATGTTCATATGTGATCTAGGAATTTGATACCAAAAGGTGGATATGCACAAGTTTGATGGCAATAATATACTAACATGGGTAAACCAAATGGAGATTTTTTGATGTACATCAAGTCCCAAATGGATAGAAGGTCACAATGGCTTCCCTATATATGAAATTAGATCAACTCATTTGGTATTGATGGCTTTGTACCCATCAAAAAAAAAGTGTCTCACTGTCTCATGGTCATTTTTTATGGAGGAGCTCGAATCACAGTATAGCAACAATGTGACATACAACTTCTTTAGGTAGCTAGCTAAACTTCAAAAAAATGGATCATTCAAGGATTATATTCTACAATTCCAAAATGTATCCCTAAGGGTGGATACAATTACAAAGGATAACTTGAATGATTTGTTTTTGGGTGGTCTCAAGGATCACATTCAACACGAGGTACAACATGTTTAGTCTTAGCTCTATATTTGAGTCTTTTATCTTAGCACATAGGGTAGAGGAGAAGTGTTTTATTTCTACAAAGCAAGGGGCAAATGTGATAAGAGAGAAAGGATATTCAAAACCTTCTCTTCCTCAACCTACTAGTTTGACCCCACAATAAATTGAGGAAAAGAGAGAAAAAGATTTGTTTTTCAATTGTGATAGAAAATATAGTCAAGGATATAATATAGTGAAAATAAATTATTCTATATTGAAATTTCGAGTGAGGAAGAAAAGGAGGAACCAATATTAGAGGTGAAAGGGAGTCAAATGAGGTATCACATGATTCCCAACCAATCATTTCTTGTCATGCATTTTTAGGTTTTAGCATTCCACAAACTCTCAAGGTAGTGGGTTTCTTAAAGAAGCAAAAAGTAACAATGTTGATTGACTCAAATAGCACTCATAATTTCATCAACAAAAAGTTGGCTACTCATTTAAATTATTTTATATATCCAGCTCCAGAGTTTTAGGTCTTGATTGTAGATTGTAGTACTGTTAGTTGTTCTAGAAAATACCATAGTATTAAGTTATCAATAGGAAGTTATCACCTTGATAGCCCAATGCATGTTATCTCCATGGGTGTAGCAAATATTATTTTGGGAGTACAAAGGCTTACTGAATTAGGAACAATTGAGATGAACTTCCAAGAACTATTCACTAGATTTCAATTAGAAGGAAAGGTAGTAGAGCTAAGAGGATTGAAGGAAAAGTCCCCACAAATGGTAAGCTCTCATGAAATGAATATTTTTCTTAAGAATAAAGTTGGTGGATTTGTGGCCCAATTATGTTCATTAGAAGCCTATCAATCTAATGCTCCCACACATCTAGATTTACAAGTAATTATTGATCATCACTCAATGATTTTCAAAGAAATTCCTAAAAGACTTCCTCGGAAAAGGAATCATGATCATGCCATACAACTAGTTCTAAGGAGCTGACCACCTAGCATTAGGCCTTACAAGTACCTATATATACAAAAAAGTGATATTGAAAAGATTGTTGAGGAGATACTAGAGGTAGGAATTATTAGGCATAGCCAAAGTGCTTACTCCTCGCCCATGGTGATGGTGCGTAAGAAGGATGAAACTTGGCGCATATGTCTGGACTATAGGGTGCTCAACATGTACACCATCAAAGATAATTTTCTTATTCCAATCATTGATGGTTTGCTAGGCAAGTTGATTGGAGGTATGTATTTTACAAAGTTAGATCTTAGATCAGGGTATCACCAAATTGAAATTAAGGAAGAAGATATTTGTAAGACAACATTTAGGACTCATGAGGGTCATTATGAGTTTTTGGTGATGTCATTTGGTCTTACTAATGTACCATCTACATTACAAATTTTGATGAATTCCATTTTAAAGAAATTCTTGAGGAAGTTTGTATTAGTATTGTTTGATGATATATTGATTTATAGCAATACATGGGAAGAAAACTTGCAAAATGTAGATCGAGCATTACAAGTACTTGAAGATCATAAAATCTATGCTAAGCCATCCAAGTATGCTTTTGGTTTCAATGAGGTGGAGTATTTGGGATACAGTTTCACATGAAGGAGTAAAGGTGGATCCTAACAAAATTAAGGCTATCATGGAATGACCTATTCCTAGAACCATTAAGAAATTGATAGGTGTCTTGGGATTGACATGATACTATAGAATATTTGTGAAGAATTATGGTTGTATAACAACACCCCTCACAAATTTATTGAATAAGAATTTTTTTCATTGGAATGAGTCTGCTAATGCAACATTTGAGAGATTAAAGGAGGCTATGTGTACAAATCCAGTGCTTGCCACTCTAGACTTCACTAAGGATTTTATTATGGAATGTGATGCTTCAAGAAATGATATAGGAGCAATACTCATGTAGGAGGGTCGACCAATTGCTTTTGAGTGTCATTAATTAGAGGGTAAAAATCAACTCAAAACTATTTATGAGAAGGAAATGTTAGCTATTCTTCATATAGTAAGACAATGGAGGCCTTATCTAATGGGTGGACACTTCAAGGTTAAGACAAATTATGATAACCTAAAATATTTTTTGGGAAAAAGCTTATCTTGTAAAGAGCAACAAAAATGGGCCACTAAGATGTTGGCATATGACTTTGAGATTATATATACTTGAAAGGGAAGGAAAATGTTGTGGCAGATGCACTTTCTAGGAAGGATGAGAAAGATGAAGCCTTATTGTGTGTCATTTCAATATTACAAGCATATTGGGTGGAAGAAGCTAAAGCAAAGTGGTAGAATGATGTTGCTACAAGTAATATCATTCAATAATAAAAAAAGAGTGATCCTATTAGTTCAAATAAGTTTTGTTGGAAGGGAGATACTCTGTGGTATAAAGAGTGATTGTATCTATGAAATAATTCCACTCTTAAACAAAAGATTCTCATAGAACTTCATGAGTCTCTAATTGGTGGTCATTCATGATTTTTGAAGACATATCATTGAGTCAAGCAAGAATTTTTTGGAAGGGCTAAAAGGTGATGTTCAAAAATTTGTGGTTGAATTTTTGGTTTGTCAAAGAAATAAAGGGGAGTCAATTAAGACATGGGACCTCTTTCAATCTTAGTTATTCCTAGCCAACATTGGGAAGAGGTATTTGTGGACTTCATCATAGGGCTTCTGAAATCTAAAGGTCATAACTTCATCATGGCAGTAATAGATCACGTCACTAAATATGCACACTTCATTGCATTATCACATCGTGGAAAAAGATTTTTTGGACAATATACAAAAGCTATGTGGTACATCTAAGGTTTTTATCAATGATTGTGATCCTATCTTTACTAGTCACTTTTGGAAATATTTATTCTCATATTTGGGTAATTAGTTGGCTCATAGTTCTTCATACCACCCTCAATCAAATGGTCAAACTAAGGTTGTTAATAAAGTTTTTGGAAGGATATTTATGTTGTTTCACTTCAGATAAACAATCTCAATGGATAAATTGGCTACCACTAACAAAATGGTGGTATAACACTATCTTTCATAGTTCATAAAAAATATCTCCATTTATGGAAATATATGGATATCAACCTCCTTTCATTACATCATCATTGAAAATGTCACCAAGATTTCAAGCAGTGGAGGACAACTTGCTTCATCAATAATAAGTACTCTCAGGAATCGAGGAGAGTTTAGCCATGACACAAAATCGAATGTAGTAGGAAGACTAACACTGTAGTAGAATAAGTTTTAAAATTAGGGTTTGGGTCTTCTTGATATTGCAACCTTATAAGAAATTTTTATTGAAGGAACATTAAAATAATAATAAGTTGACTCCAAAATATTATGGCGTATACCAAATCATTCAAAAGATATGCAGTGTTGCCTACAAGCTGGGGTTGCCACCAACAACAAAGATACATCCAATTTTTCCTGTTTTTGTTTGAAGAAGGTAATTGGGTATAATATCCCTACTCAAATAATATTACCAAAGCTTGACGAAGGAAGAATCATATTGGAACCAAAGTGCATTTTCCAAACATGCACAAAGAAGCTAAGAGCTAGAACACTCATCGAGTATCTCATCTAATGGAAAGATTTACCGGTTGAAGATACCACATGGGAGGATGAGGAGTTCATTCAAAAGAATCCACACTTGATTAGCATTGAGGATAATTCTTATCTAAAGAGGGGGGTCATGCTGTGTGCCCTTAATATTAGTGCACATAGGGTTATGAATAGTCAACTTGTGGCTATCTTTACTCTTAATTAAGTTATATTATTATTTAGTTATTTAGGCCAGCTTAAGGCTTATACAATGCTATCTAAGTCGGTCTGGGTGATATCCTAGGTATATATAAGAGGTATTGAGTCTTATTTCATCATCATATGTGAATTATATTCTTATTGCATCTATTTAAAGGTTTTCCCCCTCAAAGTGGCTTGTTATCTCAGTTATTATCAAGTATTTGCAACATATTTTCTAGCATATTATTCTATTGTGCAAGTTATTTCATTACACTAAACTTCTCAAAAATTGATCCTTACCATTTTAAGTATTTTAGTTTCTTACATTTTTAGTTTTTATCAAGTGCAGATGGTTAAAATTTTATGGCAGATTGACATTCGTAGTGTAATTATCATATTTTACCACCTTATTATGTTGTAACTATTGGTTCTCTAACTAATAGATAGATAGTATCTAAGAATTTCTCACATTCTATGCTTAAGACTATTACTAGGTTGGCCAACGAACATGACAAAATTGGATACTCTCCTCTACACTTGTTAGAACATAATGTTATTAGGGGTCATACCCTTATAAAAATTTTATATTTTTCTAATATAAGGTTATAACACCTTATATATTATATGCTTATTAAGCATATCCCATTTGAAATAATTATAGTCTCATAATTAGATTATTTATTATTTATGAATGGGGGTTGTTGAATAGGTGTGACTAATACCCTTTCAAGTATTATGTCACCTTTCCTCCTATATTTAAGGAGGTTCTCTCTCATTTGAGAGATGAGGAATTTTGGAGATTGATAGTGAATTCTATCGTTATGCACATGAGGTATTATTGGCCATGTGGAAGTATGAAGAAGTGTTCCCCAAGTTCAGTTTATATTATGATAGAGTATTATTGCAATTGTTTTAATAAAATGATGCTTTATGAGGTTTTTCACTTGAAAGGGTTTTCTCCATGTATATCTTGTGTAATGTGTAAATTCTATGATTGTATGAATCTCATTTTATTTATTTTATGTTTTGTTTATAATGATTAGTATCCTAAGATCCTAATTTTTAGCATGGTATCGGAGTAGGTTAGGCTATACTAGTCATTTTTACATGTTATACTAGAAGATATGTAGAATTTGATGGAAAACCTCTTTATGCCGAATCAACACATGTGCAAGGTCTTTTAAAATACATTTGGTGTGTTTTTATTTCATTATTTCATTTTCTCCAACTAAGTTATTATGCCATTAAGTAGCTTCAAAATACTCCCTAGCTAATGTATTGAAATAGAAATATTAGCCCTTGATTAACATCCATTTTGTTGAGGAGGAAACAACCCTAAAGTTCTAGGTAGTGCACTCGTAAGGGGAAGAAATTTTAGTTATGCTACAAATATCTTAGTTAAAAGTCACTTCAATGTTATCTAATAACCTCTTTATTGAAATCCCTGGTTGCACTTATGAACTACCACCTCATTCATTAACACCATATTTTTTAGAATCTTAAGTGTGAAAATATTGTTCCACTAAGGAAAATCTTACTATAAAGTATAAGGAAACCATTCACATCACACCAATAGAACCCCTCCAAAAATTTACAATAGTTTATAAACCATCTTTGAATTTTTTTTAAGCTAATGTGATAACAAATATAAAATAGATGAAAGAATCCTCTATATAAATAAAAACACATAAAAAGCATTTATAATACTCAACATTATTTCAAATAGAATTAATATGATTGCTATCCTTCAATAATAATAATAACCATTACCTCAAAGAGATGGAAGATTCTAATTTTTCATAACCAAGATTAAAATATTTCCTCAAAAAATTTATAACCAAAATCAAATAATGACAATAATACTCTATAATTTTTTTTTTTGGATACATCAAGTGGAAATGATAGTCTCACTAAACATTATTATCTTAGGAAAGATCACTAGTGACAATTATATGTTCATTTTTTTTTAATCAAAATCACAAAAGAACACATGGTGTGCTTTCAAACATTAAAACTCATTGATAAGACAACAAATTCAGACATCAAATTTAACCAATTCCTCACAATATAATACCACCAATATATATAAATATATTATTTTTTAAGAGATCAAATCTTTAATAGATCAAATCCCTATAAAAATTGAAATCACTTAAAATTTGAAGTCCTTATAAAAAGTTTAAATCAAGGCCAAATCTTTATATAAATCAAAAGACCCTCCTTGAGTTGTGACTATTCATAAAGCCTCTCTTTCTAACGGCAAGGCATGCTTTATTCACCTTAATATACTTTTTGGAGCCCTCTCTATGCTTATAAGCCAAAAGTCTTAATATTATGTAATTTTTTAAAGCAAGGTTATCTTTTAAAATCCATCTTATATATAACCAAATAAATTTATGCCACATTCAAATATGCGATCTCTTTAATAAATAAAAATTTCTTACAAAAACCAATCAATGTGTCTTTTTGGAGGGATGAGTGTGGATAATTCTATAACTCTTTAATTTTATAATACTTATTATGTCGATACATTTTTTCTAGTGAAATTATATAAGTTAGAACATTGGACAAAACTATCTTAAGCTACGGTTTCATAATGCGGAGTTAAGTAAATATTGTGAGATTTAATAAGGTTCATTTATAGAAAGTGATTTTGTTTTGATTATACCCCTGCCAAATTTCATTTATATGAGTCCTTTAATTTTTTTTTCAATAAATCCATTTTTGTGCATATCGTGTAATTGGCTAGACCACATTCCAAGACAATTATCAAATAGACCATATGTCTAATCTAAGAACTCTCATTTATATTAGATTTCATCTTTTTGTGGTGTCTTGTCGAGAAATTGCATGCATGATTTTTCTTTCATATTTTGCACTAAATGTTATCTCATTTCTGTCAAATGTTTCACATATCCTATCTTTGGTTTTTATGCATCATAGGATATTGGGTATTTACTATTTACGTTTCAAAAAATATTGTCATGCACCATTCCATTTATGTCAATCATAAGGTTAAGGATAAGAATATAAATTCTACATTCATGCAAATGCAATCAAGTAGGTTCCTAGAGATTCTTGTTTCTATGAGGAAATAGTTTGACCTAAATCCTATAAATTTGATTTATTCGAAAGTTTTTTTAGACTATTTAATAGGTCTAGTTTATACATATTCTTTGATTGTGGTTTCCTGTGAGGCTCAGACAATATTTAGGAGGTAATATTTACAATCAATCCATCTACTTCACAATTAGAATGATAGGAAGGTTACAAATTTTAGTTTTCTTATACCAATGGCTTATGATTGAAAGTTTCTAAATTTTTATTTGTAAATATACCATTAAGGTACTCTGTCCTCTCTAAACTTTTATTTGTACACATACCATTAAGGTACTTTGTCATCTCTAAATTTATTTGTAGACATACCATTAAGGTACTATGTCATCAATTCACATACTTGATTTATGTTACAATACAAAATGAATCACAAGTATTCTATTATATGAAATTTTTCTACGTGCCATTGAAACTGGTTGTGCCCCTTGTCATATAAGCCACCAATCAATATAATATAATTGACGAAAATATCTTTATTCTTGTGAAAAATTGACACTTATAAAATAAATATTTACACAAAAGAAAAATAAAATAATAATAAAGATAGGAGAAGGCCTTTTCTTTTTTTTTACTTGATAACCATAAGAAATAACTCATTAATAATTTTTATGTTTCCCAAACCTAATCATGATTCTAAATGGGGAACATGCTTGTAAACACAAGTTTTGTCTTTATTGAGATGCATCCTTTCAAACCCCATATGCGCCATTATATGGGCTTTGAAATCGAGTCTAAAAAACTCTTAAATAAAGCGCTCGTTTGCAAACCAAGGGCAAACCTCTACTCAATGGTTTTATCTTAAAATTATTTCATTGATTTTACTTGTTTAGGTCACCTCTAATGCACATATCTATATGATGAGATCTTTTTTGATGCCCTTTTGATTCACCTATGTGTGCATTCCTCGTGCATTTGTTTTAACTTCCACACTAGTAAGGAATTTATCCTTAAGTATAATTCCTTTTATCTTTAAATTCTTGATTGATGAAGTGGGTCATCTAAAAACCTATCATATCACCTAAACTGATTCAATATATCATATAGCTCAATAAATCAAAATATAATTTATATGCTCTATTAACAAATTATGGAGAGTAAATTATTTGAGTTGGCATTTTGTATAGAATGCTTGTTGGAGGTGAAGTAGGAGATAAAGGAAATTCTTTCTTTTTGTTTGATAATTATATCACAAAGTTAAAAGATGACATTTTTGTTTTTCACAACTATCTAAGGAGTTCAATATATTCTCTAAAAACTCTAAATTTATTGGGCATAAAAGCACCTACTTATAATGGGTGCCTATCATCATAATAAACTATTCGAGGAGCAAGCCTAGAAAAAATAGCTCACCTGATACTTATTTTTTATAGATCATTATTATATTTTTAATAGCATGACTATTTTTTTCTTAAAAAATATGTGACAAATTATTCATACTTATGTTTATGGACCAATATTTTATGATCATTGATGAATGAAAAATGCTTATAATTAATGATGGTCCTTATTATTCCTATACCAAGAACCAAATTTACTTGATTATTGTGTCAATGACTATGTTGGTGATTCCATTTATATAAAATCTACAATAGATTGTGTCTTCAAAATAAATGTGCATACGCTCTTACATGGATGGTATAATACTTTGAAGAAAGCTATCTTCTATGGTTTTTTAAATCAAAGCCCAAAATATAAAGTGGCTCTTGAAGTATCAACCTGACTTTGAAGATTTATGGAAAAGCTTCAACTAGACACTTATAAAATTAACACCTTACTATATGATAATTAGTTTTATTAAATTCTTCCCAAAAAAACTCATTTCCAAAGAGAAAAACATATTGAAGATCATGGGCACCTCAAGAAAACAAATAAATTTCACCATAAAAGTTCTCTTCAATTCTATTCATCTAAACATCTAGTGTATACTATGATCAAGAAGAAATAGATTGGACTATTAGCCATCAATTATTAAATACTCTATGCAGTGATTAGCCTTAGGCGATGCCATTGAAGGGAGTGTGCATAACACTACCTCATGGATAAATCCTAAATGTAAGACCTAATAGGTATTATATAAGACCGCTAGGCATTATATTATCTAAGTTCAGATAAATGCTTGGCCTTAGGTGATTTCATTGAGGGGGAGTGTGCATGTCAATGCCACCACCTAGTGGCTAAATCATAGATGTATAAGTCACACGTGCATCTATTAAAATTCTTCTCTCTGTAAATCCACTTATAAAATCAATGCATTAAGTCCTACAAGCACATTGTATTAAGTCCTACAAACACTATGTAATTAAACTGGCGTGAGCTCTCCATGCTCCAATAAAAATACTTATAAGACCTTATATATAACATCATTTTTAAAATGTTGGGATTATAAATTATGGCAAGCTGACTTTCATGTAGTCTAGAATACATGACTTTCATCTTGGCATATATTTGTGCCCTTATTTATCACTATCAAAGAAGACCTACGTTATTAGGGTACTTCATTTTTTAATTTATGGAAATTGACATGTGACGCCCCCTATTAAAATTATAGGGGAGTGTTAGAACATAATGTTATTAGAGGTCACACCCTTATAAAATTTATATATTATTCTAATATAAGGTTATACAACCTTATATATTATATACTTATTAAGAATATCCCATTTGAAATAATTATAGTCTAATAATTAGATTATTGATTATTTATTAATGGGGGTTGTTGAATAGGAGAGACTAATACCATTTCAAGTATTATGTCACCCTTCTTCCTATATTTAAGGAGGTTCTCTCTCATTTGAGAGATGGGGGATTTTGGAGATTGACAGTGAATTCCATCACTATGTACACGAGGTTTTATTGACCATGTGGAAGTGTGGAGAAGTGTTCCCTAGGTTTGGTCTATGTTATAATAGACCATTATTGTAAGTATTTTAATAAAATTATGCTTTATGGGGTTTTTTACTTGAAAGTGTTTTCCCCATGTATATCTTGTGCAATGTGTAAATTCTATGGTTGTATGATTCTCATTTTATTTATTTTATGTTTTGTTTATAATGATTAGTATTCTAAGATCCCAATTTTTAAGAACACTTTAGGCTTTGCAAAGTCAAGGTGGGTAGATCGATAAGATGCATTGGTTAAAGATATATAACATACTAATATGACAATTCTTAGTAGATGTAAAGACTCATTAAAAAAATAAGGATCTATGAGATTGGAAACAATAAAGATTTATTTCCTTGTAACTTTAACTTCTTAGGTATGAATTCTATAATAATTTAGACAATTAAATTACATTTGATGAATTTTCCATGATTGATATATTATGAGTTGAGAGAAGTTGTTTAGCCTATGGATCAATGCCTTATAACAGAGCATATAATCTTTAATTTGGTGTGTTAATTGCATCATGACATAATAATATTTTTGTGGGCTTGATTATTTATTATTACTTTACAATAATTAAACTGGTTGCATATAAACCTATAATATAAGCTCTACTTAAAATCCCTTACAAATTCCATATTTATTAGTGTCATCAATAAAAGGTTTGTTTTACTCCTTAAATAATAGCTAATATCAAATAAAATTTATCGCAACAAGTGTGTGCAAAGAATTTAAAAATCCCTTAGCTCATGAATTCAAAGAGATAAGAAATTACAACTAGAGACAATTTTGACCAAGAAGTTTAGAAGCAATGTTACAACTTCAACAATGATAAAAATAATATATTTCAAGAAACTTGACACTATTACAATATGGGTATTTCCCTCCTCTTTTTCTGACCCTTTACAATAGAAAATATTTTCTCCCTTGAAAGAGAGATTACAAGGAAAATCCTTCTTAAATGAAAGGAAATTTTCATGTTGCAATTCCATGATGAGTAACTCTTAGATCATTTGGAAAGTATCCATGTGAGTGACTTGGGATAATGTCACATTCTCCATCAAGTTTTTGAATGGTTTGATTAAGATACAACTACATTGAAATTATGTTGTTGACGAGATGATGTAGTAGACAAAATCATGATGATGCAGAACAAATAGGAATTGATTCCAATATTTCCATATCAGTTGGAATTGCCTTCGTGGATGGTGACACTATTGCTAGATGAGAAAATATTGACATGATGGAAGAAGAAGCAACCATTAGATGGGTCAATGTTGCCATGGACAATCTAGTGAACAAAATATTAAGCATGAAATTTATTTTTAGAGGACTAGAGAATTCTAGCTCTAACTAAATAACAACACCTAGATTAGTGGGTGTAATGAAGTTGAAAATCTACATTTCCCATCTAATCTAATTAACACATCTAAACAGGCTCCTTACTCCTATGCGGAGGTGGAATAATCATAGCCACCACATTAATCCCATAGGGCACACCATGTGATACATGATTACTCATGGTAGGAACAAATTTAACTCTCTATGATGTATTATATTGAACCAAGGAGTTTCTAGTTAGGAGGACCTCATCTCCATCCATAACCATTATGAGGGAAGTAAAAGAGAAACAATTAGGCACAAGTTACACCCAACTGTATTCTTCCTAGAATTGCTCATTCTAGTCATGAAACTTGGATTCTAATAATGTCTCCTTTTTAATTTATAGGGTCCACACAACTCAAAGTTGAAGCAATTTATTAACCTCCCAACCATCCTAACTGCTTCTAAGCTAACAAATCAACAACTCAAAAAAACTTACAATTACCATTTACCAAAATTGTTAAATTCAAATGCATTTTGTAGTTGCACCATGTAGATGATTATCTCCTTAATCAAAATTTAATCAAACATTAATGCAAATAATAATTTATTTTCATTTATGGTGATCTATGTAATCCCATATATGAGGATCTTGGAGATATGAGATCTACATATTTTAATTGGCTTTGGAATATGCCTTTGGTGACACCAAAATGTCACATTAATAAAGTCTCAAGAGTATTTTCTTACCTAGGTGGAAAAATATTCATCAGACATACCAATTAAACTCTAGAATTCTTTCCAACTTGTTCTAATGAGCATGGAACCTAGTGTTTATCAATATCTTTACTTCCTTTATAAATCCTTCTATCCTTGATTCCAGTTTTAGCAATTTGTCTATTTTGGTGTTGCACATAGTCAAAGGTGGTGTAATTTATTAGAATTTTTCTTTCTAGTATGATAATTATTTCATTTAATCATTTTTACTAAGTATTGATGATAATTTTAATTGTTCTAAGATATTAAAATTATCCATTTTTATTTCGTTGCTAGGTCAAACCTACTTTAAATGTAAAATGTAAGCTAGGAGCCCAATCACTTCATGTGTACTAGCTATCTCTTTTGGAGCTTCACGATTGTATCTTGTGTGTCCTTGAATTGTATTCATCATAATCCATCATGGGATCCATGTGCTCTGCACATGTCTTAGAAATGGTTAGATTGTCCTGCTTGACACTCCTTAGCCCTCCTTAATTTATCAAGACAACTATGTACATCATAAAAAAAATTAATATATGGGAAATCATGTGATCAAAATTATATACATTAATTCTAAATCTTCATTCATCCTTTGTGCCTCTACCATTGCTTTTTCATCTTGAATCTTTTTTATTCTTCTTTTAGACCCTTTATTTTGAGCATGAGAATCTCTTTGTCCTATTAAGACATGGTATTTATAGAATTTGATGGTGTCATAGACTCAGTCAAGTTCGTCTTTAGTCTTCCCACCATGGAATCAACTTTGTTATACTCATGTAATAATCTTGTATACTCTACTTGCAACTTATAAAATATGTTTGCAATTTCTTAGTAGAAAATTCATTGAAAATAACAATACCTACTACTAGAGAAGCTACTTGAGGTGTTGTTGTGTCACCTAGCCTTCATACATTAATTTTTCCCTTTAGATTGTTCACATCTTGGAATACTTAGGGTTTTTTTGGGGAGCTAGGGCCCATATGGGTAGTGTCATACTTGGTACTAAATCTTGAACCAAAGTATAGATCCTTTGCTTTCTTTTCCCCTAAAACATCCTCATTAGCATCCCACCTTCTTATAGTATTCAATGAAATTGCATAGCAATATCCCATCTAGGTAATAACAAGTATCCACTCTCTTTGAATAACCTTCTTCATTCTTTTTGTGTTATATTTGATAGGTCAAATTCGACTTGCTTTTGAATACTTTGAACAACACCTTCAATTTCTTTTTGTTATTATTGCTACTTATCTTTGGATTTTTGGATGTCAACATTCATTTTTCCCTTAATCAACATCATTCTAAATTCATCGATTTTAATGAAATCATCATGTGATATTTTTCTTCACATACCAGTGCTCTGACATCTTGAATATATTTTTCACCTTCTTTTAAAGTCAACAATGTTCTCTCAAGTGAAGTATTATTAATAATAGGTCTCTAGAGTGATACAAGTATTTGCATCTTCTTCTCATATTCTTCATTATCTCCACTAGCCTCAATTATATTGTAGTCAACCAAAGGTTTGAATTTCTCCTGTAATATTTTCTTCTGAGTGCTCTTTTCCTTTGTTACAACAAGAACATCTATCATTGGGATATTATATTAAGAATTCAAATAATGTCTCCCATATATATTTTAATTAGCATAAGTGTATTATATTGTGATACTACTATTACTCTTAAATTTTTTCTCCATGTGTTATTTCCCAAATACAACAAGATATGAAAAAATAGAGAGTACCACTAGAAGCAAGGGATCATATTAACAATCTTTAGAGATAGTTTCTCTTTATAAATACCTTCTATCATAGATAAAGCAAAATCAAAAGGTCTATTGACATATCTATGTTGGAAATTTTCTACCAACATTATCATATGCTCTAATATTTGTAGTTTATAATCCACCTCCAAAACTTGCCATAGAGAAAAATATGTCAGTTTGAAGTACTCTTCAAAAGTTTCATTTTGTAGTGGTTCTATTTCATCAAAAGGAATGTACTTAGAACCAATAAAATTTATAATTTGATGATAAGACAACCGTTTCACCCTATAACTACTTCTATCTTTTGCATATTCTTTTCACAGTACATTGAAGTCAATTTTACATTTGGACTAAGGGTTTAGGTTGAAAATATTCTTTACCAATTCCTTGTTCATTGTGAGTAGGATTTCTATTCTTGACTTTAATTATCTCGATTTTGAGTCATACTGCTTATTCCATACACTAAATCTGTATTGACAAAGACATTAAGCACAACTAGGCTTCCTAAATTGAATTTCAATATGTTTGAGATAGGGGCAGGGCTTCTGACATGATTGTATAAATATAAGAATAAATCCCACTCGATGACAAGGTTTACAACATACCTAACCAACTCTACTCTATCCTATAATACATTTGATAGTGTGTTGATACTTTGAGTATGTTTAATTTTTTTAAAAAATTGGGTAACTAACCAATTAGATTTTGTGTATTACCTCTTTTAGGTTTACTAGTGTAGGATGAAGCACAAATAATTTTAGTAATATAGGATTTTGATAAATACAATACATTTATGGAAAATAGAAACTATAGGGATAACTAACAACAAGCTCTATTAAAATAAGCTAGTGATTCTAAATCCTATTCCTCATTTTCTTTGACTAGAGGAAAATTTAACTAACTTATAACATAGGTACCATTGGTTATTATCTTTGAATGGGTATGGATTTTGATTGCTAGCAAGCAATCCTTGGAAAATGTTGAATTTTGGATTGGGACACACCTTTGATCTCCTCGCACATCACTAGAAAATAATTATGATGATTCAAATTCTAATATTAAAAATTCTTGTTCATGTCATCAACTCTATATAAAATGCATATACATGTGAAAAAAAAAGGTGGTCGAGTTAATATTTTTATTTAATCAGACTTTGAATTCCATCCCTTGATATTATGACATGGCCCAAACTCTAACAACTACTATATATGACACTTGTTAGCAAGAAAATTAGGGAAGCACATATCGGAGTTCTAAGCCCCAAGGAATTTATAAGTGGTGTAGTTTATACACCAAACTCAGTCATATAAAGGCAACACCAATTTGATCCAAACAAAGGATTAGGTAATTAAATATATATTTACTAAATGACATATAACATCATATAGAAAGAATTTTGGTAATCATTATATTAATCACACCAAAATAGTACATTCATATATCTCCCCCTATACTCTACACATCTCTTTCCTTTTCTTACATATAACCCTTTACACATTCATTCTTATACTTATATCTTACTATATAAATTTCGTATACAAGTTTCTACATACATTCGCCTTACACATCTACACACTATTATTCATATATTTCTATATACATATATCTATGGGATGGGGCGTGACCCATCTATCTACCCCTATCCTAGATGATATCTTTTTACTCTTAAGGTCTGCAAGATCTTTGCGCAAGATGTGATAGGATTTTCCTGACAGTATTTGCATTGTTTCTCTTTCCTGTCAACATCATCCCCCCTTTTAAAATGTTGACTTGTCCTCAAGTCAATGATACTTTGTTGTAGTATGATAGTGTTTAATGTGTAATCCATTGAAAAAAGAATTGTAATAAGGTATCTAATGTTCTTAGTTGTATTACTTTGTAACCAAGAATGTGGTGGATTTGATAAAGGCCCAACCATTTGAATTTGAGTTTGCCTTGCTTTTTGAATTTACTATCATAAAGTAAGACCATATCATCGACCTTAAATTGTTTAGACCTAAATTTTTTATCTTCCCATGCTTTTTGTTCATAGGTGGCATGTTGTTAGTTGTCTTGCTTCGTCCAATTTATCTAGTTTTTTAGGTGGTGTTTGATGGATTCTTTGTCATTGAGCCTTAAGGCTAGTGTTGTGTGGAGGTTATGGACCACACAATTTATCGGTATGATCGCTTCCATGCCATATAAGAGATCAAATGGAGTCTGTTTGATGGATTTTTAGGTAGTGTAGTATGCCTAGAGTACCACAACAATTTTCATGTCCCGATCGATCTTGTTTGCATCACACATCTTGGTCAAGGTAGTGCCTATAATCTTATTTAGTAATTCACTCACACCATTCTCTTATGGATGGTATGGTGTGTTGTGGTTATGTGTGATCATGAAATTGGCTAGTAATTCCTTTATTATTTTGTTAACAAAGTGTTTGCCCTGATCACTGGCTATATTGAGTGGACACCCAAGTATGGTAATTATGTTATGGTAGAGAAAAATAGTTGTGTTATATGTAGTACAACCCTTGGTTGGTTCAACTTCGACCCATTTAGTGAAGTAGTCTACTCTGGTGATAATGAATCTAGCTTTGGACAATTTTGTCAAAGGATCTATAGGTCCTATGAAGTCAATAGCCCATTTCTCAAATGGACGTGTGCTAAGATTGGATGGAGGGACATCTCATCTCCAGTAATAAGTCACCCTATTATCTGGAAAATATCACATTTCTTTGTATACTTTTTGGCATCCTTATATTTATTAGACCACCATAACCCAACTAGCAATATTTTTTGGGTGGTAATGTCTCCACAATCATGTCCCACAATTCCTTCATATGATTCCCTTAAGATTTGTTCTTGTTCATGTTCATAAACTACTCTCTAGAGAATGTCATATCTCCCCCTTTTGTATAGTGCTTCCTTAATTAAGGTGAAAGGTAGGTATTTTCATAATAACACTTATTTATCAGGTATTATCATATCAGTGGGATATTGAACTATAGAAAGTAGTTGTGCCACATCATAAAATTATTTTGGTACCATAGTTATCCATAATAGATGGGTTCTTGGTAAGTATTCTTGCTCAACTTCCTCAGGTTCTTTTCTTGTATCTTGATTCTAGATAAATAATCAGGACCTTGATTGTTCCTCCCTAGTTTTACCATTATATTGAAATTAAATTCTTGAAATAACAATAACCATCGACATATTCTTCCTTGCATCACTAGTTTGTTTAGGATAAATTTTAAAGGCTCGTGATCAGTGTAGAATTTAAATGGTGTAGATAGGAGATAATAACATAATTTATTTAATGTATAGACCATGACTAAGGCCTCTCATTCAGTGGTAGTGTAATTTCTCTTAGCTTGGAAAATTTTGTAGTTGGTGAAAGAGACTCATTGATCCTTATTTCCTCATGGTTGGTCTAGAAATGCTCCTATTTCTATTCCAGAAGCATCTAAATGGACATGGAAATGTACTAACCAATCTAGGAATATAAGGATGGGAGCTTCTCTAATTTTTTGTTTTAATGTGTTGAATGATTGTTGGCACTATTTAGTCCATGTGATAACTTTATTAGTTTTATTTTAAAGGAGCTCTTCTAAAGGGGTTGCTAGGTTGGCATACCCTGATGAATTTCCTATGATATCCGCATAGCCTAGAAATAACTTAACCTTCGACATTGTCTCAAGTGGAGGTAATGTCAAATTTAAGGAAAATCTTATTGGATCTATCATTAGTCCCTTACATATGATGTGTCCTAACTTAATATGCCAAAGGATACAACAAAAATGCATTTCTTAATATTCAAGGATATTTGCATACTTTTACATTTTTCCAGCATGGTTCAAAGTTCCTGAATGTGGTTCTTGACTAAGCCATATACAGTCCAATCATCTAGGTATACTTCTAAGAAGTCATGTATAAACTCTTTAAATGTGTTTATCACAATTCTGCTAAATTCTATTGGTACATTTTTCAATCCAAAGGGCATCATAGTATACATGAATGATCCCCATTCTATGGTGAATGTTGTTTTAGGTTGATCTTCTTAGTTAATCTAGACTTGATGGTATCTGGAAAACCCATTAGTGAATGAGTAGATTTATCTCCCTGTGATGGATTCAAGTATTTCCTCAATAAAGGGAATAGGAAAGGGGTTGTGGATACATGATTTATTGAGTTCTTGGAAATCTACACATATCTAGATCTCTCATATCTTTTTATTTTGTACTACCATAGGGTTAATCCATTAAGAATCTTCCATCGGTTTGATAATTCTTGTTGCTAAGATTTTATCTATTTTTGTTTTGAATCTTTTCTTCATGTTAGGGTATAGGTGGTAAGGTCTTTTCTGGTGTGGTTTGGTTCCCTCTTTTATGCCTTTCATTTTTGTGGATGTTTGTGGGGATAGTTCTTTATATTCTGATAGTAATTCATTGACTGATGCCACAATTGGTCCTTCTTGGTAATCACTAATTTTTTTATATTTTAGGATTACCTTCATGGGCTATATTTTCTTCTCTTAACTAGAGGGGTTGGTTATAATAATGTTCCTTGGAATCCTTATTCAATTATATTTCCCTTTCTGCTTCTTCCACCACAATCTCAATTTTTGGGTCTAGTTCTTCATATTTTTGTATTTTTTAACATTAGTTTGGTACTGGTTGGGTTTGTGTGTCCTTCCATTCAATTAGCTTCCAAATTCCTTGGTTTCTAGGAGGTGGGTTTTGTGGTTTTTTATGAATGATGTTTTCTAGAACTAGTTCGAAGATAATTTCCTTAATTCTTCTTAATGTGGTACATATTTGTCCATTTTCATCCCAAAAGGAAAATGTGTGGATGAAGTCATTTTGGAGTTCCTTCTAGTCCTTAGTCTCTCCTTGTCTTTCTTGATTGATATACCAGGTTTGTACTATTGGTGTGAGGGTCCAATAAAATATTTGAATATAGATTTAGTGGTCATATTCTCTATATTTTCCCCATTTGTTGATGTAAATTTGAATATGATCTTCTAGGGTATTTATTCCTTCATATTTGGGGATTAGGTTGTATTCACCTTCTTTTAGATATTGTGCCTTTATTAGGATCCAAAAGGCATGTCATGTGGGAATATAATTCTTGCGTGTATTCCACCAACAAACGATATTACATAATAGAGTGTCCCGAAGGGTGGTGATGCTCGTGGTTTCATTTTGGAATGTTCTTTCCATGTACATCTCCTACTCTAAAAGACCTTGGTAGTTTGATATGCGAAATACCCCTTTGGATGTGGTCGATGTTTTTTAGATTTTATATCCTTTTTTATTTCTCTTTTCTAGATGTAGTGGATAAGTGGTATTGTATCATAAATACCCTTTTCAATCCATATATTCTATATTGTGGTAATGCAGCGGTGGAGGTTTTGGAAGTGGAATAAATTGGCCATACTCTTTTTCCTTCTACATAGATTTTGTCTTTTCTTTTTCCTGGTAGAATATGGACTATCATATTATCATCTACCAAAGAGATCTCTTCCTTTCTAGGGTCTACTATCCCATTAGAATTTACAAACCATCTTAGTCTGAGCAATGCTCTAAAGAAATTAAATGGTTCCTTCATCTCAACTACCTCAAATTCAATAATTTGTGTGAGTCCTTTTATGTTTATTTCCACATTTTTCCATGTTCCTAAAGTCTCCATGTCAAAGCCATCTACCAAATTGATGTTTATTGGTGTTTTGACTAGCTTAGGTCTGCCTAACTTCTCCCAAGTGGTTGCTAGAATAATATTTAGGTTTACACCTAGATCCACCATTATGTGTTTGAATTTATTGTTATTAAGGTGTGTAATAATTAAGAGAGGACCATTCTTCTAGTTCTGTTCTTCTAAAATTTGATGAATTTGTTGCTGGTTTTGTTTGTTCCAATATTTTCCTAACTATTTTAACTTGACTAATAGGTCCTTTGGCTAGGCCAAGAGGCTAAAATCTTTAGCATCGTTACTTCTTCCTCTGAAATACATGCTATGACATCTTTTTGTTTTTGTATAATTTGTTGCTTTGCTTTCTCTACTATCTTATCATGTTTTTTCTTACTTGGTCGAAAGTAATCATATTCTTCATCCAATTCTAGTTCTTCATTGATTTCTTCAATCTCCCTTTTCCTATTCTTATCGATAATTGTTCCATGTCTAGTCAACATTGTAACTTTATTTTTATTTGTTTCAAGTTTCTTCCTTTTCTTAATCTACATTTATCTTCTCTAGAATAGTCTTCATTTGATGTATCTCATAACCGATTATCAATTCTTTGATAAATTTTAACTCCTTATCGTATTCTTCTTATTTCTCTAGCTCCTTTGTGGTCTTGCAAATCATCACTTCAAGATTGTGTTGTATTATGATAATATTGATGTTCTTTATCATATCTAAATATATCATGAGAATCATCTCTATAAAAGGGACATTTTTCTTGCCCAATATTCAATAGCATAATGACCCATCTTTCCGTAATTATAGCATCTGGCATCACTTTTTTGGTGGTTGTTTCTACTGTGTCCTCTTCGTCCTCTATAGTTGGATTGTTTTTTATCTCCCATGTGATATTACAATGGATTATTTTATAATTCATAAGAACCTCTAGTATCTCTCCATGGTGGTTGTCTATAACCTGCATCATATAGAGGTCCTTCCACAGGTCCCTTAACATATGCCATTTTGTATCTATGTCTATGTCACAATTGTAGTTCATAGGGAATCTCGGACTAGGATGATTCATTGTGTTTTAGATTTGAAATTGATTTGTAGGAAAGTCCTTAGTGAGGTTAATTTTCCATTCTTGGCAAGTTCTACAATATAATGTGTTTGTTTTAGCCACTACTATTTTCAATTCTACATGTAGTGTTGTTGTAATTCTTTCTCCTTGGACTTTAGGGCACTCATTCCAAAGGTGGCCTTCCCTTGAACAATATGTGCACCAAATTTCTTTACCTTTCTTTTCTTCTACTATCAATTGTAATTTCTCCAAGTTCTCTTTCATATCATCCTTCTGAGGTCTGTACCATGTTTGGGCTTTTATGTGATAGGCCATTGTGATCAAATTTATATAAGAGTTGAATATTCTTCCATCTAAGGTTTCTCTTATGTATTTTTGTAATATGGAGATGAATCATTCAATATTTTTTTTCCACTTAGAGGTTCCTCTAATTTGCAACATACTTCTTTAAATATTTTTTCATATGCTTTCATTGATTCTTCCACCCCTTGTACTAGATCCCTCATTTTTCTCTTTTTGTAGGGATATCCTAAGTGCCAACGTTTTCCAAAAATTCTTGCTTTACCTCATTCCAAATTTTCCTATATTTCGTATGTCTTTTTATACCAATCTAGTTCTTCCTTCCTTAGTGATGATACAAAGTCTAATAGTTTTGGTTTTTCTTCATCGATGTTGTGTCTTTCCCATAGAGATTCCAATAAGAATATATGTTTTGTGGCTTAAGTTGTGTCTCTTCTAAACAATGGGATCTTGATTAAGGATTCCATATTGTTTTTGCTACTTCCTAATCTAAATTTTTAGATTCACAGACTAAGATTTTATTCCTTTTCTTTCTTTACTTTATTGATAGTATAGGGTTTCTTCTCTCTACCATTATCTGTTGCTAACTTCATATCAAATTATTCTTTCCCAATTATCTCTTCTCAATTTACTTGTTCTCCTTCTTTCTCTCTTATTTTTCCACTTTGTGGCATCATTTCTTTCAAAATTCTTCTACTTTTTTAGGGTTGAGGGGATGGGTCCTAGTCGATGGTTTGTGACTCTTCAAGATATCTTTTCACTTTATTATTTGTTTATGAACATAATTATTTAGCCAAATTCAATCTATTCTTCTCACTTTTCATTATTTCTTCATCTATTAATTTTCTTATACTTTTATTAACCAACTCTTCTAAATTAACTACTTGGATGGATGGAGCCTTCTATGGAGTTTTCAGATATTTCATAAATCTATCATCTAGATTAATGGTTAGTTTTGATAGATTCGATATGATTGTTGGAATTTTAGAAGGTTGTAGTGGTAATGGAGTCTCTGTATTATTGCAAGGTCATAATAGCAATCTTTGAGATTCTCCATAATCATTAATATTCTTCCTTATACTAGTTATAAGTTGTTTTGCTTTTTCCCAACATAGTTCTAATTTCTCCAGAGTCTTCCATTCTTCTTCTCTATCCTCTTTTCCTTTTCCTTTGGCAACACCCCCTTTGGTGCACTCATCAACACCCTCATTGGCACACTCACTTCTTATTTTCTCCATAATTTTCATTCTTTTGTGGTGTCTTTCTTCTCTCTTCTCCATTTGGGCTTGCCATGTTCACTTTTCTTTCCAATTCAATTTGTTATCTAATCTTTCTTATGTTTGTCTTATCTAGTTCTTCCATGAGTGTTTTTTATTTGGGATTATATTTTTCGTTTTGTTATTTCCCACAATAGCTATTTAGTAGTTTTCTTAATGGGTCACATCTTTTCGAGGATCCCTTTCAAAATCCCCCCCTTTTCCATTCTCTATCCCCTTGATGCCTAACCCATCTCACAAGGTAAGTGCTAAGAGGATAGGTCTACAGACTTTCATATCTTTATTGATTTTCTTTTTTTTTTGATGTGTTTGATTAAAATTTAAAACTTTGGGTGGTACAATCCTTTATATCACCTAGCTAGGGTTCCAACAATGTAACCAATGTTAGCAAGGAAACTAGGGAAACACAAACCAAAGTTTTGAGCCCCAAGTACTTTTTGAGTGTTGTAGTTTATACCTTAGATTCAGTCATATAAAGGAAACACCAGTTTGATTCATATAAAAGATTAACTAATTAAATAATAATTTATTGAATGATAGATAACATCATATAGATAGAATTTCGGTAATCATTATATTAATCACATCAAAATAGTACATTCATATATCTTCCCCTATAGTATGCACATCTCTTTCCTTTTCTTACATATAATTCTTTACATATTCATTCTTATACTTATATCTTCTTTCATGCATTTCATATACAAGTTTCTACATACATTCCCTTACACATCTACACACTGTGATTCTTATATTTATATATACATATATCTATGGTATGGGATGTGACCCATCTATCTTACCGCTATCCTAGATGGTATCTTTTCAGTCTTAAGGTCCGCAAAATCTTTGTGGCAAGATGTAGTAGGATTTGCCTAGTGATGTCTGCACTGTTACTCTTTCCTGCCAACAACGCTTTGCAAGAATTTTTTGATGGGTCTCAAATTTTACATTGTGTACTTACACATAGGAACTATTGATAATGTGTTGCATAACATGGTTTGGCAACCCTTTTGTGGCCAATAAGAAACTTAAATTCAGGCGACAAGACTAGTGAGCCCACTTGACCTTCATTAAAATAGGCTTATTTCTCGTCACATTCTCATGGAATATTATTTCTTTAGAAATTATAATGTATTATACTAAATTTATTATAACTTTTAAACATTTATTATAATTTTCTATCGAAAATCTAATTAATCTAGGTTACTTTATGATTAATTTATTATATTTGTTAAGTATCCTAGATTTATTTATGAAAAATATTTTAGTACTCCACATTATTGGTGAGCCTAACTAATCCTACATCCTGTAGGGTTTTAACTTCTAAATTTGAATTTTAAAATTTCTTTTAGTTTCATATCTTATTTTTAATATTTTTTAGGGTTTGATATCCCTTTCTTGTTTTTATTCCATAACATCCTCTTATTTTAAGGTTCATGATTCAATGTGAGGCCTTACTTTTACCCAACCTAATTACCTTTATTTTCACCTCTAGATTTTCATATTTAGATCTAATTTTCTATATTTATTCTTTTGATATCAAATTTTATTGAGGGTTTGGGTTATTATCTATTTGATCCTTACCCACCTACCTACCTTTTATACTTTATTATTACATCTTTTATCATGGATGTGTTCTCCTCCTTTATTACTAAGCTCACTTCTTATGTCACTACAATTTTGATCATACCAATCTTATGATCTATGATAATAAATTAGTTACTGCTTTATCCTTATATGAATTTGACACATCTTAGGATCTTGACTCATGCACTATTCTACCTAGCAAGCATGTTCCTTCTCCATCACATACATCTATCTAATCTTATCCATACGCTTCTCTTGATTCATCTTTTCTTTAGGAGTCTAGTGGTGTAGATACACATATTTCATCTTCAAATGAGGTTGATAATCTATTTATCTCTTTTCATTTATGTTCTATTGATGGAGTATTTAGTGATTAACACAAAAATAGTTATTTATCTTCCTAAGATGAGGTGAACTACTCTTGTTTCATGATTATTTGGTTTATGGCACATATTATTTCAATGCACTTGAGATAAAGTCATTTAGTCGTGATAAAGATAAAAAATAATTTTAGATCATTATCATGTTCCTTTATGCTTATATACATGATGATAGTACTTTTATGTGCTCATTTTTTTATACGTATTTTGATTCCATACTTATTATACACCCTTCCATGATTTGACATGTACTTTCAAAGATCACTCTACCATTGGCCATAAACCATGTTTTAATTTTTATTCTCATTCATCTCCTTCTAATGGACCTTCCTTAGTGAATCTTATGGATTTTTCTATGCATAATAATGATATCCCACTTTTTAGCGAAGATCCAACTTTGGACCCTTTTGTGCTTTTTAAAGATGAATCTTAGAGTGATTATGGAATATTTACTATACACTTTCTATTGATCAAACAAATTAATAAAACATACATAATAATGAAGAATAACATGAGGATACTTTACAAATTTTACTTGGTATATGTGAGGACAATATATCACTATTTGACAACACATAATTCACATCTTCCGCCACTACTACATGCAACTTGATACATACACAAATGAATATGGGATGTGTTGATAATGATATTTCACCTTATGTCAACTATCACATCTTTAGGTTTGACCATATAAAATGGTGTGTTGATAGTTATGCACAAATATTTAAACCACAAGATGATATTAGAAAAATATCCCACAATCCTTTAACACATGAAATTTTGACTTATCCTTCATAAATGGGATTAGTGGCATCTTTTTTAACAAAGTAATGGTAAAGGTTTGATTGCCTCATGTAAGGAATTTCATTAGTATATACTTTGCTTACTTTCAATAAGGCCAATTGCACCAAATTAATTTCAATAATTTTGAGTGCTCATGCTTTTAAATGGTTTTATTCCTTGCCTCATGCTTCTATCACTTCTTTTAAGGAGTTAACTAATACTTTTATAAATTATTTTTAATTATAATTCTAAGAAAAAGTAACATGTAATAAACCATACTTATAAAAAAAGGAAATGGCGAAAGAGGGCAGAGAGCGAAATATAGCAGAGGTGAATGAAGAAGAAGACACCGAGAGGGATATGGATGAGGTTTCATACCAATGCATTGATCAGATCCACGATGGATTTCTGGCGATTGACCTAACTCAGGAGGCCAAGACAAATGTCCAGATGTTGAATGAATTGGCAGTAATTTGTCGGGTTATAGGGCCAAGATTCAGCCAAGTGGAAATCCGCAAATGGCTTGCAAAAAATTGGAAATCAATGGTGATAGTTAAATTCATGCCGAAAGGGTTCTTCATTGCCATTTTTTCTTCTTTGGAGGAGAAGAATGAAATCCTGAATGGGGGCCTGTGGAAAATGGAAAATCATCAGCTTTATATGCAGAAGTGGGTTCCTAATTTCGACCATGTGAAATTAGATTCCTACTGCAAACCCTTGTGGATTCGCCTATACAATCTGCCGCTAGAGTTTTGGGTCGATGAGTGCATAGAAAAAATTGGAAGGACTTTGGGAACCCTTACCAAAGTCGATGAGGAGATAATAGAAGGTGATTCCTACCTATTTCTTAGAATCCAAATTGCTGCAGTATGCAAGATCCCCAAAGAAATAATGTTGTGTGTTAAGGGCAGCCACAGGAGGATCGAAGTGGAAATCGAAATGGAGAAATTTTTTTGTTTGAATTGAGGAAGCAGAGCCCATCTGGAGAAAAACTGCAAGGCTAAACCTAAAACACATAAGGTCTGGCACCCTAAGGATTACAATGGCAAAATAAACTCGGAGGAGGCAATCACATTGACCACTAGGGGAAACAATACTCCAGCACTTGAAATCCCATCCATGAAGTGCAGCCTCAGGATATTCCACCCTCTAGATCTGGCTTCGATGCCACAAAATCAGACAACATTAAACAAGAGACCAAAGATCTTCATGCTCCAAGTCTATCCATGAACTCGAAAGCAAATATAGAACAAGCAAAGCAATTGGAGAAAGGTTCAACTAGGGTGGAGCAAAATACGATTCAAGTGGCACAAGTTCCTTCAAATTGGGAGACAGGGGAGGATGAATTAGAGGGGGATGAACTGGAAATCATGGAGACTCGGTGTATTATCCAATCAGTAGCCAATTTTTTGGGAAAAACCAATAAGAGGCGAGGGAGAAAGTTGAGGAAGCAAAAGAGCGAGGAGAATGCAGAAGAACTCGGTTTGCTCAGCATCAAAAACTTTTTCGAAACCAAGGGAGCTAGAGCCTCCCTTGGGAAGCCATGAAAGTAATATCATGGAATGTCAGGGGCCTATCGGCCCTTGATAAGCGACGCTTAGTTAAGCATCATCTAGATAGGTTAGCGGTAGATATTGTCATCTTACAAGAGACTAAAATAAGCGATGTGGAAGGAAGCAATTTTGTGAAGTACTGTAAAAAATGGTTTGGTTTTTTCCTGAATGCTACAGGGACTTCTGGAGGTTTGGGATTCCTTTGGTTGGCGAGCTCAATAGATATCATTTTGGAGGTTGCTTTGCCAAACTGGCTGCAATGTGTTGTGAGGCATTGGCAGACTAATTTGGTTTTTCCACTCTTCAATGTGTACGACCTGTCTGGAACAATGGAGAAGGATCTAATATGGAAACAAATTAAATTAAGGGTCAATAAGTTGAACATCAATATGCTTATTTTGGGTGGGGACTTCAATGCAATATTGGATCTGAAAGAGAAGAGCGGTGGACTCTTGAAGGAAACAAAAGTGATATATGACTTCTGTGAGTTTATCTCTGCCTGGCTGTGGTGGATTGTTGGCCAAAAAATGGCACATACAAGTGGATCAACCGGAGAATGGGGTTCACAAATATCTCAAAACACTTGGAGAGATTTCTCATTGGTGGGGGATGGCTAGGCAAAAACTTTATATGTGTCTCGTTCATACTGCCAATCTCTGTCTTTGACCATTTCCCTGTGCAATTGGAGATTGGATTAAGCGAGAAACCAAACAAAAGTTACTTCAAGTTTGAGTCTATGTGGTGGCGCGAAGCAAAGTTGATAGAAAATATTTGAAAGGTGGTGGCTTAAAGGGGACATTTTCAAGGGAACAATGAGTTTTTTCTTTATGCGTAGATTGGCCTTCATTAAAGACAAATTGAAGTAGTGGAATAAGGACGTCTTCAAAGACATTTTCGCGGAGAAAGCGGTGGTTGAGCACGATCTAGAGGAGCTTAATGAGAAAGTGCTGAGGGAGGGAATGACAACTAATGAATATCAAAAGGAAAAAGATGTGAAGGCTAAACACTCAGAACTTCTTGCCAGGGAGGAGTTGTTTTGGAGGGATAAGGCCAGGGAATTATGGCTACAGGAAGGCGATGCCAACACAAATTTTTTCCACAACTCCTCAAGAGCCCGAAGAGAACGAAATAGGATTGGCAACATTATGTGTCCAGATGGTTCAATTGCAAAGGATAGGGAAATTATTGAGACATAGGCAGTTCGGTATTTTAAATCATTACTAGCAGGGAAAGCTACAAAAGTTGCAAACAGTTGCTGGTCCATTTTGGACAGCATACCACTATGTGTTGGAGCTGTTGAAAACAAGCACCTATGTGAGCCTTTCTCTTTGGATGAGGTAAAAACTGTGGTCTTTTCTCTCTATCTTGATAAAGTGCTAGGACTGGATGGAATGACAGCAAGATTTTTTCAAAATTGTTGGCCTTTCAGGGGAATTGATCTATGGAAGCTTGTGGAAGATTTTAGAAAAAAGAAAAAATTCATTAAAGATTTGAACAATACTACCATCACTCTGATTCCGAAGAAGAATGATTGTTGCTCTTTAGTAGATTATCGCCTGATCTCCCTTTGTAACATTGTATATAAGATCTTAGCCAAAGTCTTAGCGAACAGACTAAAAAAGATATTGGACCGAGTCATATCAGAGGAGTAGAATGGCTTCACTCCTAGCAAGGAGATTTTGGATAGTATTATCACATCTTCTGAAACCCTCCACACGATAACTTCGGAGTGTAGAAAAGAGATGTTAATTAAATTGGACGTGAGTAAAGCTTATGATCGCGTTGACTGGGGTTTTCTATTGGCTGTCATGAAAAAATTTGGTTTTTCAAAAGAATGGCTGGAAATGATTGAAATGTGCATTTCCTCGCCGCGGTATTCAATTATTGTAAATGATTCACTATGTGGTTTTTTTGGAGCCACTAATGGTCTCAAACAAGGAGATCCATTGTCTCCTTTTCTATTTTTTATAATGGATGAGGCTATGGGGAGGCATATAAGGAGCCTAAGAATTATTGGACTTTGGAAAGGCATAACGGTTTCAGAAAATTTAGATCCAATTACTCACTCTCAACTCACAGACGATACGATGCTTTTTGGTGAGGCAACGCTCAGAGAAGCAAGGGTAATAAAGGAGGCTTTGGAGCTTTATGTGAGTGCATCTGGGAAAATCATAAATAAAGAAAAATTAGGAATATATTTTTTCAATACAAAAGTTGCCACATGTAGGAAAATTGCAAGCTTACTTGGTTTTTCTATTGCTACTCTCCCCTATAAACACCTGAGAGCGCCACTCTTTCAAGTCATATGTAGATCGAGCCACTGGTAAGAGGTCATCAATGGGTGTAGAAGCAAAGCAAAGGCCTGGAAAAATAAATGGCTCTCCCTTGTTGGAAGGATACAAATGATTAGATCTATTCTATCAGCAGTCCCAATTTTTGTCATGTCTTGCTTCAAAGCCACTCATAAGGTGACTGCAGATTTGGAAAGTTTCCTCAAAATATTTTTGTGGGAAGGTGCTAAGGATGGGAGGAGAATTACACTTTTGAGTTGGGAGACGATGTGTAAGGATAAGGGATCTGGTGGTGCTGGGCTGCGCAAAATGGATTTGCAAAATAGGGTTCTTGGAGAAAATTTATGTTGGAAATTATATCATGAACCTAAAAGACAATGGTGCAACATTATACAAAGGAAGTATTTGGATTGCATGGACTCAAGTAGAATCCTAACAATGGCCAATTCGCCTGGTGGATCTCCTATTTGGAATTTTATTTGGGAGAGTCGACCTCTAATCACAAAACATCTGACATGGAAAGTTGGAAATGGGAGAAATGTTGATTTTTGGTTGGATTCTTGGGAGGGTTTTCCTCCCATAGCAGAAACTCTTGGAAATATGGTTTGGTTGGAAGACACAATCAGTAGGCATGGTCATTATGTAGTGGACTATGTAAGCTTGGTGAATGGGGGGTGGGGTGAATCACACGGCTGGGTAAATGTGGAGTTGTTGGATATACCTGTTATAGTCAAAACAACACTTAGGGAGCTGCTTGTTGTGCGTAGAATCAACTTATCAGAAGAGGCAGATGAAATTTTCTGGTGTGGCTCAAAGTTTGGAGAGTACTCGGTCAGGTTGGGGTATGAATTACAAAGGAAACAATCCCAAGAGGTGGCTTGGCCGGTTTCCCTATGCTGGAAGAAAGGCAAACTTCCAAAAGCTGGCTCCTTTCTCTGGACAACACTCCATCAAAGAATCTTGATGGGTGATAGGCTTACAAAGTATGGTTTCATTGTTCCAAACATGTGTATTATGTGCAGTAAAGATTGAGAAACTGCAAATCATCTTTTGCTCAACTTCCCCTTTGTTGTGGAATGTTGGAATTGGCTGGTTAATGCTTTGGGTTGGGCAACACCTAGAAAAAATGACCTACTTGAATTCTTGCGAAGTTGGCCTATTTACAAGAGACACGATGTGTGGGTTGCGGAATGGCTGGTGGCTCCGTCCCTATTGGTATGGCACATTTGGAAGGAACGTAACCACTGAATCTTTAAAGATGATTGTCTTCCAATCATGGAAGTCATAAAGAGAATCAAATTTGGAATAGAGGAGGTACTCAATTCAAATAAGATGGAAAGAAAGGCAACATGTTTCACTAATTGGGATGAGACTTCAGAAGGTGTGGTGTGCGTTGAAACCACCTGAACAATTGGCAGTAAATAAAAATAATAAGAGAGCTCTAGAAAAATGGATACCACCGAATGAGGACCATTTCATACTCAATTTCGATGGTTCTTCGAAAGGAAACCCCAACATGTTGGGTTTGGGATGTGTAATCAGGGATAATAAGGGAAGATGAATTCAAGCTTTGGCCAAAAAGATCGGCTTTGCTTCAAACAATGAGGTAGAGAGGCTTTAGCGTGTGGATTAAAGCTTTGCTTAAAAATGGGAATTAAGGCAGTGGAGGTGGAGGGTGATTCATAGATTTTTCTGAATGTAGTAGCAAAGAAATGGGCTCCCAATTGGAAACTCAGGTTGTGGATTTCAAAAATTTGGGAGTCACTGATCAAATTCGACTAGTTCTCTTTAAATCATGTTTATAGAGAAGCAAATGCTCTTGTTGATCGCTTGGAAAATCTAGGAGTGTCATAGGATAGCAAGGGATCACTTTTTGATGACTGTTCTCTCCCAAATGAAATTCAAAATTTGGCTGTCAATGAAATGGTGTTAAGATGTTAAGGTGTTAACTTAGAATGGAACGGTAAAAAAGCTTTAAGGTAGTTTAGTGGTTTGATCTTGTCAGGGATGTTTCTTACTGGGAATTGAATGTCAGAATTTGTTTAAGTTGTGTGGAATTCTTACCATGGAAATCCTAACCCGCTTTGTAAATTTTATTTTTGATTTTTTTAAAGGGAGATGCCCCTATACAGGCAGTACTTATCAACCAAAAAAAAAAAGAAAGTAACATGTAATAATTTAAGGTTGCATGATGTGATTTAAAGCTTTGATTACTAATTTAATATCTACATTATAATTTGAAGTACAAAGGTTCAACATATATTTATTGATTATTTACTCCCCTCATTAAAGGGAAAATGTTAAATTCCAAGATTTATTATTTATTTTTAGATTTATGTGCTAGTGTATGTAAATATGAACACACTTTACTAGAAGATCCTTTTTATATCAATATATTTAGATAACACTTACCCCTTTGCTCATGAATTACATCATCCTGTCACATAATGAAAATGAGGGTGATGAAGGTGTGTTGAACGATACTCATGATGATCATAATGTACTCCGCAAACCTAAGTAATTTAGAAAAGTTGCTATATTTAAAGAACCTCCACTTATGGTATTTGAATGACTTTTCAAACGTAATCTCCTCACCTTCCCTCTTATAAAATTGATGGATAAATCTAATTTTGCACCACATAAAGCTAGGTAATTTTGAACTTATCATAAAACACATTAAAATTATATAGATAAATATTGTGCATTAAAACATAATGTTCAATATCACATAGATAAAGGGAATATCAAGATTGAGCATACTCATGAGAACACAAACTATTCATTCAATGAGGTTAATCATAAGAAAAAAGCTAATGAGGATTCTTCTAATGTTTGTTAAGATATTTTTCTTATTAAGCATAATAAACCCTATGTTGAGGACATAATTGAAACAAAAAATAAATATCCTAATACACCATCTAAGTTGATTCCTTTAGAGTGCATATTATACTTAACATCCCAATATTCCACTCTTGTTCATGGGGGTTCACTTTATAATGGCATAGATAATACTATGAGAGCACTAATTCTAGTTATACATTTTAAAAGAATATTATAGACACACCTAATGGGGTCAAATTAATTACTTAGATATCCTTACATATCTCTCTTACATTTAGTGATTTTGTTTTCTCTTCTTGGATGTATGTTGCTTCCATGTTCCTAGCTAGTATGTTGATGACACAAAGAGACATTTAGTGGCGCATGCTGACACAATTGAAATTGAATGCATGTTATGTTGTTCATATCACTTCTTCCTTATGTTTTGGCATCCTTACACTTAAATAGAATGTTCACTATTCATCTTCTATTCTCATTTCAACTTCTATATTATGATTTATGCTTTATTTTCTCATTTTGAGATAGTATTTCTTATGTAATTTTATGGTTAGCATTTGTGCTCTCTATATGGACCTTTTGTTTCACTCAAGTATGTTTTCTTATGTTTCTTTGTTTATTTCTATTCTTTTGGACACACACATTTTTTTGATTCATTGCTTTTGGTTGTTCACTTGTTTGTATGATAAATTTCAAACTTTTTAGCATGATCCATATTATATGCTACATGTACTTATGATGCCCCATATATGTCATCAATGTGAGGATTTTATGTTTATCTTTATCATGACCTCTATTTAATTATTTTATCGTTCTCATGCCTACCCACTTATGGGTCCATGTTTATCACTTTTTCTTATCATCTTATCATGTCTATATTTTCATGCTTATCACACCATGCCTTATGATATCTACCATTATTTTTCTTATGATCATGTATTTGAGACCCTTGTCATTACTTTATCTTATACATTCCATTGATACTTATGTGATATCCATCTTTCCTTCAGGGCCATCTTCATCTTTTCATTTTTCCTATATTGGAGACAATCATCTTTACACACACCTTCATAGTGATACCTTACTTATCTATACTTACATGATCATTCCTTTATTCAATTAAATTTACTATGTTCACACAATCCTTATCTAACCTTTAGGGTCATCCTTACTTTATGATTTTCCTATATTGAAATTAACTTTATTCCTTGATGCTCATTTCTAATTTATGATCTTAAATGATGTCACATCTTTATATGATATACATTCCTTTGTACTTACATCTTATTCAACTATTTTATATTTTTCACCATTATCATTATCATGTACTATTTTCCTCTCTTCTAATTCCTTGCATCCATTATATGCAATCAAATAGAGGAGGGAATATGGGTAAAAGCACAAACCTGTGTCACACTTTTGACCAATTAAATAGTTTTGAGCGAAACAGTCTTGACCTAAACAGTTTCAATTGAAATGTTTTCGCACGAAAATATTTGGCCTATACGTGGAACTTAAAGTTTTAGGTGAAACCCTTTCGCCTGAAACTACAAAATTTGAATTTTCCCCTTTGCCGCTTTAAAATATGACTCAATTTATGTGTAAGTTTTCAATTGAAAGGGTTTCAATCGAAACTATTTTTGAAACTATCTATGTGGCATCCTTGTTGGCAGCCACCTCATCTTGTTTTAGATTTTTTTTAAATTTCCACTTGAACATGATATTTCTTCAGCTAGAATGATCTCTTTCAAAAACTAAAAATACCCTTTTGTAGAGCTCGGAGTCAAGAATCCAAATATATATATTTTTTGATATTTTTATTAGTTTTAATACATTTTTTTATTTTGAATAATATAATTAGGTTGTTAAAATAAAAAATGAGCCTGATTAGAAATTAAAAAAAATATTAAACATATTAAAAAAATTGCAAAATATATGGTGCACTAGAGGAGAGAATCCTCTTCAAAAGGGTATAATTTTTTTTTAAAATAATAATAAAAATTATAAAATATTTGACATCAAATGAAAACTATCAAATTTTGGTATGCTTGACTTTTTTAACATTAGTACGAGGAAAATATACATCAAAATTTGTAGTTTTTTTCCATGCATGCTAGATATTGAAGTTATCTATTTGGGAAAAAAATTTAGGGGAAAGTGAAATTGTTTGCTATTTTTTTCTTGATGTCAACTCAACGACACTTTTTCCTAAATTTTTTAGCCATTCAAAATATGTCCTTAAATTTATAAAAAAATACTATTTTTTTTTTTAAATTTGAAAAATTACAAAAATAAACTTGATCGAGAGTTCTATATTTCATTAGTTCACATCATTTTGAAATTCAAAACATAAATATGACTTTTATGTGGTTGAAGTTGATAATTTTTGTTTGTGTTAACTGATTCCTGTATAAAGTGTGATGTAGGTTTATATTATTACCCATATATTATCGCTAACACTTTTATGATTGAGATTTTAAATATTGATTCTTGGTAGATATTCATCACCATATATAGATTAAGTTAAATCATATTAAACACCCGTATTGCAAGAATTACTATTATATTTCCATATTGCATGGATATTTATTCCATTACATGTCTACATCATGTAAATATCTACCACATCATGATGACTTGTGGAGTTTTATTGCATGGTTGTATCTCATAGACCCATATCATATTACTACATTACGTGATGTATTTTTTCATCACTTTTTGTACATGTTGAATTTTGTAAACCATGTTCTCTTCTTTTACCTAATATGATTATAGCTACTTGAAGTTTGTGCTTATTTTGATCATATAGTAGATGTTATGTGTTGCATGCTTATTATTGTTTTCTAGGTTTTGATGGAGAACTCATACCAACAAGAGTACATGAATAATTCAAGAATGATTCTTTACTTTATAAAATTAGTATTCTTTTATGATTGTCTAAATATTTACTTTTGATGTTTCATATACTTTAAAATGCATGCCCATGTTGGATTCACACACACATCAAAGTGGGGGCTAAATGTAATGGTGAAATAACATATCCATGGCATTTCTTATACGATTTTATGTTCAAATTGATGGGAGTTCCTTAATACAATAAAATATCAACAAGTAACATACTTATGTATTAAGCTTGGCTCATTACTTGATCACTATCAAACTCTTTTTTACTTCAACTAGAACTTATTTCTATATGTTAATTCCCTAACCTTGAGATTATCAATTTATTCCCATGATTTATTTCCACAATAATTAAGATTGACTTAGTTCAATCTCAAGACATGTGAGTATAACTTAGTTCAAGTAACTTAGTTCAATCTTGAGGCATGCATGAGTGATCCCAAAATTTAAATGTTTAAATTTAAATTATAATTTTCTCACCCCTCTCCATTGATTGTTATGAGCCAATTTAACACATATTTGTGTGACATGTAACCATGCCATGATATTTAAAGACATTAAAAATAAAATCAATCCATAATAAGAGAGTCAATAAACATAACATGTTAAGTATATCATAATTCAACTCTAACATGACAAAAGAATCACATCTACATATGCACCATCTAATCATTGAAATAAAAAATATTATAGCAATAAAAACCTTTCCACATAACCCTATGAGAAAAAAATTACAAAAAAGTATTCAAAACCCACCATACAAAATAATAAAAAAACATACCATTACGATGACATAAGATATACCTTGAAAAAACCCTATGTGAGGGAAAAAACTAGCCTCCAAAAAATAATCACACTAAATGTATTATTCAAAAATGAAATGCTAAAACATAATTATAAAGTCTCCATGAATTCTTTTGAAACATAAACCTCCTCCAATGCATCCTAATTCATGTGTCCAAGCATAATGGTTAACCATACAACTATACATCCCATGCCATGCTTCACATATAAACTCTTTAAGAGAGCTCAATATAAATGATAACCAACCCAACCATTAAACATGTGCTTGATTTTATAGAATCAAGCTCACACAAAACCACTAAGTGGTATTGGAAAAGCCATATGTCTTAAAACCACGAGAGCATAGAATCATGACCCCATCATTTACTTTTTGATAATAAGTTGTCCAAATATTAAATATTTTTTCTAATGTGCAAGCCACACAAAATATCTAACCAATATCATGTACAACTTTACAAGTGGACCCAAATAAATATTTAATGTGGCTAAACACATATATAAAGATGCGCCACAAATAAATATTTGTTATACGTAATTACAATATTTATTTTCTTGTGCAAGGTGTACAACACCCTTTTTCCTAATATTCTCTCACTTGTATACATTTCATAATGGTTAATCAATGAAAAATATCATCATAGCTAACCATGGAACCACATGAATCTACAACATGCTCTCATGCTCCATCAACATACTTGATATAACATCCATCTCAAGTAACAAATCCTCTCATCCTCCAACATGTCACCTATGGAAGAAAAGTAACATGCCAAGGTAAATATGCACCAAACCAAAGAACACAATCATAAAATCCATGTGATAAAAAGAAACTCCAAGTTGCCACCAAAGGAAAGACCCTCATGATTGAAAATAACAACCACAAGAAATGATAATACATCCAATCATCCATTCCTCTAAGATATCAAAAATTGGTGAAGTCTCCAAGGAGCTAGATGGAGTGTGACGGAGCCTATGGTGCGGGTTTAGCAATCTGTGACCTGTGAGGCTGTGGCTACATGCTCGTGCCTTCTTGCATGCCTACCTTTCGTGCAGATCGGGGTCGAGTGTTTGGAGTTGCAAAAGGGGGGAGTTTCATTGCATACGGGGGTGAAGTATTTTGTTTTTCTTTACATTTATTTTTCTCTTGGTTTGTTCGTTTCTTCCTCGGTCGGTACACGAGTGTGTTGGTGGCCTATAGGTGTGCTCTCTCCTTCTTGGTGTGTTCTGATGTGGGCTTGGCTCTGATCGTTGGGTGTGGAGTGATTTTAATTTGCTTCTTGGCTTATGCCCTTGGTTGCGTGAGGGTGGGATAGTGTTAGCAATTGGTTGTGACCTATTTGGGTGTTGCATTGGCTTCTTGACCCTGACTTTTATTGTGTTTTGTGGGGTTTGCTTGGTGTGGAAGATCTCCATGGCTCGAAACGAGTCTTTGAACTTAACAAAGGGGGATGAGACTATGGTGGAGGATAATGCTGAGGGTCCCATTTCGTCTCCTCCCGAGGTGGGCATAATTATATCTAGAGTTCCTAAACTGTAGAAGATTAATGGATGCTTGGAGCGGGCTTAGGTTCATCCAGTTTTAGTGATTCAAAAGGAGGAGGTGGTAGAGGATTTATAATATTATGGCAAGCATGTTATGATTTGCAAGTTCTTGGGGATGAGGGTTTGTCTACCATTTCTCGATCCTTGGATCCATAGGACTTGGAACCCAAAAGGTGATGTTGACATTTTGTTGGCTGCTAATAATTTTTTTTTGGTGGATTTTTCATGCAACTTAGATTGGAACAGGGCGTTTGAGGGCGGGCCTTATTTTTATAATCAAGTTGGACTTTTCATAAAACCATGGCATGTTGGTTTTAACTCGACGGAGGAGCTATCGTCCAAGGTTTCGATTTGGGTTCGCCTTCCTTGGCTGTCGCTTGAATGTTGGAGGAGAGATATACTGCAATCAATTGCCATGGTGTTGGGAAAACCTATTGTCCCTTCTCAACAAACCTTGGATAAGAGAATTTTTTCTTATGCGCATGTTTGTGTGGAGATTGATTCGAGTAAGCCCTTGCCAGACTCTATTGACTTGACTGTTGGATCTAGCTCTTGGACTCAACCATTAGATTATGAAACTCTACCATTTAGATTTTGTTTATGTCGTGAGTATGGTCATCTTCAGAGGAGGTGTCCTTGTGCTCCTAGTGCGGGTAATTCCAGTAACAAGATGGCTCCTTCAGACCCAGGGTCTGAAAAGGGAAAAGGGCTCATGTAGGGGGCGACTCTGGATAAAGAGGGGTTTGTGCCTGTTAGATCTCAAAATAAAGGTCAAGGGTAGAAGAGGACCTTTCGGGAGCGCTGAGAGGAGGGGTTTTTTAACAAGTTTGATGTGTTGGATGAATTAGTTCACGAGGAGGGGATTTCTTTAGACATGCATGTGGAGGCTCCTCCTGTTACTGTTCATAATCCAAAGCCTATGGTCGTTATATATTTGGTTCTTGGCCCTATGGAGGCTTATGGGGAAGTGAAGGATTCTTTTATTCCTTCCCCTGAGGCTAGGCTTGGGGACCCTTGTGTGGTGGCTGGTACTTCGTTGGTCTTCGCTGTTGTAGGTGCATGCCCTATTGGAGGGTTGGGGTCTGAAGATTCTGGCAAGAGTAAAGCCTGTACTTCTTCCCCTACTTTGGGTGTGCTGCAAAAGTCTATGAAAAAGAGTGCTCCTAATAAGGCCCAGAAAGTGGGTAGAAAGAAGGATCAAGAGAAAGTTAAGTTGACTGGTGAAACATTGGTTGAATTTGGCTCGGTGAAGACTTTGGATATTTATTTCTCCCAACCTTCACGATGATTGTGCTATCATGGAATGTGAGGGGTATGAATAGCATCCCTAGACAAAAGGCTATTCGGGATTTGGTTCGTGCTCATTCTCCAGACTTGGTTTTCCTCCAAGAGATGAAGGTATCTGTGGAGAATATGATGCAGATTGCTCCTAAGATTTGGAATAGAGGTATATGTCAGTGTGTCGGTGCTCAGGGGAGCTCTGGAAGCCTTGCTTTCTTCTAGGATCCTCAACGAATCTCTCCTGTTTGGTGGTACTCTAGTAGATTCTCCATTTCTCTTATGGAATTAGTTTGGAGACGGGAGAAAGAGTTTTCCTATCCAACATTTATGCTCCAACAGATGTTCCTGGTAATATTCTCTTATGGTCTCATATCAATTTTTTGAGATCTTTGGACCCCTTTCTTCCCTGGATTATAGTAGGTGAATTCAATGCAATTACCTCTCTCAAGGACAAAAGAGGGGGAGTGCCTCGTTTGGACCCCTCCTCTGATCTTCTTAGGGAGAATTTGGCTCGGCTTCAACTTGTTGATATCAAACCTTTGAATGACATGTTTACTTGGAATAATAGGAGGCTTGGGGATGAAGCCATCTCTGAAAGATTAGACAGGTTTCTTATTTCCAGTGTTTGGGTTGGCAACAGGTGCCTATCAAGCTCTGAAATATTAGATTGGCGGGGATCAGACCATTGACCGATTAAATTCTCTGCCTGTCTGGTTGGTGGCTCTAGGAAACAAACTTTTAAATTTCAACTTATGTGGCTTAGGGAGGATAATCTTCTTGGCCTTTTTTTTAGATGGTGGACGAAAGGATGACATGCTTTTGGTAAAACTATGTACTCCTTTGTGAACATGCCACAATATGTGAAGTATAAATTTAAACATTGGAATAAATATCAGTTTGGTAATGTGTTTCAAAAGAAAAGGGTTGCCTAGGAGTGCTTGGATTCTATTACCAAGTGGATTCAGGATTAGGGCTTGGATGTTGTTTTTGGGCAGGTTAGAGGATAGTGCGGTTAAAGACCTTGAGGAATGGAGATTCGAGAGGAATTTTTTTGGAAACAAAAGGCTCATGTTGAATGGCTTGAGGAAGGGGATAGGAATAATTCCTTCTTTCATAACTCAGTGAAGGCTCAAAGACAGGGTAACATTATCTCATCTCTTTGCTTCCCTGAGGGTTTTGTTCTTTCTTTCTCTTTGAGAATTTTCAATGAGGCGATTTTCTTTTTCTCTGATCTCTTTTTTGAGGATACCCCACCTACCAATGATGAAGAAGCTTCTTTATTGGCTTGTATTCCTCCTCTGGTGACTATGGATATGAATTCCTCTCTTCTCAAGCCTATTTCTTTGAAGAAGTTGGAGGATGTGGTGTTTCAGTTGAAAAAAGGGAAGGCTCTTGGTTCATATGGGTTCCCAACGGAATTTTTTTAGGATTTTTGGGAGTTGATCAATCTTGATTTGTGGAGGTTGTGCAAGAGTCTTTAAGGAATAAGCAAATGTTGAGAGCCATGAATGCCACTTTCCTTGCTCTTATTCCAAAATGAGAGGGTGTTGATTCTCTTGATCTTTTTCGACAAATCACCTTGTGTAATGTGGTGTACAAAATCATTACAAAGCTGATTGCCGAGCATCTGAAGCCATGGATGGAGAAGCTAATCTCGGAGGAACAAGGGGGCATTGTTGTGGATAGACAAATTTTAGATGGAGTTGTTATTGCGACAAAGACTATTCATTCCATGGCCTCTTTGAAGGAAAAGGATATGTTTATAAAGTTGGACATGTCAAAGGCTTATGACAGAGTTAAATGGAGTTTTTTGACCAAAATTCTAGGAGCCTTTGGGTTCAACAGTGAGTGGATTGATTGGGTCATGAGCTGTGTGACAATATCTTATTTTTTTGTTCTCATCAATGGGAAGTCCTCTAATTTGTTTGGTGCTTCTAGAGGTCTGCAAGAGGGGGATCCCTTATCTCCTTACTTGTTCATCTTGATGGCTGAAGGCCTGGGGAGATTCATTAAGTCCAGGGTTGGGGATGGGCTCATTCAAGGATGGAAATAGAGAAACTCTCTCCCTCCTCAAACCCACCTTCAGTTTGTGGATGATTCGACCTTGATGGGTGCTGCTAAGGTGGCTGAAGCGATTATTTTTCATCAAACTTTGGATTGTTACTTGGCTGCCTCAGGTCAAAGAATCAATGAAAGTAAGTCTTGCATTTATTTCTTTAATACTCCCAGGCTTATCCAACAACGTATTGCTAAGATCTTAAGGTTTCAGGTGGGAAATCTTCCATTTATATATCTTAGGATCCCCCTGGATGTGCACCCCCCCCAAGCATTTTTGGCAGGAGGTGATTGATAAATTTTGAGGGTTGGTTTGTCATTGGACTTATAGATGGTTATCTACCGTTGGTAGAGTTACTCTATTGAAGTCTGTGCTGCAGGCCCTTCCTATTTACAAGTGCTTTGTGATGACTACTCCCTCAAGATTCATCAATGATTTTGATGGGCTCTGTAGGTAGTTTCTTTGGCCAGGTACTCTCCTCTCAAGGAAATGGAGCTTAATTAAGTGGGAAGTTGTTTGTCGTCCAAAATAATATGGTGGCTTGGGGTTGTGCGGGGCAGATTGGAATGGGCAAGCTTTGGCTGCTAAGCTATACTGAGATGGGTTTCACACCAACATCAATCTTGGGCCAGGATCCTTACCTCCAAGTACCATGGCGAGGTGGATGGCACTAAGGTCCCTCAATTTAGTCTTTTGGGGAAAGGGTCTATGATATGGGATACTCTCAAGAGGGGAGCCACGCTAGTTAAACAAGGCCTTTTTGGATCTGCAATAGAGGTTTTGATGCTCTTTTTTGGTATGACTCTTGGGATGGGTTCCCGCCTATCCTCTCCTCGCACCCTCACTTAGGGGATTTATGTAGGATTTTTGTTTAGGCTGGTTGGAGCAGAGTGGTGGATTTCAGAGCCCTCCAGGCCTTGGGGCAAACTATTGTTTATCAATGAAGGGATATGCAGGAGTGGCCCTTGGGTGGATCTTTAGAGGATAGGAGGGGATTGTCCTCCATTTTGGTTGATACAGTCTATTGTTCTCTTTCGGAAGGGGATGTGTTGGCTTGGAGTCCTGATCTTAAAGGGAAGTACACTATTGCTTCAGGGTATCATGTTTTGGACAAACAAGCCTTAGGCAGGGTTGAGGTTCCTTGGTGGAAGAACATCTAGAATAAATTGTCTTGGCCAAAATGCAATTTTTTCTCTTGGCTGGTGGTGTATGGCAAGTGCTTGACTTGGGATAGCCTCTGTAAGCGAGGCTTCCAAGGTCCCTCTTTATGTTTCCTTTGTCTCAAAGATGTTGAGACTGTTTCTCATCTTTTCTTCTAGTGCCCCTTTGCTAGGACTATTTGACAGCTTTGGTGGGAGGCCTAAAATCAGCAATGTAGGCATCCTTCTTCTCTTGATGAATTTTGGCGAAACAATGGGCCCATCTAGGTAAAGACCTCATTTCTGCACATAATTTGGCCTATTGGTCCTAGTCTGATTATTTGGCATATTTGGTTGGAGCACAATCGTAGAAAATTTCTAGATAATAAGTTGTTGGTGCGCCAGGTTTGGGCTCACATTCTTGGGGATTTGCAGGAGACTTTGTATGCTAAATGCGACTTGTCAATCCTTGTGGATCTTGGAGATACTGGGGTGATTCGTAATCTGGGGATTTCTGTTAGTATAACGGGAAGGGCCAAGATTGGGCGGAGCAGGGGATCTAGAGGGAAGGTCTTTAGGGGAGGACATTGGATGCTCCCTCCCAACGGGGTCTTGAAAATAAACACTGATGGCTCTGCAAGGGGTAATCTTGGGCATGCTGGCATTAGTGGGGTTGGCAGGGATAGTTCTGGAGTGGTTGTTTTCTTCTTTTTGGAGTATAGGGGGCATCACTCTAACAACCTTATGGAGGCCCTGGCAATTCTATTGGATTTAAAGAGGGCATATGCCCTTGGTTGGAAAAGGGTTATTTGCGAGTTAGATTCTCAAGTAGTGGTAGACTTAATAAATAGATGACAGTTTGATGATGTTAGTTGGCAACTGGCAGTGGTGGCTAAGCAAATCACTAGTCTTGGAGATTTGATGGATTATATTACCTTCTCCCATATCCCTCGAGAATAGAATAAGGTGGCTGATGGGTTGGCCAAATGGGCTTTTGAGAAGAATGGGACTTGGTTGGTGGATGACTGGGACAATTTACCAGGGGATCTTGCCCAGGACTTGGAGGGTTGGGTTACAGAGGATACTAGATGTTGCATAAACACTTCTTGACTTATTGTTTGGTGCTTCTTTGCCCTTTGGGGCCTCTTCCTGCTTAATGCTATGTACTATTCTTGTTGATTAATAAAGTTTTTACCCTCTTTTATTAAAAAAAAAGATATCAAAAAACTAATAGAACTCATGCCAAAAATATATCTAACCCATAAACCACAATCACAAGCTCCACGTATAAAAATTGTTTAAACAAATACATATCCAAGAATTCCCATTGCATGGGTAATGTAATATCAAAAAATAGATCAAGGCATACCAAGTTTAGTAATTAACACTCATATTAAGGTTTCACAAATTTGAAACCATACAGTACAAAGAACACACACCATGATCCATGCATGCAAACAAATTATTGCATACTCCTTCACAACTAGTCTTTAAGCCTCTCCCAAATTTAGATCTCCCCAAGTTGTTACTGAAAATAATGAAGTGGAATAATAACACATGACCATAAACACAGTGATAACAATGGCTCCATGTAAACATAAAATATAATGTTAAGTGTACAAAAACCTATATGAAGCAACACAAAATCAAAGAGAAGAAACCTAAAAATCATATGAAATAGCATGTACTTCTACTGGCACCTCAAATTGATAAGTTTTTCCAAATAAGATCTCCATCAAAAAACCCCAACTCAAAAACCTTAGCAATACCTAGTTATTCAATCTCATAGTTCAAAGTAAACATATGTATCTCACATAACCAACATGGATGTAAGCCTCTCTAAAAATAAGGAAGATTAAACTCAAATTCATTCCATAACCAAGAGTAAGCCTAATAGAACCTCCTAAAATCCTTATAAATGACGTCATAAATAAAAATTATATGCAAACATATATAACCATGTAAAGAACTCCTCAAATGAACCCCCCAAAATTAATAAGCATAGCTCAAGATCTGTATCCAAGAGAAGAAAAATGTAAAACATAGTGCATTTGAAAATAAAGTGGGCAAAACCTATCAAATGATCATCTACTAAGTAGAATAAGAGTGGGTAATGAAATAGATCCTCTAGGATACACCAAGCCACCGTGAATCTCTCCGAGAACTATCTCTTCTATAGGTCCATCATGAACTCACATCCATATATAGGTGAAGGCTCCTTAGTATTCTTACTAAAAGATTGCCAAAGAGTAACCATATTAACAAAAGTCTCTAATACCCAAGAAACTTTAGCCTCACCTTAGTCTCTAAGTATCCATGAATACCTAGAATTGATCATTCCATGCCAAAATTTAAATGCAATAGTGCACTATCAGATCATATCATAAAGCTCCCAAGAAAATATCAATGCACTCAATACCAACAAAAACAACTAGACCACTATCAAAGCTCCCATTGTACATTTATATAATTCAGGGACACATCCTAAAATGATGATCTAATGTCTCCTCCTAGGATATCACATGATCCCATAAATAATCCTACTCCTTTGAGTACTTGTATCATGTCAATACCTCGAATAATATCTGAAGTAAACTAAATCACAATACCAAACACCCTTTCGACCATATATTTCTTATCAAAATTAATAAGTTAATAAATCAACATCTCACCCAAATATTTTAAGAGTCCTCCATGGTGAACCGAGATGTTGACATCTTCAATCAAATGAAGATAACCATCTCTTATCAATGAAACTCAAGTTGTCAAACTACTCTAACTATATACAATAATCATGATATACAAGTTTTTTCATGACACCCACAACCATTTTAGAAGATCATCCATTATCAAGTGATGAATCCACATTACTTCCATAACTCCCCTTGAATCGTGATAGTGATTTATCCATGACATCATGATAACCATCTCCTAAATGAAGATCACCCAAGGTACAACCACATTGAACTACAATGCCAATAGCTCCAGAGAATAAATCAAAACCACGATCTCTAAGCCAAGAAGATAAACCATACATCTACAAGTCCCAACAACTAATTATCCAAGCACTCTAATAATCCATCCTTTAATCGTAATGCAACATACCAATGCACAAATGACTACGAATAAAGCTGACTAATTATGTGCATCAATAATGAAAAGACTTGTGGATATAGATAGTCCACATCCAAGTCATCCCACTACAACCAATGGGTGGTGCTAACACACACAATTTTATAACTTGTAGAGCCCAAACCAATGTAACATACAAACTCACCACCACATTAGTAACTTGCAAATTTAAATAACAAAGAAGATAAGTTCTAGACCTCTACACTCAAACATTAGATCAACTCCAAATTTAATTTTCCAAAAAATCCATAAATGAATAACCATAATCAAGAAAATAAAAAAAATCCATGAGATAAGAACAACCTCCTTAAATTGAACTACACTACCACTCGTAATCATGAATCAATCAATACCACAATTTATCAACTACATACATGATCATGTTTTACCAATTCTTAAATGTATATGAATGCCCATGACATCATAATCATCACTATCCATATGCTTGCACTCAAATTTCACTAAACTAAGACTCCTAGTCTCACACGTGTATCAACATGTCCTCAAATTGGAAGACTATTTGTGGACCTATTTCTATTAAATTTAATAACCTAAAATACTTGAAAACCTATATCAAGAAGCAACAAATTTGATAACATGGTGTAGCATTGCATTGGTATTATAAAAACATCTACTCCCAAAAGTTTGTTACCTCAAATTCATTTGGATGCTCACATTATTACACCCTAAATCTTAAGCTCCTACATGCACTCAAACAAGTACAAACCTCTCTTCTCATTCAAGTGAAAAACCACCTAATCCACTATGTTGTACGCTACAAGTATTCTCCATCACCTATCCAAAAAAGGAAAAATAATTTCACATGCTTAAGATATCATTTGTTGATCATTCTAAATAAATTATACCAATTTTAGGCACCAAATTATGATTAAAAAAAAAGAAGAAAAATCCTATACCACTAGGCAGTGCTCAATGATAGCTTTTCAATGCCTATAAAAAGTCAAAAAATATAATATTGTAGATGAAAATTATGCCCCTTAAAAATTACTTCTCCATTATGCTTCAAAATGTATAATTGGCAGCTGCTTGGTGGTGAATGGGTGGCCCATTGGTGGTGCCTTTGGTTGAGTGGGAAATGGGATAAGTTGAGGTAGTGGATTCATGTGGCATGGCTTAAGTAGCTTCTTCATGACTTGTTGGTGGAGGCACTTGGTGGTGATGGTGCTTGTTAATGGCTTGTTGGTTGCGTGACTAGGTTGCAACCCTAGGGGTTTAACTCCCATGGGCTAGGCATCACCACTCATTGCATCCAAGGGTTGCTTCCCAAATCGCCCTTTGATTTTTTGAAATATTATTTCTATTGATATTTACATTTTAATATTTTTTATGACTCATACTATTGTTGATGAACTATAGACTAGCAAATATGATTGTGCATAATCTAAAATGTAGTATAGATTTTTACTACCATATGGATTTTGCATAGTTAGATGAACAAGATTCATTCAAGGCCTTTAAAAAAGATTCAAAAACTTAAGGCAATTTTTTGACTCCAAAGTATATCATGTTTTATATGGATGTAAAGGTTTTTGGACCTTTTGAACCTAATGGTAAGGTCTTTTTCTAACAAATCTTAAACAAAATTTCACCCCCAAAACCCCTACAAAAAGAGCCATAACAAAAAACCACTTGCCAAATCTTTATCAAACCCTAGATTGTAACAACCTAAGTTTGCAAACACACTTCTGACCTTAAAAACAACTTCATCTTTTCTTGCAAGACCATGGGTTCAACTATGCACTAGAATCTACTCATAGTAAGGGTTACAACCACACATATATCTATCTAATTCTAATTATGAGACATCCATTAGACTAATACGAACATTGTTATAACAATGACAAATTAATTTTGTTGATCATTTACATTATTTCTCCACCATCAATTTTAAAACTAAATACTTTAATTGTACATTTAATTTTTATACATTATTACAATTGTCTATTTCAACTTTAAATAATTTAAATCAATTTAAATTTAATTAATTACATTTATTTAATTAACCTATATTACTTATATAAATTTAAAAAATTACACCACTATATTTTCAAACATAATATAAGACAAAGACCCATCACCATGCAACATTTATTATTAAAAAACAAAAAAAACAAACAAATTGTGCTATGTGAACTTCTAAAAGAAAGCACATGCACATCACATTGATGGCTACTATTAAGACCTACCCTAAAAGTTTACTTTCAATCATACTTACCCCCACTATAACATAAGTCTTTACATGAAAAAATTGACATTATCTAAATCATTTGATTCATTTCTTGATGTTGATTGATTTTCCTTATTAATTGACATCCAATTGTCTCTCCATATATTAAGATGGGAACCGATTGTAAACACACTAATGAAATGGCATAAATTTTTAAAAAATGAGTGAAACTTTTCATTATAGAAATATGGTAATTTATTGGAGATTTAGTCAAACATGAATTAGAGTGGTTAAAAAATAACCCTTTTAACAATTCAATTTATATATAAGTGGGTCTATCTTTGATAGTTTTTTTATGGTTAAATACTTCACTTGACTTTTTGTCATTTAGCCATTCGGCTATATGTATATGCATGTGGTAGCATGGTTAATAAATTTAAAGTAGTATGTGTCTTGTTTCTATTGGTCTAGAGTTGGGTATGTGAACATTCATATAACCCTACATCTTAAAGGACCAACCCAATTACTAATTGGCTAAGTATTTTGAATTTAATGAGGTAGTTTGTTTATAGGGAGAATTATATGAAGCTTTAAGTCAGGTAGTTTGTTTAGAGGGAGTATTATATGAAGCTTCAATTAAGAAAAATAAGTTAAAAGATAAATTTATAAATGTATAATTTTGTTTGTTGTATTGTCTTTAAATTGTTTATCGAAAGGTTATTATTATGAATCAATAGTTTCTAAGTCAATTTTGGAAGTTTTAACACGACAATGGTGTTTATGGGACTTTCTATATGAATTATGGACAAGTGTTTTGTCAAGAGGTATTTCAATCACAAGAGGATTCTAGGAAGATGGAAGAATTACTTTTCATAGAATAGGTCTCTTTAGGTGATTACTTGTAAAAATATGACATGATATAACTCATAGAGGGAAAATCCAATCTTAGAGGTCATGTTCTCAATTCGAGGAGGTAGCTTATACTTTTGGTGTGGTAGGATAGAGGTCACTCTCCTAGATAAAATTATGAATATAATTCAAATATTTATTGCATAAACTATTGTGCAAGACTTGATTTATTGATATAGGCCAATCATTTATTTTTTATAGTTATAATGATTTGCAAGTATGGATTTGATTTCCTAAAAAATGTAGGGTAATCAGGCCTCAAAGTATGCCCTTGCATACTTATAATATAGGTTTCTAGTAATCTACGTCTAAAGATGCCAAAATTCTTTTGCTTGAGCTAGTTGAGTGCACCTTTGATATTTAAAGAATTGAATGCATTGAATAGGATAGTTATTGGAGCACACATATTGAGGATAGGGAATTTGAAATATGATGAATAGGAACATGGTATGGGTACAATTATTATATGTGCATTGGATCTTGAGGTAGCATATACAAAGTATTTATGTGACTTCATTTAATGAAGTGAGGGCTGGTTATTTTTGTATAGATACTATAGTAATTTTTCATATCCTTTGTGTTAGAGTAATATGTTAATTACTTAATTAATTTAATCATGTTGATTAATTAATTAAGTCACCTTTACTTTATTTTTCACTTAAGCTAAACTTAGACTCATTAATAATTAATTAATTACTCACCTTTAGGGTTTTGATCTCCTTTCATAAAGATTGATCTCTTTGTAATTATTTAATTCTGCTTAATGCATGTTTTGCTTAATGTTTGCAAAGCACCATTCTTGTGTCTCTTGATCTCCTTTGGTGACAGGTTATTTGCTTGTAGGTGTTCATTGGGATCTGTGAGGGATTATCAATTTCTACATGGTATCAGAGCCCCTCACATTGTTGGCTTCACTTACTCAGATTGGGTTGGTGATGTCAATGATCAGAAGTCCACTTTCGGCTTTGTTTTTTGCCTTGGTTCTGCTCCTATCACATGGTCTTGCAAGAAGCAATTTGCTATTGCATTATCATCTACAGAGAATGAGTACCAAGTAGTAGTGTTAGCTAGTTATGAGATTTTATGGCTTCGACAGTTGATGATAGAGTTTGGGTTTCCTCCTGATAGTCCCACTATTCTTTGGTGTGACAATTAGAGTGCTATACACATTTCTCGCAATTCAATGGAGCATCAACGAACGAAGCACAATAAGATCCACATGCACTTCATTAGGCAGTTGATTAAGGATAGATCTCTCATCTTGGAGTTTATTCCTACAGAGGCACAAGTTGCAGACATCTTCACGAAACCTTTGGCATCACTACGCTATCTTTAGTTGCGATTGATGCTTGGGGTGAAGGAATTTTTCCTTGGGGGGTCTTTGTGAGGCCTTCCTTCATGTTTTTTTTTCGCATGCTTTCATCTCTTTTTGGAGAGGAGTTTTTTTCCCATTGGGTTTTCTCCTTTTCTTTGCTTTACAGAGATTTGGTTGTATTTGGGTACCTCATCAGGCCTTGTTGTCGAGACCCATCTTTGCTTTCATGCATCTGTCCTTAGTTTTTTAGCTTCTCCCTAAGTTCATCTTAAGGGGGTGTTAGAGAAATAGGTTAATTACTTAATTAATTTAATCATGTTGATTAATGAATTAAGTCACCTTTACTTTATTTTTCACTTAAGCTAAACTTAGGCCCATTAATAATTAATTACTCACCTTTAGGGTTTTGATCTCATTTCATAAGGATTGATCTCTTTGTAATTATTTAATTCTGGTTAATGCATTTTTTGTTTAATGTTTGCAGAGCACCATTCTTGTGTCTCTTGATCTCCTTTGGTGACATGTTATTTGCTTGCAGGTGTTCATTGGGATCTGCGACGTTGGATTATCAACTTATACACTTTGTTCTAGAATGCTCTATGATGTCAACTTTGTAACTTTTTGAGCTTTATTTTCTTGTACATTCATGTCCTATAATTCTCAATAAAGTGCTTGCATGTAGAAATCTCTTCTTGACCTAAGTGTCTCAATAGTTGCCTATGGTATTTCAATGTGTGTGTGTGTGTGTGTGTGTGTGTGAGAGAGAGAGAGAGAGAGAGAGAGAGAGAGAGAGAGAGAGAGAGGTGCTACATTTGCTATCCACTTGTTGTATTTGATTAGTTGATCTTTGTGGGGATTGTAAAACTATCTCAAAGTACTATGGGGAATATTTTTTAAAACAATATATGAAGAATTTATATTTAATTATGGATTGTTGAAGTATTCTTAGTTTATAAGTTCATTTATATGATGATATAGTTATACTATTTAGATTTTAAATGTGCATTTGGTTCTCTATTTTATATTGATTTATATCTTTCTAAATAGGCTTGGACATTGACATATATTGTACTATGGATAAATATTTTCTTACAATGAGCCTTGAGCCTATCAAAGACACAAAACTTGACTTTCTCATAAATGGTCAAGAGCTTATCTTTGGCTAAATGGTTAGATTTTTGTAATTAATCAAATTAAGACTTCAATAAATGAACAAGGACCTAGTTTGAGCTCATTTAAAAGATGTGTTTTACGTGAGAAATCTCTAAGGATTATCAAAGTATTGATCAATATCCATTCATGTTTAAATTACTCATAGACATCTATTGATGCATATTTTGAATTATTCTCCTACTTATAATGGGTGGTTATCATCCTAAGAAATTATCCGTGGAGAAAACCTTGAAATGATAGCTCACCAATTACTATATGTTTAGTAGGATGATTATTTTTTCTTTCTATAAGTCTTCTATTTGTAAAAAATATTGTACTATATAAGACCTATAGGCACTATGTAATGAACTTGGGAGAGGTTGGTTTGAGAAGTCTTGGGCTCCAATATTTTTTTTATAAGACCTCATATAAAGCATCATTTTTAAAACACTAGGATCATAAATTATGACATGGAAATTTTCATGTAGTCCATAATACATATTTTTATTTTGACATATTTATGTTCCTATTTATCATTGTCAAAGAAGACCTATGTTACTAGGATACTTCATTTTTTAAAGAAATTGATAGGTTATTCCCCCTATTGAAATTAAGGAGGAGTGTTAGAACATAAAGTTATTAGGGGCCATACCCTTATAACATTTATATTTTTCTAATATAAGGTTATAAAACCTTATGCATATTAAATGCTTTATAAAGCATATAACATAATTAATAATTTAATAATCGAATAGTTTGTTAGATTATTAATTATTTATAAATGACAATTTTGAATAGGTATGACTAATACCTCTTTAGGTATTTTTCTATCCCTTCTCCTATATTTAAGGAATTTCTCTCTCATTTTTTTTTTTATTAGACTGCAGGAATTGGGTAGCACGACCCCCTATAAACTGCAGTGCGCTTGGTAAAATTTTTAACGTGATCGGTGACACTGGCGCGACACGCCCTCCGGTACCACGGGGGTGGGGGAGACTAGACCTCGTGACCAACCTCCTGCAACAAGAAAGATTTAGCCAACCGAGCTAGGGCCCCAACCCCAGGAATTTCTCTCTCATTGAAAGGTATGAGAATTTGGAGATTTATAGCGAATTCTATCACTATACACAAGAGGTATTATTTTCTATGTAGTAGTAACAAGAAGTGTTTTCTTATGTTCAGTCTATGTTTTAATAGATCATTTTGTAAGTGTTTTGTAATGAAATGATGTTTTATGATGTTTTAACCCAAAGGATTTTTCTTGATGTATATTTGTGTAATGTATTTAATATGTGTATCTTATATTTATAGTTTTATTTATTTTATATATCTTTGTAATGATTAGTTATCTAAGATCCCCATTTCAAACTGAGAATGAATTGGTTCAATCTTGAGGCATGCACGAACAACCCCAAAAATCAAATGTTCAAAATCAAATTGCAATTTTCTTGCCTCTCTCTACTAATTGTTATGAGATAAATTAACACATGTTGGTGTAACATGTTACCATATCATGGTACTTAAAGACATTAAAAGTAAAACTAATTTACAAGATATGAATCGATGATCATAATATGTTAAGTAGAGAACAATTCAATTCTGAAGGGACAAACGAATCACATCTACATATGGGTCATCGACCTATCTATGCATGTTGTCTTTGATATTGATCATCACCATTAATTTGGCTTGCTAAAGGGGTTTGATCTAAGAGAACTAGTTTGTTTATCAAGTTGATCAACTCCTAAAATGTGTCCCTAAACACCACCTTGATAGATTTAGATACTAGGAAGGTGAAAAGGAGTAATCCTTTAAGTACACATTAGTTAATTCATTCTTGCATATAATAGAGATAAATTTTATGCATCAAATTATATTCATAGCAATGAGATTGAATTTATAGTGCTCGTGATTGATCCAATTCTAATTCCAAAACATCCATTAGATTAATGTAAATAATGTTATAACAATGACAAATCAATTTTTCACATCATTTATATTATTTCTCTATCATCAATTTCAAAACTAATACCTTAACTCTATACTCAATTTTTATACATTTATTCAACAACAAAAAAATCACTATACAACATTTATTATTTAAAAAATAAAAAAAACTATATTCTCTTTTTAGACTTCTAAAAGAAAGTGCACACACATCACATTGATGTCTACTAGTAAGCCCCACCCTCTAAAAGTTACCTCACTATAAGCCTTTACAAGAAAAATTGACATTATCTAATTCGTTTCTCAAACTTTCAACATTGATGTATGTCTTCATATTGATTGATTTTCCCATATTCAACAACCAGTTATCTCTCCCTGGATTAAGATGGAGAAATATTTAAAACACATATTAAGTGCCTTGTAAGTTAACAAAAGAATCTGAGCGAAATTTTTCATTTATAGTAATTTCATGGAGAATGGTATATACAATGTCCTTTAATCAATCAACTACAGGGCATGTACTTGATTGACATTAAGGCCATCATCCTCAGGTTTGATCAGCTAACCACACAAAAGGACAATGAGCTCGATGCTCTTTTTAAGAAAAAACATTGAAAGAACTCCATGCTATTTTAGTTAATTTACTTCTCAAGTTTATCAATATTTAACATTTGGCATCATGTTTTTGTAACAATTTCTTGACCTCATTCCCTCGGGTAGGACATAAGAGTCCATCCAAATGGTGCACCGACAAATTATCAAATGTATCTTTGCATGTTACTCACCACTGTTAACAAAATCAACTCCCCTTAATTTAAAACAAGGATATAATCAAATTTCCCCTATATCACCTCCCACTTGAAAAGTATGATCCTCTTAGCTGTACGGCTCAGATGCTCATACTAATCACTCTAGAATGCTCATATGCAAAGAGTATATATAAGCTCTCGGTACTGAGTGTTGGTGTTGTACATGGGTGCTTTGAGCAGCTGTTCCAAGATTGACGAAATGCAATCGAAGGGGATGCTCCTGTAGCCTCACAAGCACCAGATCTGGTAACCTCCATAGTTCTATATTGTTAGTCTGGTAATCCGTTTTGGTTTCTTTGCCCACCCAATTTGTTATCTCGAAAACCCATTTTGTTGTTTTGGATACCCATTTGCTTATGGGTCTGGTTGTATGCTTGATTTGGGTGTCTATATATTGGCACCCATTTTTATTTGTGTTTAAATCTTGCATCATTTTAAATACCCACTGCTGGATTACATTGGTTACCTGCTAGATTTGTGTATATATATTTCCTACCCATTATTGATTTGTGTATATGTCTTGGTTCCTTTTGAGTTCCCATTTCCCGATTACACTGGTTGCCTACTTGATATATGCCCTCATCCATTGCTTATTTCTGTATATATTCTTGGATCAGGTACTAAATTGGGTACCTGTTTAATTTGTGTGTATTTATACTTACCCACTATTATTTTTGTATATATTCTTGAATCCCCATTTCTTGATTACACAGGTTGCCTGCGTAATTTATATGCATATGTCGTTTTCTATTCTTCATTTCTGCATATGTCCTCGCTCTTAATCACAGGGAGTGCAGGTAGAGAAGGATATTTAATTTTGGCCTAGCAAAATTTTCAGATCTGAATGCATATCAGGGATTCTATGCTGTTGACATTCTGGAATTTATAGATCGGTCTTAAGTATAAGAGATCTCCAACCAAGGATGCATGTAGCGTGTTTATTGAATTAATAGACATAAATCTGTAAGGTCATATAATTGATCTAATAAATTGTTAGGCATAAACGTTTAGGGCATTAACTGCTGATATTGAATTGTACGACAAAATTTGCAGTACTTATCTATGAATGCATGCTGTCTTAAGTTGCAATTCCACACCAAGAAAAAAAAATAATTGACATGGTTTTAGGTGTGATGATAGGTGCTCAAATAGGATGTGTTATCCTAATATCTATGAATGAATAGAATGGTTGTAGGAATTGCGATAGATTTTTGAGTTGAATGGGATCTTGTGATTTGTAGGAATGTAAATCATAGCTTTAGGAATGATGATGGGATTTTCAGTGGGATGCGTTCTTGTGATGTTTAGGTGTTATATTTTTTATAGTAACTCCGCTTTAAGTTGGTTTTAGAAATACCGATAGTTTTGTAATCAAACGCGTTCTTGATAGTTTTGTAATAAAACGCGTTCTTGATAGTTTTTTAATAAAACGCGTTCTTGTGATTTATCAGTGCAATTTCTAATAGGTGAAGGTGATTTTAAGCTGGCATAAGAGTACTTGTAGGCTTTTGACTGGATGAAGATTTTTAGGTTAAAGTAAGGCAACTATATTGTTGGCTTTAAGAATGATAATAAGGTTTTGAACAGAGTGTGTTATGTAATATCTAGGAATGAACAGCAAGGTTTTAGGAGCAAAGATAAACTTCTGAATGAACTGTGTTCTTGTGATTTGTAGGTGTTATTCAAAATTTCTTTTGTTTGGAAGTTAATTTTCATAGTTGGTGAAGATGGCAATTGGCAAGCATGGCAGACAGGATAAGCATTCATCAAACTCATTGTGTTTCAGAGGAACAGTGGTGATCTTTGTGGGTGTTTGTGTCCTTGCGGTATGGATGATGAACTCATCCTCACCGGCTCCAGTGGAGCGAAAAACCTTCAGTAACACCAGGAAGATAAATCCAGATCCGGAGATCCCTGAGAAAACAGAGGATTCTCCTGCTGAAGAGAAAAAGGAAAAAACATCAGATGATTCTGTGTCTTTTGAAGACAGCCCTGGCGATCTGCCAGAGGATGCCATTAAAGGAGATGATAATAACCCACAGATTGAGCAGAAACCTGATCTTGACAAGACCGTAGATGATGAGAAACAAATGGATGGAGATCAAGAATCACATGAAGAGAATAAATCTGATCTTGACAAGACCTTAGATGAGGAGAAACAATCTGATGGAGATCCAGGATCGCAGGAAGAGAAGAAATCTGATGGTGGTGGGAATTCAGATGTCGGAAAAAGCTTTGATGGGGATGTGAATTTGAAGGAGGAAAACCCGATAGATAGATATGAGAATAATGAGAAGGGCGGTGAAAAAGTAATTGAAGAAGCTACAGACAGAACGACAGATGGAGATAAGAGCCAAGAGAAGAAGGATGGGGACAAATACAAGGAAGAAAAAGAAAAGGATCAGTCTGAGCAAAGGTCAAATGAAAATCAGGAAGCAGCAGAAAAGAAGGTAGAGGATAACAAATTACCAGAAGCATTACCTAATGCTGGACAGTTTGAGCTTCAAAAGGAAAATAATGTGGTACCTGGGAACTGGGAAACACAAGCTGCAGAGTCTAAAGGTGAGAGAGAAAGGCAGGAGTCCAGTCCTGAAGAGAAAAAGGAAGAACCAACTGCTGGTCAGGTTGAAGACGGAGACAATAAGAAAGAACAATCCAATCGAGGTGTTAGCAATTCATATAATTGGCAAATTTGCAATGTAACGGCTGGGCCTGACTACATCCCTTGTCTTGATAATGTCGAGGCTATAAAAAAACTAACAAGCACTAAACATTTTGAGCACCGAGAGAGGCAGTGCCCTCAGGAGCCTCCAACATGCCTTGTTCCTCTTCCTCAAGGATATAAATTGCCTGTACATTGGCCAGAAAGCAGAGAGAAGGTGGGAAACTGAACTTCATATGTACTTTTTTTGTTGACTTGCATTCCATATAGATAGCAAACTGACCTCAAATTTATAAATCTGTTATAATTGTCTTGTTTTGTTAGGTATGGTACAACAATGTCCCACATACCAAGCTTGCCGAAGTTAAAAAGCATCAAAATTGGATGAGAGTTGAGGGGGAGCATATTATTTTCCCTGGTGGTGGTACGCAATTCAAAAATGGAGCTCTTCATTATATAGACTTTGTGGAAGAGGTTTGTCTTCACTTTTGTCAATGCGGAGTTATATTCTATTGCTTGAGCTTTTATGGGTGGCTAGGAATTTTTTCTTCTTAAAATCTTAATAATTACTTTCATCTCATCTCACCTACACACGCACACATGTATATGTAATTTAGGATTTGATAAAAAGTATGTTTTAAGGGAGTAACACACCATTTGATTCAATCAGGGAGGTATGGGCTTATTTTATCAAACTAATAAGTAGTAACTGGTGTGATGAGAAAAGTTCTTATCATCTCAAGAGATTGATTATCATTATTTGGAGTCGGAATAAACAACTATCCAATTAAGTCTATATTATTAATATTTTAGGAAGAATTTGTGTTAAATGGTAAGTGGTTCCAGAGGTTACATTATGTCACTCTTGAACATGACAACTTGCCAATCAATATGAGCACATACATCTTGCAGGAATTTGCCTTAAAAAATGAAAATTGTTCTCCTTAAGAGCATGTTTGGAAGGCATCAACGCTTAGTTAAAGTTACATATTCACGTTGTGGTAGGTCTCAATTTGTTTGTCTGGGAAATGGCAAAGACCATTTATAATATATTGTCTTTTTTCTGAAATAAAAGTTATATTTTAAATCCGTCAGTTAGAAATGGTTCGTTAGATGATTCATTACAGATGCAGAATCTTGATCCTCTTGTTACAATATTTCAGTTGTGATAATCTCCAGTCATATTTTGCATTGGTGATGGATGGCACTTGGAGCCATCTATAAATTGGCATTCACCATCATCAACTTTATTACTTTATTAAATAAATAATAATCACACACTCGAGACATCTACCTCTTCATTTATTGACTGAAAGTAGTACCTCTTCATTTGTTGACTAAAGTAGTTCATTTGTATATTGGCTGAAGTTGATTTATGGCAAATACAGACTATTCCAGATGTTGCATGGGGTAAGCACAGCCGTGTGATATTGGATGTTGGTTGTGGGGTTGCCAGTTTTGGAGGCTTCCTTTTTGAGAAAGATGTCCTAACCATGTCCCTTGCACCTAAGGATGAACATGAAGCACAAGTTCAATTCGCTCTTGAACGTGGTATTCCTGCAATATCAGCTGTCATGGGAACCAAAAGGCTTCCCTTTCCAAGTGCTTCTTTTGATATTGTGCATTGTGCCCGTTGCAGAGTTCCATGGCATGCTGATGGTGTGTCTCTAATATTTTTTCAATTTGGGCAATTCACCAATTGCATTTCATTTTCTTTATCTGTTTTAACTTTTTGCATGTAAGCTTTTCAAGAATCACCAGGTGATTTTTAATGACTGTTCTATAATGCAGGTGGTAGGTTGCTTTTAGAGCTAAATCGATTGCTGAGGCCTGGAGGGTATTTTGTGTGGTCTGCTACTCCTGTCTATCAGGACAAGGATGAAGATGTTGACATCTGGAAAGGTGAGAACTAGAAGAAATTGCTTTTTCTTTATTTTTTTAAATGCAAATTTTTTTCAGCCTGCTATATTTCCATTTCCCAAGGATGAAGGTTTCATTAGTTAATGATCCTGATTATGAATTTTCAATTAAAGTGTTAAAAATTAGTGTTTGATGATGTTGAATATGAAACATTAGCTTAAATGGGGCATCCGATAAAGTTTACAACTCTTTGCGTAGATCTGATTTTTATCAGTGTTTGTTCCTGTATCCTATTTCTGGTAGATTCCAAATGCATAACATTTTACTATTCCCTGGTCTGAAGATATCCCGTTTTCCTACCCTATATGATGTGCATGTCATTCAATTGTATTAAGTATTTGTAGATTTTCTTAATAAGCGCTTGTTGTACAGGTTGATTTTCAACTGTAAACGAGTCGAGATGAGGATTAGTCATCTGATATCACTTATCAGACAAAATGTAGATGATAGTTATAAATTGGATTACTTAATGTTCCACCAATTGTTATACATCTTTGTCTCCTTTTTTATATTCTCCATCAAACTATTTTCATCATTGTTTTAATTAATGGTTAATAGGCTTCTGTGTCAAGCAAGACATTTACAAAACAACTACAATCACTTGACAGTGTTAGATAATCCATTGTTTTCAATTGTCTCGATGGAATGCAACAGAATTTGTATTGTCATTGAGTAAATGGTATTGCCAGATGTTTTACACTTATTCATGATAATTGGACTTCTCATTTGCAGTCTTATGCCCATTGTACAGGACGAATATTTAAATCTGAATTATCTGCTTTTCAATGATTTCAGCTATGTCTTCTTTGACGGCATCTATATGCTGGGATCTACTTGCCAAAAAGAGTGATGGATTCAATCAAGTGGGTGTTGCAATCTATCGAAAACCAACTTCAAATAATTGCTATGAGTCCAGAAGGAATAATGAGCCCCCCTTGTGTGCAGAAGCTGATGATCCTAACGCGGCTTGGTATTTGCTTCATTTCTAGGCTGAAACTGCCATCTGAGTGTTATATTTTGTTACAAGAAAATAAATACTTGATACAAAATTTCTTGATAAAGTTTTCTTGAATTGTAAGATTTGATGTTTTCTAATTAATTGTATTTTCTTATAGGTATGTTCCTATGGAGAGCTGTCTGCATAGGGTTCCAACTGATGAGGAGCGGGGAACCGAATGGCCAGAAGAATGGCCCCAAAGGCTTGAAAAAGTTCCGTTCTGGTTAAAGGGTGATCTCCATGACCGCTTTATTTCAGAGACTGAGCACTGGAAACGGATAGTTAGCAAGTCTTACCTTCAAGGGTTGGGAATTGATTGGTCTGCTGTTCGAAATGTTATGGACATGAAAGCAGTTTATGGAGGGTATGAATTTTATATCCTTATCACATAATACTGACGTTACACAGATAAATAGTTTACTTCTTGAAATGCTTGGTAAGGTTTGTTGACATAGGTAAATCAAACACTAGAGATACAGGTTTATAGAGTTTTCTTTTATCCTCCATTTAGAAAGACTAACAAGAACTAGATACAGGATAGCTTGCTGGAGATGCTGAAAACATAAATTCGGTGTGCAGAGTGTAGGGAACTTATATTTCTCATTCAAATTTCATTGATAGATGAGCCTACATTTGGGATTCTTGATGGCCTATTTATTGTTTTCATTCTACACCTAACTGACTTACAGACATCTGTTCTAGTTGGTATTGTTAAATGTGCCCATCATAGGAAGTCTTGATTCATACTTTTTGGGAACTTGGAAATGATGGTATCATTTATATAGAACTATAAGTTTGTTTATGGGACATTGTATTCTTTTTCCTATAATAACTGGAACTATTATTGGATACCAATTTTAATTTGGATATAAATATAGTGTATGTCATCTCAAAAATAAGCTTTAAGGTTAAAATTATGAGTTTGAATAAAATTTGGTCAATGTTGTTTCTGAGCTGACTCTGGTGACTGACTGATCCAAGAGAGATGTAGCTTTTGAACAGACTGAACATTTATTTCTGGATTATTTTAAACATTTGGTTGGTGCTGTTTCTGAGCTAAGACTCGGGCAAGTGACTGATATGAGAGAGACATAGGTTTTGAACAGACTCACCATTTATTGCTGGGAACCTTTTTGAGTATGTCTCTAACAATGAGGGGCAATGTTTTACGAATTATGATGTAGAATTTGGAATGAATTTTCCAACAGTAGTGAATGGAAGCTACTTTCCAATTTTCAATGAAGCGTATATAGTGGCTTGTTGATTCATTATTGATTATTCTATAGGTTTATTCTTCTAGGCTGACTTTAACTATCTTAATTTCACTCTACATGGTTATGGACCTTTTTTTCTTTAATTTATTTAATTTTGAAAAGCTCATTATTACTTTTGAAACTGTGAAATCTAGAAAACATATATGTTAATGTCTGGTCTTTGAATCAATAGTAGGTTGGTATTCTTGCAAGGTTATATCCAATCATTCAAATGTTGCTTATTCATGTTACAACCTATGCTTTTGTAAATGAACTTTCAGACTGTTTAATAACTTTCAAGTTTAATTTAAAATGATTGTTCTGACCTAAACATTTTGGTTTTGTTTGTTATGTGTATGGCAGATTTGCAGCAGCTTTATCATCACAGCCAGTGTGGGTCATGAATGTTGTGCCAACTGATACTAAAAACACCCTTCCAATAATCTATGACCGTGGTTTATTTGGAATACACCATGACTGGTGTGAGTCTTTCAGTACTTATCCAAGAACATATGACCTTTTGCATGCTGATCACCTATTCTCTGGGCTGACGAAAAGGTACAAATGCATATCTAAGATCTAAGACATTTTGATTATTTTGACGACATTTTTTCAGTTTGCATTGTAATTAGTCAATATAGTTCATTGGATGTTGTAGCTTTACAGCTTAGGTTTTCTAGCCATACATCCTTTTTATGTCAATTTTTGCTGCCTAGTTTCTCTTATAAAACAAAAAATCAGCATTCATGGTGTAATTTGTTACTACAGGTGTAGCCTAGTTGCTGTAATGGCAGAGGTTGATCGCATATTAAGGCCAGGAGGTTATGTCATTTTCCGTGACAAAGTGGAGACATTGAATGAGATGGAGAACATGATTAGATCACTACAGTGGGATATTCGAATGACATACACTCAAGAAAAGGAAGGGATTTTATGTGCACAAAAATCCTTGTGGCGGCCATAGTTTCCTGAATGCTTTTTATCATATTCTTGCATGCGACAAACTGTGCAGATTATTCAAGTCAGCAGGGAATCCTCTCTGCTGGATGCTGGAAGTTCTAGTTTCGTCGGCTATTAGAAGGCCAAGTTGTTTATTGATTCTTTAATTGTATTTTATCTCATCATTGCTACTAGATTTACTACCCAACCTTCAAATGAAGGTTTTTGTTTTAGAACATGTTTTTATATGCTCGATTAAATTTTGAAAGGAATGCGCCTTGATTTGTATTCCAGTTAAATCAGGATACACTGTGTGGAGCATCCACAGAGGTTTGACTAAGGTATTTGTGTTTAAGCAACCATGTAATATTAATTGAAGGGTTTTTGGCTAGATAGACTTTCATTAAGAGCTTATCTTAGCTGCTAAAGTGTACACATATGCTCAAGCATTGATGATGTGGCCTTTCAAAAGGGAGGCAATATTGTGATAGGTCAAGATGCTGTGTTAGTTCTGGAACAAACTTAATCTTTGTCATTCATTACTCATGCTTTAGCATTTTCTCAGTTAAAATTTTTCTGGTAAACCATCATTTTTTTTTTTGAATATCATTCAACTTTTGTTTTCTTGAAGATGATTTTTTGAGAATCATTCAATTTTGTTAAGCATATATTGCATTTTTAATTTTTGAAGTGATGCATTTAAACCTTGGAGGTGTTACTACCCTGAATAACAATCCATAATCAACATCTATGGCGTTATAAGAATGTGTGGTTAGCATCAAGGACAGCATAATGTATATCATGGCCCATAATATGATCAGTTTCCCAAGATCTATGCTAATTATGTTGCTATGCTAGGGGATAGGAATAAATCCATTTCTTTTTGTTGCTATGATTAAATGCTCCTTTTTTTCACATATATCATGGCCTATAATTTGATGAGTTTCTCAAATATATGTTATTTGTGTTGGTATGCAAGCGGATAAAAAGAACTTCATTATTTTTGTTGCTACGAGGAAATGCAACTTTTTTAGTTCATGTATACATTTAAGCGCACTGGTGTTCGAACTTTGGGTCTTTAGTATTACAAACTTAATGGGGTGGTTTGGCTTTGAGAAAGATAGCATGAATGTGTAATTCTGTACCATTTTGTTTGCTTCTTTAAACTTTTAGATTGGTACGCTTGAATCCTTGTTCATGTAGTGAATAGAGATATGCTGCAGTTAAAATTAGTTTTGACATCCAAAGCTGACACTGATTGAATTTGTTATTTCTGTATAGAAAAAAATTAATCTATAAATAAACTGGATGAGCTCAATGGAACAACAGACATTTCTTTGTAATCCCTACAGCAGCTAAGGAAACCATGGCCGAAACTACGATTCCAAGGAAACTTGTGGCAGAGGTAAGACGTTTGACAGGTAATCCTCAGATGTGGTGCCCTATTATAACCGACTTTATTCTGTTGAGCATAAAAATGAAGCGTATGTTCAGGATATAAAACCCAAAAACATATCCTGAAGGCTGCCCTATTCACCCGTCAAAAGTTCAAGAATTCATATAGACAACAAATGGAGAACATAGTTTAGTTGTTTATAGCATTGAGTAATTAATGCTGTTAAAGACAAAGTCGAAGTAATACTCTGAATGCTGTGCCAACATTTCCTGCCGAACACAGGTATTCAGAGGTGAATTTCTCCAACTATCCCATATGTTGTTTTGAAAAGGAGTGCATGTGGTCCATTCAGCTGTAAATGATGGCACAGGGCATTCAATCTTCTCAAAAAGAATACGTGTGGTATATTCAGCAGAAAATTATGACATGATTATACTTCCTGGTCTCTGGATTTGATGGTGGCTGCGATATGGTGACACTCATATTTTTTATTTTAAGCTAGTGATGCTCAGGGCTCAAGCCTCTGTACCAGATTAAGTCTGAACCTTGGCTGCTACTGGAGCTTACTAAGTTAACACCATAGAGCACCACTCCTGGTGCGTGCTACTGCAATGATCTTATCCAAAACGAATGTTGGCCAACTGATGCAGGGAATTCTCCAACTGCAAATGACAATGGGAACCATTGTTAAAAAATATGTTTTTTTATCTTCAAACTGTAAAAGCTCAATTTTATGATTTCTGTGCAAAGGGTAAAAGTTTAGCCTACTTGAACGGGTGCTGGCTCATACATTTGATAATGCCTTGTTTAAAGAGAACACATAATTTTTTCAGTATTAGGTGTAGACGTTGCTTCAAACCCGAGATCCAATGAAGATACGAGGGGATCGTTATGGGGGTACGCCCGCACAAACTAACTACATTTCTCAATAACAATTTAGTAGTTGTGTTTAATAAAAATAGCTTTCCTAGATTTCAGAGTATCAATCCATTTTAAGTTCCGCCCATAAAAAATGAACTCTCTCATGATATCAGCGAATTTCTTTGGTTCTTTCTTGTTGTAGCTCTCTGAATCTTCCAAGAGATTTTCTGTGGAAGGATCTTAGCGTTAAATTCTTTGGAATAATTTGGCTTTAAACTTACTTTTTTGGGTTGGTTGTTTGTCCGGTATTGATTTATCTTTTGTTAGTTGATTTTTTGTTGTGAAGTTGTTTTGTTGCTGGCGTCAAGTGGTTTTTCTTGATTGTTTTGTTGAGCTTTATTGTCTTATATAAAGATTGGACCCTTTCAAAATCTTTTTATCTTAATAAAAAACAAATATCTTTGTCAATCAAATTACATGATTCCTTCTCCCATGTGATTTGGACAAAAAAGAACACAAATGCAAGATAAAAATAATGTCACAATGATTGCATTTTAGTAAGGTTTTATCAAAACATCAATAGGTAGAGACGATCAATATAATGAATAGCCTCAACACATTGATAAAAAGAAGATTTTCGACTTTAACCAAACATTTCTTGCCACAAAGACTTGTGTCCTAAACCATAAAATATTAATCAACAAGCTGATCCTTGGTTAATAAACTTCTTGTGTTTTAATGCTATGGATATTATCTATGATGAATTGGGAATGAAAGCTCAATGTATTTGGATTACTTATGAATGATATGGTTCTGTCATCTTTAAAACACTTTGATTATCACTATACATCGTTTTCCCTTAATATATGGGAATAGCCATATAACTGAGGCTTCAATAAAGCTTAGATTACTTCAGATACAACTACTTATGCTGCTTTGTACTCCACGTCAATGGAAGAAGTGACAATAATAACTAGCTTCTGCTCATAGAGGAAATTGCTACCGAGTGAAAACTGACTTGTGATTGTCATTGGAACTTGCTTAATCTGTATTTAAGTAATCCGTGAAGAAAAAGTTGTAATTCTCCTTAAACTCTTGTCCAAAGCTTGAAACACCAAGCACATATCTCAACACCATTTTAACTACCTTATAGTTTTTGTCTAGGTTATTTCATAAAATCACAAGATGAATTCATATAATATTCTATATTTGGAAGAAAAACGAGGCCCCCAATCAATTGCAATTGTGAATCCATATAGATCTTTATTTGTAAGATAAAGGAGGTTCCCAATCAATTGTATGTAAAGAGATTCATCCACCCTTATTATGTTTCATACATGGAAAGTTGCATGGGTGTTACAATTGTCTTGCAATTGATCATCTTGAATTTCTAAACCAATTCTTTGGTATATTTTGTTTGAGAAATAGAGACATATTTGTTGACTATCATAGCCCCGAATCAAGGAAATAGTACAATAGACCGCAATCTATCATCTCAAATGGTCTATTCAAATCTCACTTCATTTCTAAAATAAACTCCCCAAATAGCCTATTCAAATCTCACTTCCTCTCTAAAATAAACTTTTCACCATATAGTGATTACAATGCATGATGTGCTTGCTTCAAACTACAATGAGACATGATCTTTTTCTTTTTCTTGAACTTCAAATTTTTTATGTTGTTGTATGTCCACTTCTTCTTGGAGATTTACATTGAAAAAGTACTATTTACATTCATCTAGTGGATCTAAATTGTGCAGCAAATGGTTTTTCATCTTTGTTGTTGGCACATATACTCTTGAAAGTCAGTTACTCTTTGAGCATAACCTTCTGCAAGAAAACAACTTTCATGTTTATAATCGACATCATTTGCCTTATTATTAATTTTTTTTTTTGCATGCAACATTTTTCTTTCAATTGTAAATCAATAAGCTACCAAGTTTAATTACACAAAAGAACATTATACTATATTTGTATTGCTTCAATTCAATTTCTTTGACTAAAAAGCATAGTTGATAAATGTTGGTTATGGAAAACGAATCATTCAATGGTAAATTCACCTCATCTCTAGATGCATTTTATGGTGGAGACTCCTCTAGATTTTCTTGCACCATTTGGAGTTGTCATACTCTCGATCAATAGAGTCTAGGTGTTTCAATAAGTTATGTTTATTCCAAACAACTTGTTCTATATCATTCTAGATTGACTATGATAACTCCAAAATAGTAGTATTAATAATTGAATTAGCTTCCTTGAACACTTCTCTATCTTGTTTTATATCTTTATATTTTGGACTCTTAAGGAAATATTTCTACTAGCTCTGTATGTGAAAATTCTTTGAAGACTCCAAGTTTTCTTTTCTTTATCCTTTGGATTATAGGATCAACTAGTTTGACATGGTTTAGATTTGGTATAATACCCAAGAATGACACTCTTAATATTTTTCATCAATCTTATTTCACTTCACTTTCTAAATGTGGACGTAGGTTATGCTCCCAAAATTTTGAAATGTTTCTGTAAGGAAGCTAAGGTAGCAGAACAAATTCCTACACTAATTTTGATAGGAGGATAATGCAAAACTTTATAGATCTATACAACAGTAACAAAAAAACAAAAAAAATAACATAAATATCATGCATACCACAACACAATGATTTATGTGGGGAAACCCCTTTCGGGAGAAAAAACCCCACACTCCAAAAGACACAATATATTAATCCATATAACAAATTTCGTGCTAATCCATGGATATGCAACACACCATTAATCCTTTTTATTCTACCATCAGGAAATCTGATTCTAACTTTACTATGACCAACAAATATTTAAATAAGAATCATCACCCAAGTACACCTTACCTCCATCAAATTTTTCATATTCAGAAAAACAATCTCTATTAAAGGTCATATGAAAAGATGCACCTAAGTCAATTGACCATGCATCTTCACCTGCACGAGTTGCCAAAGTTGCAATGAATGTATCACCATCTTCTTTTTCGGACTCAGAATCTGAATCAAATTTCTTCTTTTTCTTCTTCTTTTCTTATTTGCAGTCCTTACGAATATGTCCAATCTTACCACAGTTCCAACAAATAACTTTGGACTTTTGAGGAGATTTGGATCTCCCCTTGGACTTGGATTTATCACGTTTCTCATTCTTCTTGTCTTTTTCCTTAGGTCTTCCACGAACATTTAGGGCCTCCTTGGCACTGATAGGTACCTTCCTCCTCATTTCTTCAGAAAGAAAATAACCCACCACATCTTTAGTCTTCAATATAATAGAAGTACTCCCAATAGCCATAACAAGATAATCCCATGAATCAGACAAAAAACAAAGCAAGATCTAACATTTCTCCTCCTCATCCATTTTGACACCAACTAATGCCAATTGAGCCACCAACATATTGAATGCTTCTAGGTGGTTTGTAATTCATCCACCCTCTTCCATTCTTAAGCAATATAATTTCTTCCTCAAGAAAGTCTTGTTCACTAAAGATTTGGCTTGATACATCTCACCAAGTTTCTTCCATAATTTTTGTATAGAGGTCTCTTTATGGACATTAATTAAAATAAAGTCTACCAAGAACAATCTAATTGGCTTTACGGTCCATAACATCACATTGAAAAGCCAAAGTAGGATCTGCAGGCCTTGAAACATTCTTATCAACATCCAACAAATCTCAATCTATCAACAAATCCTCCATCTTCAACTCCCACTTTCAAAATTATTTCTAGAAAAATATTCCTTGATGAACTTGTCATCTGAAAAATCTTGCAACAAGGTCACAAAGTATCTTCTACACAAACTCCCACTCAAATCTAGATTAGTTCAAAAACCCAACAACCCACAATTGAAACCAAAGGTGATCAGGCTCTAATACCACTTGTATGGAAGCTAAGGTAGCAAAACAACTTCCTACACTAATCTTGAGAGGAGGATAATGCAAAACTATAGAGATTTGTACAACAGTTACAAAAACTTAAACATAAATATCATGCATACCGCAACACAGTGATTTACATGGGGAAAACCTTTACGGAAGAAAAACCCCCCTCTCTAAAAAGCCCAGTATGTTATTCAAAAATCACAAAGATTACAATATATTTGCAAAGTAAGCTTCTCATAGGAGTATCACCAACCAGAGATCCAGAGGCAACATGACCACTATTAGACTCTCAGAATACATCACAATCCATAGCCGTAATACAACACCCTCATAAAATAGGGTTGTCTTCTAGGGAAAGTCAAGCCAACAAAATATCAACCATCAAATCTAAGACCTAATGATGAATGGTCCAGATTTACAATAATAAAATATACATAAAATTTGGCTTTCGGGGGCATTGCCCCTTAGCCCTTATCGGGGCACGTAGCCCCCAGACCCCTTGTGGGACGATACCCCTCCCCTTTGGCCCCATCCTCATCCTTACCTATCAACAATACCTTATGTAATTGCATGGTTGAGACACATTTTCCCAATAGTTTCACAACAAATTCCCCTACCCCCCCTAAATCATATCTCAAGGCATCCATGGAGATTTAAAATATCCCCACTTTAGGTGGATGTATTACATTTTTAGGAGGGTAAGCCCTCTAGTTTGGTATGGTTTAGATTTATTACATTACTAACGTTTTTCATCAATATTCTCACTTTATTTTCTAAATGTAGACAATTTATATTTCCAAAATCTCTAAGATGTTTCACAAGAAGTTTCTGTTGTCCTTGACATTATACCTCAAGGCATCTATGGAGATTTAAAATACCGCCACTTTAGCTGGATGTATTTCATTTTGAAGAGGGCAATCCCTCTTATCTATGAAGTGATATTGATTTTTGATTTGTAGATATTTAGTTTCATTTTTACAAAAGTGAAAATACTTATTTGAACGAGATCTAAATAAACTTGAAACTTAAATTTAATGGCTTTATCAATTGGGTGAAGAAATCGTGTTAATGAAAATTTGCACACTTTTTGAGCACATGAAATTTCTTGAGGTTAAAATGAGATAATCATGAAGGTGATTTTAATTGGATGAAGAGAGATATTTACAAGGTTGACTGAGTAGTAGTAGTTGTGTTTGTCTATCTTCTTACTCTTTTCATTGCCAATAATTTGTTGGTTGTTGAAATTTAATGTCCAAGACATCCAATTGATAGATAATGAGAGTAGGACTAATAACTAACCTATTGGAACTTGCTTTTTCAGTTCATCTCCTTGATAAATTGACTTTCAGTTTAGTAGATAAAGTATTTTTCAAGCCCCAAAGATTCAAGCTGGCCACAATATTTGTCCATTAATATCTCCAAATACAAGTTATATTTCCCAATTCTAGCATTACAAAAAGTTTTGATATTTCAAAACAATCCTACAGTGTTGAAAATTGCATACCCTTGTAATTTCAGCTACACTTTTGTATCCACTTTAGTGTCCATTCCCTTAGTACTTGCATCAACCTTTTCCCCTTAGGATGCTCAAGACCCCTTTTCAACAGCTACCTTTGTGTCTCAGTTTTGTTAACCTTGTGTTTTCCTCGTTTCTCATCATTTTTTAGTGTGATTTGTTTGGACGCTAGCGCACCGTGCTAACATCTCATGATATTTTAATGTTAAAAAGGTAGTTTCTAAGTGTTTTTCCACTTTTCACCTACCTTGATTGATGGAAATGGCTTGAGACAATTTGTAATGGCTCGACAACCTCCTTTTCCCTCTTTTCTTTTTTAAATATATCTTTTCACTCTATTTTGTTCTCTCTTTCTCTCTTTTCTCTCTCTAGGGAAGTATTTCTCTCTTTTTCTCAAGCTTGCACAACTCTCTATAGCTTGCTACAATAGTTTCAAAGCTCTCACAATGTTCTCTACAACTCTCTTGGCTCTCACAACCCTATCTTTCTCTCTCTTTGGCTTCCTCAAGCCTTGATAGTAATATCTACTTCTCTTATCTCTTTGAGCATCTTGGGATTTATCACATCCATTGTCTATCCATTTTTTATATCGTCTATTTATCTTTTGATCTATCTATCTATCTGGCCATCCATAGAGGTGGAAACACTAAAACAAGGTTTGACTAAGGCAAGCCCCTAAACAACCCCAACATTTTCTCTCAATCTTATGTGTGCAGGTATTGGAGACATTCCTTTGTTGGAGGCTTCATTGCTTGGTTCATTTTGAGAACTTTAATTCTCTTCCTTTGTTTCATCATTTATATTTCACTTAGTTTATATTATTCTAGTTTTTGTCATCCTCTATTATTTCCTTCTATTTTTAAAGTTCTTAGCAATCAAAGTAGTAGTAGTCACTTTGTTATTTTCAGTTCGTATGAGTCGCTAGCGCGTCATGGGGACGTCTATGTGTCGCATTGTGGTCCTTGTCCAAGAGGTTATCAGTTTGTCCAAAAGACCTATGTGACCTACTCTTTCTATTTCTAGAACTCTCACATTTTAAATCCATGTAAAACATAAACATCTTCTTATCTTGTCACCTGAGCATTGATCCCTCTCCTAAAATTCCTTCTACTTGCAAGGATATTTTGGTGCAAGAGGATGAAATTATTGATACTTTCCTTAACAAAACTTTACCCCCTCTTTATTCCAATACACTCTCTTCTAGAGATGATGCATTAGTGTATGCAAAATCTTGTCCCACACCTGATCACCCACAGATCAATGTTGAGTGTATTTCTTCAAATGATTCCTCTAGAAGTCATAATGTATCCATAAATATAATGGTATCCTTTACTGCTCCTCAAAGGCCTAAGAGATTGATCATTTATGTGACTCTGGCTAGTTCTTCCCCTAAAAGGATTTGCTCTATTCGTGGGGTTCCTGTTGAAAGTGATACACCAGATCTTTAGACGAAACTCATGCAATCTAAGTCTCCCTCTTATGGAGCGGTAGCCCATACTTATAACACTAGAAGGAATTGAAAAAATCTCAATAAACCTACTTCTTTACCACCTTCTCAACCAAGCCTTCATCAAACACCTAGGCCCGCATCTAAGCAACTAGGTGAGTATGATCTTATCAAGCAACTTCGTGTTACTCCTACCAATATCTCAATTTTGGATTTGCTTCAGACTACTCCAGTTTACCAAGGTATGCTTTAGGAAACCTTGAAAAAGATTCTCTTGCCTTCTTCCGCTAGGTCGACGAATGTTAATGCTTGATAGATCATATTCGTGTGGATTCGTTGAATATTACATTCCATTCACATGAAATATCACCTCTGAAAGTGCAAAAGAAAGTAAATCCTTTGATGGTAATAGTTTATATTAATAATATCAATATTAGACATGGTATTGTTGACACCAGTTTAGTGCTCAACATATGTAGCATTGATATGTTTCCTAAAATTAAGATTGATTCAACTTCTCTTGCTACTTCTTCTTTGTATATTTGAGGGTTTGATAACATTGTTCGACAAGCCTTGGGCATGGTAATCCTACCCTTAAGGTTGGTACCCATTACTATAACCACCCTGGTATATGTTATGTCGAGACCATTACCATATATTCTTCTCTTGGGAAGACCATAGATTCATGCTTTGGGAGCAGTTACTTCTACTTTACATCATTATGTGAAGTTTGTTGCTAATAATGAGGTGATCACAATCAAGGCTAACATTGATGTTGCACACTTATGTGAGATGGAAATTGCTACTCAAAATTCGGTTGCACTTACTCTTAAAATAATATCCCTTCACTATCTTCCAATACCTTGATATCTACTCTAGCAGTACCTGTTACAAAGGATACTCTTGAGATAGATGTCCTTGAAGAAGATCCTCCCGTTGCAGGAAATCTTGAGTCTACTCCTTCTACTTCTCCTAAACCAAATGCATGTCTAGGTGATGATTGGGGATCCTTGAACTTCATCGAATCCATTGGGGAGTACATAGTAGACCCTATCCACCTTGACATCTCGAAAATATCATTCACACTTGCTATCAAAGATGATTATTCTTTTATATCGCGAGATAATGTAAACAACAATTGTAATGTCCTTAATGTTGATCCTCCCCCTTTTGAGGAGTTGCAATCACGTTATGGTTTGAGATTTAATATTATTTCTAAGAATGGGTATAGAGGAAATGGTCTTGGGTGCATGGAACAAGGATTTAAGGTCCATTTGGAACTGATATCACACTCTTTTAAAGTCGGTTTAGGTTACAATCCTTCTCCTTTGTCTCCATCCCCTCCTCCGTTGTTTGTTGTCCTTATGTCTTCTTCTTGTGAGAAGTTAAAATTTTCTTCATAAGAGAAAGGGTTGCTTCCCATTCATCCTTTATCTAAGAAAGATCATATTTTGTTGAGGCTTCCCAAAGCCCACTTGATTACTCTTCCTTCTCCTACACATAAGAACTTTCACACACAAGATAATTTTTGTTTTGTTTTTGTGCTTACCATCAAGTTCCTGGCCAATCCACTAGTGAGTGTCAAGCCTTGAAGAACAAAATACAACTTCTTGATTTTGGTGCCATCACTCTTCCATTTGTTGATGCACTTGTCTTTTCTTTGCATGACAAGTGATATCGAGGTTTACCTCTATCTTGTCCATTCTATCTGATAAGCATATTGTCATAAGGTTCTTACAACTCCCTTTTATTTTGTTGCTACCCACTATGTGGCATTCACAACTTTGATTTCTCATTGCCATTCATGGTGGTACAATATTATGTCGAACCATACTTTCTTCGTGGTAGTGACACAATAGTACCTAGCATGGTTATCCTCACCTATACACTAGGGGCAAGGACAAATTGTTTTGGAGATGTGAGTCCCTCTTGAGGATTTCCTCTGTATTTCTCACTCTTAGAATAACTTTGTCAAAATTCTCTTGCATCTTGGATACTTGCAACAACAAAGACTCCTCTTTCTCAAAAGCTTATCATGTCTATTGTAATTGTGATAGGGGTTCTCCTCCTTGCAGGGTTTGTTTCTATCACATGTGTATAGTAATCATGATAGGGGTTTTCCTTGATAGTGAGGTTGGTTTCTATCACTCGTCGGTGGTGGATTTCCTCCACAATAGGGTTGGTTCTACCAGTTTGTGGTAATCTAGCATACCACAACTTGTGAGATTGTGATATTCATTTTTAATCATCATCATTTGCATGACCCCTAATGATACAACGCAGTGGTTGAGTCATGTATTCTCTTCAACATTGGTTGCTTCCCTATATTTTGGATGCATTCGTCCCTTGAATAAATCAATCCTCAGATTCTTCTCTCCATTTAAGAATTCTTCTATGTGTTATTTCTTGTTATTTTAGGAACAATGTATAGTACTAAGAAAACCTCCTGCATCAAGGTCTCTTTTACTTTGCTGACTCAAAAGTTTTAGTTTGTTTGTTATGTAACTTTATGTATGTGTTATCCATGTTTTTATTTTAAATATCTATATGTTCATCATGTTCTAATCCTATGATTTGGTAGATTTTTATTTTCTAACCTTGTTGTCTTGTGCAGATCTTTTTTGTCTGATGCATTTGTTTTGTAGGTCTTCACCGTGGGGGCATACTTCCTTGGTTCAAATAGCTATTTGATTCCTTTACATCATCCTTTTAGCATCGTGGTGTTTTTATTCTTAGTATCTTTCCTTTAGTGTGCATATTCATATAGATTCATAAGCCCACTAAAGTGGGAGAAAAATGTAGTGTCAAAAATTGCATATCCATTGCAATTTCACCTACACTTCTGTATCCACTTTAGTGTTTATTCCCTTAGTATTTGTGTAGACTCATCTTATCCCTTGAATCAGCCTTTTTCCCCTTAGGATGCTCAAGACCCCTTTTTAACAACTACCTTCGTGTGTTAATTTTGCGTTAACCTTGTGTTTTCCTTGTTTCCCACTGGTTTTTAGCATGATTTGTTTGGACACTAGGGCACTTTGGGGACATCCATGTGCTGCACTAACATATCGTGAAGTTTTAATGTTCAAAAGGACATTTATGAGTGTTTTTCCACTTGTCACCTACCTTGGTCGGTGGAAACATCTCGGGACGGTTTGTAACAACTCAACAACCTCCTTTTCTCTCTTCTTTTCTCTTTTAAATCTATCTTTCCACTTCATTTTGTTCTCTCTTTCTCTTTCTCTCTTTGCTCTCTCTCTCTCTCTCAAGAAGTCTTTCTCTCTTTATCTCAAGCTTGTACAACTCTCTATAGCTTGCTATAACAATTTCAAAGCTCTCACAACATTCTCTATAGCTCTTTAGGCTCTCACAACCCTCTCTTTCTCTCTCTCTCTCTGGCTTCCTCAATCCTTGCTGGTAATATATACTTCTCTTATGACTTTGAGAATCTTGGGACTTATCACATCCCTTGTCCATTAATTTTTCATCTCATCTATTTATCTTTTGATCTATCTATCTATCTGGCTGTTTGTATAGGTGGAAACACCAAAACGAGGGTTTGACTAAGGCAAGCCCCTAAACAACCCAGATATTTTCTCTTGGTCTTATGTGTGCAGGTATTGGAGTCATTCCTTCATTGGAGGATTCATTGCTTGGTTCATTCTGAGCACTTTCTTTCTCTTCCTTGGTTTCATCATTTACATTATTCTAGTTTATGTCATCCTTTATTATTTGCTTCCATTTTTAAAGTTCCTAGTAATTAGAGTAGTAGTAGTCACTTTACTATTTTTTTGGGATATTCTTGGTTTTCGATTTGTACGAGATGCTAGTGTGCCGCAAGGATGTTTTCATGTTACACTGTCATCCTTGGCCGAGAGCTTGTTAGTCTATCTAGAAGGCCTCTATGACCTGTTCTTTCTGTTTCTGGAGCTTTCATGTTTTAAATCCATATAAAACATAAATGTCTTCTTATCTTGTCACTTCAACATGATCCTTGAGGTAGTTGAGAGATATTCCCCCCTTGAGATCATTCATTTCCAGGGTGTCAAATTTCCTCCTCTACAAATCCTTCACCTCAGTTTTCAGGTCAATCAAGTTAATTTTGAGCTTGAATTCAATATTCCAACATCCATGAGTGGGTCTAAAGAGCATCATCAAAATGATTTTTTTTCATAATTATGGCAGTATAGGTGCTGATAATTCAAGATAAGCCTCTACATTCAGTTTCATGGTTGTTAGATATGTATTGTGATCATGGTGGACTTTATTTTAAATTTCCCATAAATTTGTTTGTCATTACAAAGGAACCCATAGAGATTGACCTATTTTTCAAGTTTTGGTGATAGAATGAGGATCATTGGTTTTTAGAGTTACTCCTTCCAAAGTTTCATCTTTCGAATACAATTTGGTTCTTTCAAATACAATTTGGGCTTGTAGCACAAGTCTCGTAATTTCAACCAAAATAATTTAATTGACAGCTTCGTTAAGTTCTAATAGAAATTCTTAAAACTATATATATATATGATAAATATTTCCTATCTAAATTTACATTAATAGAAAATAAAATAATACAAATTCAAAAAAAGGAGGGTGGTAAATGTTTTCATCTCATGCCCCCCTTTGATGACCTATCACTAATATCCAATTTGAGTGATCTTCCATGGGTCATCTTGCATGTGTTTCCCTTGAAGTGTTCCAAATTTGGCTAAGTTCCAGATTTTTGGGGTTTCGGCCTGTCTCTTACTTACTTACCTTCATGCTTTCTCCTTCTCCCCTTCTTTCCCTTTTCTTCCACCAGCCTTCGGCCTTCGCTCTTCCCCATTACCCTCTATCTATCTCTTAAGGTAAGCCTCAAGCCTTACCTCCAACCACTGAATCTCGCCTTGGCTTTTCTCAAAATTTATCTAAGTGTCATGTTTTTGGGTTTTGGGGGTCGGTCTTCCCTCCATCCTCTTCCATGCTTCCAATATCTCCCTTTTTCCTATCGGCTTTTGGGGGGTCGGCCTTCGACCTTCTCCTTTACCTTCTTCCACTCCCTTTGTCAAGCATTGCTTGACAACATGACCTTCGACCTCTGATAGTTTGAGGTCCAACCTCTGACAGTCTGAGGTTTGACCTCCGAAATCTTCTTTGATCCTTTTATTTTCTTCCTTCTCCTTCTCACCTTCACTCTTTTCTCCCAAAAAATAACTAAGTGTCATTTTTTCAGGCTTTAGAGGTATGGCTTCCTCCTTACCTCTGAACTTTAGAGGTAAGGCTTCCTCTCAACCTCCGACCTTCGATGGTTCGAGGTCCGACGCTTGACCTTTTCTTTCTTCTTCATGGTTCTTTGCTCCTTCGTTCTTCTAAGTACATGGTAAGCGACAGGTCTGACGTCTGATCTCCAATGGTCCGACGCCCGATCATCAATGTATGACATTTGATAAATACATTAAGCAAGTTGCATGCCCAATGCCTGACTTCCAAAAGCCTGTCTGTTGATGTCCAATAGACACATTTTCAAGGGTCAGAACCATTTTTTTCAAAGGCTTGCAGAAGGTTCTTTTTGTACCCGACGCCCTGATGTTCCACGAAATGGCACATTTTTTGTTCAACGGTGCCATTAATGCGTATCTACCTCCCAGCTACCAAGCATATTTTTTAGGGTTCGAGGATGAATTTAATGCATTTCCATGACTTCTCCTGGCAGATTTGTGGGCACCATGCCCATTCATTGCTGCTTCTTGTCCTCTCTGACCATTCCCATACCTATTTCATGGATTTCGTGGACGATATTCATGGATTTTTTCTGCAAATCTTCACGGTGGGTGGATGGCGAGCTAGTTTCATTTTCTCCAGGATTCTTTTGACCTGATTTTCACAGCAGGTATGGGTACCCATGCTCATTCATTGCATCTTGTTGACTTTATTCACTACAACAAATCCCTGTGATTTGCTCATTTTTTGCTTCCACCCACTGTTTTAATGTATTTTTTGGCAATTTTTTGAAAACATCAACGCTATTTATTGGGATGGTGCAATTTTTGGTATTTATTGCGCTGATCAGTACAAGTCAGCGTTAATTTAGGCACTAATTAGTGCCTAAAGTAACACCATATTTAGCGCCGATATTAGCTTCGAGTGTAGCAACGCCTTGATCTCCACCTTTAGCTCCGAGTTTAGCTTTGAGTTTAGCGCCATGTTTAGCTCCGACTTTAGCTTTGAGTTTAGGTTCGGGTTTAGCTTCAGGTTTAGTGCTGGATTAGACACCCCTATGTTGAAGAGACTTATTTATATGTCTCATCGACGATGTAAAACATTGAAATATCAACAAGATACGGGCATATCGAGGAGAGCATCACTTATGTCAGATTGACAAGGTATATCTACAAGTGCTCGACGAAACACAACTCTTGGATATAATGAAGTAATGTTGATGAGACATTGAGATATCGGTAAGATAGATAAGATTGTCTCATCGACACTCTTCAAGTAATGATCAAAAGCATACACCGCTATACTGTTGGGAAGGTGAGCAACATATGCGGTAGAGCGATATTCACCACAACCCCACAACAAGAAGCCTTGAGCAAGGCGGTAGTGTGGTAAACAACAGAAGGGAAGGGAAAAAAACCACTATACCACAGTGATAATCACAAGTCTCTCCGACATGGCACAGTTACACCGAAAATATCGATGAGACAGTGGCATATCGACAAGAGATATTAACTTGTCTCATCGACACCGGCAACTAACATCAGAGGAACATAAGATCTAATGTTGATGAGACATTGATATATCAGTAAGACAAATAAGATTGTCTCATCGACACTCTTCAAGTAAAGATCAAAAGCATACACTGCTATATCGCTAGGAAGGTGAGCAACATATGTGGTAGAGCAGTATACACCGCAACCCCGCAACAAGAAGCCTTGAGCAAGGTGGTAGCGTGGTAAACAACAGAAGGGAAGGGCAAAAAACCGCCATACCCACAACGAGTATAATAAGAGATGGTGATAGTACGGTAATCGTGGCATCATTACAATTTACAACACTTAATGCAAAAAATCACATTAGTTGCCAAAATTAAATGCTATTAAATTATTAAGAGTTGCCAAAACTAATATGATTGAATACCGTGCCATCCAAAGATAAGTGAGTTTTCCCAATATCTCACTCAATTGTAGTGCACTAGCATGGAAGGAGCTAAGGATACGAGAAGAAGAAGTCCTGAAAGCATGAAATACTCAGGTAAGTGCACGAAAACTCTCTGAAAGAGCTTTGTTAATATAAAAAATATTTCAAGGTTTTATCATCTGAAGCCATAGTAGAGAAAATTAAAACATGCCTCCTAAAAGAAAATGATCAGAAGTAAAAGAAATTCAACCTAAAATTAAAGATGAAGAACCTAAAGTAAAGAAGAAAGCACTCCATCCTAAAACAAAACAATCATAAGTAAAATAAAGTCAACCTAAAATTAAAGATGAAGAACCTAAAGTAAAGAAGAGACCACAACATCAATCCATATTAGATATACTTCTAGGGTCTACTAAAGAGGGTAATAAGAAGTTTCTCGTGGATACCACACAAAGTTGTAGGGATGCCCTCATTTCCAAATTCGGATGGGACCTATTTTGGTATTTTTACAGTAAGAGAAATGAGAAGATTCTAGTGTCAAACACTTGGATGTTGGATATAGCAAGGTTGATTGTCCCAAATGTGTTTGTTGATGTAGAATTTATCAGACTGCTAGCCAAACACTATCACTTAGCTACCAAAACAATAAGGTTTCCAAACGACACAATATTGGTAGAAGTAACCAGAAAAGCCATCATTGAGTGTTTTGGCTTAAACAAGCAGGCTTTGACCAAGATAAACCTGCAGAAAAGTGAGGAGGATTATGCTAGGTTAAAAAAGACTTATAGAAGTGATGAGGTACCCTTATATATGAAAAGAGGCATTGGTAACAGAACATTCCCCATCTCTACTACCACTATTGAACCATTTAATGTGACAAATTTTCAGTATTACTTTGTGAATACATATTTAGCTCTTTGCCAAGTGTTGGGGATAGATGCTCAAGATAAAATTACAATAGGCCTAATGATGATGGCCATGAGAATTCAAAACCTTGAAACTAATATTGAATATGACTTTGCTTCATACCTTGAGAAGGCGTTAGATGATGAATTCTCCCATGTTATAGAGGATAGAGCACTGATTACATTCAGACACTATTACCTACTGTGTCATCTGATATTGTACCAGAATAGGACCATTGGAATAAAAGAATGAACTTGGATACAATAGATTAGCAAGGGAATCCCACACCTGTCCAAAAATGGTGCTATATTTGGTACAGTTGGTGCAATAATTCAAGCTTTGTTGTATTCTACGAAGACTTTGTACACAGAATCCTTCGAGTTCTTGCGTATGCAATACGAAGATTGTCAACCAAAATGTTGCAACTAGTGAGACCTTTGGATTTAAGACCAGAGCAGGGTTATACACACAATTTTGGAGATTGGTTCTTCATCTCGGAAGTTACAATAATAAGAGTTTATGGATGCCCTATTGCTCCACACATATTGCCAAAATTTGTGCCCCTCAGATTAGCATTTCTTTAATTTATGTGGAAAATGATGTGGATGGAGAAAGATGTAATGCACAAGTAGAAGAAAGGAAATTTCCTGCCAAAACAAACCAAGTGTGAAGATTGGACTGTAGGCTCAAACACACTAGAGGAGTTACAGTATTTTTTGAAGACAAGATATGCATTGAAATCTGGAAATGAAAGAGCCTTTGACCCTAAAAATCATATGAAAAACATAAGGCGTAATCTTCTTTTACAAAAATGATAGTGCCACACCAAGTGGATTTTGAAGAAGATGTCATAAGGAACTGCATTACTTATATGAAGAAGCTTGAAGAAAGGACGAAACAAAGGTCCAATCTATATGAAGAAGCTTGAAGAAAGGACGAAACAAAGGTCCAAGGATTTCCTAGGATACTTTGTTGAGGAAAAAGACCCCATCAAGAGGATATAATTGATAATTGGTAGATTTGAAGACTTGTACAAAAAGAAGGAAGCATATCTTGAAGAACATGATGGTGGCGCAACTACAGAGCATACCCCAGGTGAAACCTTTGAGGCTCCCATGGAGCAGTTACCTCCCAAAAGACAAAAGACAAGAATCATTGAATAGTTAGTACCTTATGAGGATACTGAAGAGGTGGGCGATACTAAGGAAGTGGCTATAGTACTGCAGTCATTGATAGGTGATATTGAAGTTGATCAATCCATCCTTGAGACTAGTGCCCATAAACATGAGGAAAGGATGGGTGATGTAGAAAAAACAAGTACAAAGGTACATGAAGATGAAAGGGAAATTGCAACAGGAGATTCATAGAAGATGATGAATTCATTAAGACTCCCGAGTTTAAGGATTTTTGGATGAAGATGAAGATAAAAGAATTTCAAGAGAGGATGGAATCAACTGAAGCAAGAATTGAAGAATCAGAGAAAAATGAAATGGTAGCACATACTTTCCAGGAATTAAGAGCTGACAACATTGACATTAGCCCCCAGAAGGCTATAGAAATGGTCTTGAAGAGCAATATGCTCATTTTCCCTGGCTTGGAATTAAAGAAAATGTTTCTACTTGATCAAATGCAGGCTTAGGAAGATCCAATGCTAGTTGCAAAATTTGACTCCGATGAAGGTGTGAGTGGAATTGGGTATAACCCAAAGATTGAAACCCTGGCCATATGGATCAAACAGAAAAATACATAGAAGCCAAAATTATTGGATGCAATTCAAGGGTTGAAAGAGGCAGTGATGGTAACAACAATACAAGATACCACCCCTTTGGAGGCAGCCACAATTACCATGCATTCGGCCATGTTCACTCGAGCAACTGTTAAGGGATTAGAAGATAGATTTAAGGAGTATGAAAAGGAACAAAGGTTCCTAAATGATGAAGTTAATAAACTGTTCATGGAGAATGCCAAATTGAAAGAACAATTAAGAGGAGCAGGACCCTCACAAAGAAAGGAGATGGTGTTATATAGGCCTCCTATTGCTCCAATGGATATTGTGAAGAACATTTCTGCAGAACAGGTAAAAAATATAGAGAAGGAAGTGGATGATGTAAAGAAGGCCAACAATCAAACCTAGGATGAGGTGAAAAGACGAATTTGTGAAGTTATGGAAAAGATTCTTGAGCACAGGATAAAATCAATTATGGATAAACTGGAGAATGTGCATGATAGTTATAAAACACTTCAATAGGCAATGGATCAAATAAAGACACATATGCTTGTATCAGATCCTTTGTTCAAAAGGTGGCAGCCTATTCACCACACTTTGGATAAGTTATGCAAAGTTCTACAAAGAAGTCCCGATGCACCCACAACATTAAAGCCAATTGAACAAACTGTGAAGATGATTACTGATGAATTTCAATATGTACAAGGGTTTGATAAAAAGATTGTAACACGAATGGATTTATTCCATACCTGGAAATAGTGGTATATACCTAAAATTGTGAGAGATGGTGATCGATTGAAGGACTTGGATAAGTGGAAGAAATAATTCAGTCAGGTTGTTCATAAGTGTGTTACTCATATACAGGAGGATGATGATACCAGTCTTCCCATGCTAAAATAGATCATGGATGGGTTGATTGTTCTTGATGCAGGATACCTAAAGTTTGTCAATGATACAAAGGCATTACTAGATAGTCGATGGAAAACTCATCTTGTAAACATGCAAAAGATCCAGGAATATAAGTGGCCATCAGATTTTATGGTGTATCAGTGGGAGGAAAAGTATTTGGTTTCAGAAGAATAGGACACTGAGGCGAGAGCATTTGGACGTTCATCATGGAGAGGAAGACTTTGCTAGATCAATGATCACGGGTCTTCTATGTTGAATAATGGAACCATATGTCAAAATGTCTTAAGTCTTGTTATTTCCTTAATTATGCTAATTAAATAGTTGTTGGTTTCAGAAGAATAGGACACTGAGGCGAGAGAATTTGGACATTCATCATGGAGAGGAAGAATTTTCCAGATCAATGATCACAGGTCTTCTACATTGAATAATGGAACCATATGTCAAAATGTCTTAAGTCTTGTTATTTCCTTAATTATGCTAATTAAATAGTTGTTAGTAAAATAAGTAGTTATGAAAGGTTGTTTCTTTTTGTAAAAGGCCTGTAGCTTGTTGCTTCCTATATAAATAGGAAACCAAGGCCTAGTTTTAAATTATCATTATCATATATCATTTTCATTTTGAAGACTTATTTTATTAATATATATCAATTGAAGCAATATGATGGAGAACATCTTATTATCATAGATTCTCCATGATTGTGTTATCATTCTGTATTTTTCTTATGTTTTCCATACTTATTTCTTCTTATATTTGAATGAATATCAGTTATTGAGCCTCAATACTATGCTTATGTGAATGAATATGCTGATACAGTAAAGCATTTATTGTGGGTGTTGGTAGAGCTGCTATTTTTTTTGAAAATTTGAGCTTATTTTGCCTTATTACATGTTCAACATAAAAATGGAAACTATTTAAAAATAATAAAGTTAACAAAGTTGCTTATTTAAATAATTGTGAGTTACATGCATTAATATTTTATTAAATTTTGTGTCTTCACGAACATATGTTGATACAAAATGAATGGAAGAAGCATCCAAAGAATCCTAATTTTTTTGCCAACAATTCATGCCAAAGATTGAACAATTTAAGGATATTGGAATAGGTAATTAAGGATATGATGATGATGATATATTCTTGTACTTGTATATTCTATGAAACATTATTTATTTTCTTTGAAACAGTGTATATATTCTTGTACTTGTAAATATTATCTTACTATTATGTCTATTAAATAAAACAGAGTTTGAATAAAAAATGCTTCACCCTTTTTTGTAAGTGAGTATGTGAATTATTGTTTAAGGAAAAATCTTACAGTGTTTACATTTTCAATTTACTAGTTTCAAAGCTTCATTTTCTATGTATATAAAATTGTATGTGCTCTTTATCTTGAATGACATAAAACAATAATATCATCAGAATCAAGGTTTTCAATTTCAGCATCATCATTGTCCACACTTTTCATATCCTGTTCACTTTTAAGTACAATCATCAAAATTTTATTTTTATTTCTTGTCCCAGTTAATCTTGATTCCTTTCAGCACAACATAGTAGGTTGCATGTTAAATTTCAAACATTTTCTTTGCATTTTTTGTATATGTTATTTTATCAGTGCATCATTATGTAACAACAATTTCACTTTTGAGATATACAGTAAAAATAAATGATAGCACATGTTTGCTTTGTCAAGGGAAATGTATGGTGAATACCCTATGTCTTTCAGATAAGTGTGCAAGCGAAATACGACATAACTGATTGAATCTGTTTTTCTACTATACAATTGTTTTTTTATGTGCTTTTTACTTTTTGCATGTGGATTACCCTCATAAAGAGACTACTTATATTTTCTTAAATGAAGCCTTTACATTTCTTGTCTATGAAAGGAATTTACTGCTTGAAAACAGGTTCATGACCTTCATACAAATTAAGATTGGTGTAAAAGGCCATCCCCATAAATGTTATTTGGTCTAGAATTATAATGGAAAATAAAAAAGCTTGCTAGGAGAATAAAACAAGTTTTCAATTGTCCAAGTACAACATAATATTACTGAAGCATTTAAAAGTTTAGGCCATAAGAATTATCCTTTTTTAACATGGATTGCAAATAATTGTGAAAATTTAGAAGTCTTGGTCATTAACATTATTGTTTGCTACAATGTCATCTAGTGTAGCATTGTCAATGTTCATATGTTCTTCCAAGTATTTAATATTATCACCATCCTCATCTTGACTTGCATCATCTTCATCATCATTGAAATTTGACTGTAGATTGTCTATATTGTTACCAAATGTATTTGGATCATCATTTTCTATACCATCCATATTGTTGTCTTCCATAACATCATCTAGCTCTGGATTGTTGTCTTCTTGTGCCTGGACATAACCATCTTCAACATCATCATGGATGCCAATTTATTTGATGTTCTCTAATCCCTCTCTCTCATTTTGTTGGCCATTATTATTTTTCTCAGTATCCACTAATGCATCGTCAAATACATGCCTTAATCTTGGATCATAATGTATGACAAATATCCATTTTGGGTCCAAAATATCTTCATAGAAAAATACCTGCACATGAACGACATACATATATTAGACATTATATAAATTGTATGAACATATATACATCAATTGAATAATGTAACATTATTTTATAGACTAAATTTTTTATATAATAATTGCTATAAAACTCAATTTTGACAACATAGTTTATAAAACATCAATCCACACTCATTTATTATTCCTTGGTTTTCTGCCCTTAAGAACATCCTTAGGGAGACCTTGTTCTTCCCTCTTCTTTCACACAAGAGTGTGTTTTAAGAAGGGTTAATCAATCAATAACTCATCCCCAATGGTAAGGTCCATAATAGCCTCTACCATTATCAATCTATCAACCTCTCTTTCCATATATCCATCTTTATCATTTATAACCTCAATAAATTGACAATTCGGTCTTACAATAGGGTCCCTTCCCTCACTACTATTTATAAATCCTACAATAATTTTGTGTGTATGCACCTTCATCTATATACATAAGATGACCTCTATTCATTTATTTTCCCCTTTCCAATTGGAGACGATGTGTATACATATTTAAATTTAGACCATATGCTGACATGCTAGGCTTATACTAGGCTAGCCTTCTCCATTCACCACTGTATGATGGACCATAATATGGCATTAATCTCCTAGTGGTTTGTTCTGAATTGTTTCTATGTTTGGATCCCACATGTACATTTTGGACAATAAAGAGGCCTAGATTTGCTCCATGAATATTGGAGGGTCGTATCATGTAGCTGTATCCCCAAAATTGAAATACCTCGTACACTCTAGGTAGTTGTTGATCACTAGGCCAAGCACAATATAGTTGATGATTAAATGTCTCTTTGTAAATTGATCTCAAACTCAGGGGCAAGTCATCATCTCCGTCACATTCATTCTCATAGGGTATGTAGTCCACCTTCCCCTTTTCTTTAAGTAAATTATGCATCTTCACACCGGTTCTTGTTCTGTTACTTGTTTTCGTCAATTCCTCATCTTCCAAGTTGGTATATTGACACATATTTTTGTTAGATGTATCATTTGAAAAATGATCATTTCCCTCTAGGTTGGAAATCGGTGATCCCAAAAAATTTAAACCAAGAACTTTATCCTGCAAGTATCCATTAAGAAAATATTAGCTATTTAAATAATAAAAAACAATGTTTAAACGAAGTATACATGTTATTTATATCAAATTAGAAAATTCCTCACCACAATTCCTATTGGATTAGAATCAATTTTAGGAGGCATACTATCCACTGGAAGCTCATCATATATGTAATGTCTTTGTACAATCGCTCGTTTGAATTGTTTCTTTCCACGACATACAAAACATCCACAAACAACAATTTTCTCAAAGTATTCATCCCATGTACTATAGTCTTGACCTACCTCTTCTTTACTACAATCATTTATTGTGTCTATAGTATCCATTGTCATATCCTCTTCCACCCACTATCATCTACGTGATTTAACAGTTTTAGGTCCACCTCCACGTACATATCTTATTCTTTTGCTAGTTGAGAGCTCAGGCTCTGCATTTGATCCAATCTCCATCTAAAATAATCAACAACATGCATTAATTTATGTCAAGATAGGATAATACATTATAAATTTCAATAATACTATTAAAAAAGATGGACGTATCACAAAATGCCATCAGATCATTTTTTCCTAAGTTAAGTCAAATTTTGAGTACCTGATGTCCCGCTTCATCCGTTGTGTCCTCATTTGATATGACATGATCTGTTGCCATGGCCTTGTCTCGCCCCTATAATACAAAACATAGTAAATAATGTTTAGAACACCAATTATATCATTTCAACGAATATGCTATCCAACACAAAACCTCACTTTAGTCATATATTTGACATATTGATATCATGTTTTGGCTATCCTAATTTTCAAACTTTCCCCTTGATCATAGAATCACATTTAATCACCATTCCTATGCATCTTCAACCAATAAGTTTTACCTCAGAGGCCTCATGGACAAAAAAATGACTTTATCTTCTCTATGTTGTAGCATTTGTGAATTCATAAACACCTTTATCCTTTGGTTGAGGTTGCTTTCTATTCTTACCTCTATTGTATCTGTAGATTCCGTTGTCTCATCTATTTCCACCCACTTTCCTCTCAGCGATTTAGTATTTCTACGCCGTCCATGTCCTCTCTCCATGACCTCCTTTGTGAATAAAAATTCCGCCACAAAATCTTTCACCACACTACCACCGAGAAGGAAAAAGCAACATGTGAGACCACGGTAAAAAATGCTCTACCACACTGAGTTGATGAAGGAGCCGTGAGATAGCGGTGGTCACCACACTACCGCACACCAATGGTAGAAGACTTGTGGGACTGCGAGAGTCACCACAAAACCGCTAGGAACAAAAGGAAGACTTGCGTGCCACCATATAAGCTTTCACTGCACTACTGCAGAGAAGGATGAAGCACCTTGCGGGACCGCGGTAAAAATTGATCTACTGCACTGAGCCGATGAAGGAGCCACGGGGTAGCGGTGGTCACAAAAATAAGGCAGGAGTTGGAATTATTCCCAACACTATGGATCAGTGATACACAATAATGAAAATAGTCACTATACAACAAGGATAGGTGCTAGATTAAGTAAACTTGATGCTGCCTTATACGTCCCAAATAGATTACATTTACAACCAAGAGTCGGCGCTAAAGCTAATGTTAACTAACGCTGACTAAAGCGTCAACTAATGAATCAACATAAAAAATTTAAGACTTTCCCATGTGAAGGAAGAAATCAGATGACAAAAAAAGGGAAAAACAATGCACGAAGGAAGAGAGCAGGGCGCTACCAGCAATTGATGAGAAATTCGATTTAGTTTGTGAAACATTGCGCGAAGGAAGAGAGTAGGGCGCTACCAACAATTGATGAGAAATTCGATTTAGTTTGCGACACCATAGGTAAGATTACAATTTTTTTTTCTTGGTTGAATTTGTGATTGTTTATTGCTCTTTGTATTGCATTTGAATTTGTGATTGTTTACTGGTTCGTGGCCTAATTAGTCCAGACAACCTCTAAATTGTCCCATCATTATAAATTGTAAAACCTTTGAGAAACCAACCAAATATTTTACCCTACCCATTTGAGCTTTAGCTCAAAATATTATAACACGAAGCGAGGATGCCTCTGTATTCTTTCCCTAACCTGGGTATCAATGAAATAGTGAACTGCTTGGCAAATTTGGGAATTGGGTTGGTCACTGCTGAGCAACTACTAAAAATAAACACATAAACCACTTGCTTTTGCCCAGCCGCGCCATAGTCACTGATGCCATGACAAATTCTTGCAAGATTGCATTATGAAAGAGTTTTCATGATAAGGTTATCAACACTAAACAAACCGAGCGAACATATTTGCCCTAGGTTATCAACACTGAGCAAACCCAACAAACATATTTTCCCACAAAACAAAACCTTTATACCACAAACTGGATGAAAATTTTCATACCTGACAGTGTGTACTTCATTTGCCTCCACAGACTGGACGAAAATAATTTACCCTAGGTCACCTCAAAATTTCAAGCAATGGAGGGAAGCGAGCATTGTCAGTAAACTCTGGCCACAATGAGGTAATTCATTGTGAATTTATAGATTTGTAAATGTTTCCATTGTTTCTTTGAATTTTACTTTTTAGTTTTTTATTTCTAAATTTAAAAGAAAAAATATATATATTTTTAAATATATATATATATATATATATAGGGACATGAGACTGACAAAGATAAAGATGAATTGGCTTCCATATTGGGGGTAGAGGCAGTGAAAAAATTGGTTAATGTGGACTAGACAACACTTGCCAAATACATAGAAAAACAATTTGGTAATGCCCCTCAAACATTGAAAAAAAATCAACTGTGCCAAAGGGAATCTGTTGATTCCCCAACCAGTCTTGGATCTTGCAAAATATCTAGGAGGAAATTAGTGACAATAATCTCTAAGAATGTGGAACAGGGAGTAGGGACTTCCACTCCTGGGACACAGACTTCTTCCACCACACCATGTTTTCAATCTTGCATTGGTAGCTACAATACGAGGTGGTTTCAGGAGAAGTCCGAATGACAGATGCTGGGAAAATGTTTGTGAATAGGTTGAAGGAATCATGCCTTCAACGGTTCAAAGACCATCTACATTTTCCATTCTCAAAGATACCCATGCACCTGGAGAAAGTAGTTATACATGACATGGAGAATGAATTTGGCATAGGTTGGTCTGTAAGGAAGATAAAGCTACAAATGTCTCAAAACTGCAAGAGATTTCGGTGCAACCAAACAAAGAAGATAAAAATAATCCCTCTTGAGCTAAGGCAGAAAAAAAGGCCAATTGATGTAAGTGTGAAAGTATGGAAAGAGATTGTAAAAGCATATGAGAAGTCTGATGCACAGAGGAAGTCTGGTGAGGAGAGTATGTAGGTATTTGGATTTGCTCATAAGATTATATAAAATTTATTAAACGATCTTTAAACTTTATTTGTGCATAGTTAAATTGAATTAGTATATGTTTCAGGACAAGGCCTCCAAGGCAAGGCATGAGAAACTTTGTGCCACACATCACAGTGGCCAGAAAGGTTTACAGGCCTTGATATGTGCATTTGTAAGTATATTTAATATGTTAAATGATATATATTTTTTATTTCCTTGGAAAAAGTAAATGATTGCATATTAATTAGTTTAACTAGTCCATGTGCCATATTTTGATAGGAGGAGAAATATGGCTGCCATCCAAAGCAATTTGAAAAGAATATGTTACAAAAAAAAAAGTGGAATGATTTTGTAATATGGATTGAGAACGAGGTATCAATAGTCGAGTTTCAATAACTTAGTTGGATATTGTTGTGTTAATATGTCAATTTTCATCTCTTGTGTTGAGTTATTTATTGATGCATAGGATGAGTAAATAGAGTTCAAATCTTATGATTACAAGATGACCATTTGTGTGCATGAATAAATAGTAGAAGGATGTAGATGAACTCAATTCATTTGAATTTATGCCTCTTGGTAGGAATTCCTCTTGAATCTCTAATGTCAGGTGCCCGAGACTTCCCTGTAGCTTTTACCTTTTGTTGCCGCCTTTCCTCTTCACTGTTAGACTCATATCCTTTTTTCTTATTTGTATTTCTAGCTTCAACTTCTAATTCATCCCATGTTTTACCTTCCTCCTCTTCAAAATATTCTTCTTCTTCGTCCTCCTCTGACTCCACAAGAGATTCATCTTCTGAACCTTCCTCATCTGATTTTGATTCCTCTTCTACATCAGAGGGTTCATATCCTTGATCCGACTCTTCCAAATTATCAGAATCAGATTTACTAGCTTCCATATTCCAAAATTCCCAACCAACATCTTCAATAAATTTATCTGGATCATTAGTAATAGTCTTCAAAATTGGCCGCTAGTTCAAGTTCATTATGCTTTCATAATACTTTATATCCATGGAGTTCAACCATTCCTTGATGCCATAAAGCGAAGATTGAGGAATTTTGTACATGCAGAGTACGTCCCACTTGAAGCCTTTGAAAACAATAGCCATATCAAATGCCTGCCCAAGTCCTACTCTCTCAAGGTTAACAATCTCAATCTCACTAATAGCGATTATGAAGAAAGGTAATTCCACCAACTCTACCAAACAGTTTACAGTAGGAACAATAAAAGTAGAGGCTTTGAAAGGAACTCCATGAAAACCAATCTCTATAAATGTTATATCAAACTCTAGTTCAAAATATTTTAGATGAGGCTGCTCCCATAACTCTCTTACTAGCTTGGAAAGTCCTTGAAACTTTGCATTGATATTATTTTTACTATCCCTCTCTTGCTGTTCTTCCTCAATTTCATTAGGATCATACATTGAACTCCTTTCCCCTCCTAAAGTTTTGACCACATCCATTACCTCCACATAAAACTAGACATCCTTGGTCTTCTTGGTTCCCACGCCATGATATGGTTATGCAAATGAAAACGAAGCAAAGTAATCATCTCCTTCTCTGCTAGTTGGAAGAATACATGCTTAAAGTTTTGATGCATAATATCGGCTCTCTCTTCTTCTCTCATGGTTGAATACCAAAATTCATTATGGTGGGCCTCTAGAGTTCCAATCATCTTTCTTCCTCTTCCATCAAATGCTGGCCTGATCCACACGTCTGCCAACCTAATTACCTTTGTTTTTGAAAGCTAAAGTTTCTCCTGAGTCACTAGTGTAGCTCTCTATGCCTTTTTAGACTCTTTCATTGCTACAAGAAATTAGTGCCTAATTGATTAACAATCTCAATCTCACTAATCGTGATTACTATGAAAGGTAATTCCACCAACTTTGCCAAACAATTTACCATAGGAACAATAAAAGCAGAGGCTTCAAAAGGAACTCCATGAAAACCATGCTCTCTAAATGGTACATCAAACTCTAGTTCAAAATATTTTAGATGAGGCTGCTCCCATAGCTCTCTTACTTGCTTGATAAATCCTTGAAACTCTGCATTGATTTTATTTTTCCTGTCCCTCTCTTGCTGTTCTTCCTTAATTTCATCAGGATCATAAATTGACCTTCTTGCCCCTCCTAAAGTTTGGACCACATCCATTACCTCCACATAAAACTGGACATCCTTGATCTTCTTGGTTCCCACGCCATGATATGGTTATGCAAATGAAAATGAAGGAAAGTAATCATCTCCTTCTTCGCTGGTTGGAAGAATGCATGCTGAATGTTTTGATACATGATATCAGCTCTCTCTTTTGCTCTCATGGTTGAATATTGAAATTCATTATGGTAGGCCTCTAAAGTTCCAGTCATCTTTCTTCCTCTTCCACCAAATACTGGCCTGATCCACACGTCTTCTAGCCTAATTGCCTTTGTTTTTGAAAGCTGAAGTTTCTCCTGAGTCACCAATGTAGCTCTCTCTACCTTTTTAGACTCTTTCATTGCTACAGGAAATTAGCGCCTAATTGATTAACAATCTCAATCTCACTAATAGTGATTACTAAGAAAGGTAATTCCACCAACTCTACGAAACAGTTTACCATAGGAACAATAAAAGCAGAGGCTTCAAAAGGAACTCCATGAAAACCAAGCTCTCTAAATGGTACATCAAACTCTAGTTCAAAATATTTTAGATGTGTCTGCTTCCATTGCTCTCTTACTCGCTTGAAAAATCCTTGAAACTCTACATTGATTTTATTTTTCCTGTCCCTCTCTTGCTGTTCTTCCTCAATTTCATCAAGATCATACATTGACCTTCTTGACCCTCATAAAGTTTGGACCACATCCATTACCTCCACATAAAATTGGACATCCTTGGTCTTCTTGGTTCCCACGCCATGGTATGGTTATGCAAATGAAATGAAGCAAAGTAATTGAATATTTCTTCCTCTTCTATGAAAGACAATCTCTCTAAATGCTATATCAAACTCTACTTCAAAATATTTTAGATGAGGATGCTCCCATAACTCTTTTACTCGCTTGAAAAATCCTTGAAACTCTACATTGATTTTCTTTTTCCCGTCCCTCTCTTGCTATTCTTCCTCAAATTCATCAGGATCATACATTGAACTTCTTGCCCCTCCTAAAGTTTGGACCACATCCATTACCTCCACATAAAACTAGACATCCTTGATCTTCTTGGTTCCCATTCCATGATATGGTTATGCAAATGAAAATGAAGCAAATTAATCATCTCCTTCTTCGCTGGATGGAAGAATGCATACTTAATGTTTTGATACATGATATTAGCTCTCTCTTTTGCTCTCATGGTTGAATACCGAAATCCAGTATGGTAGGCCTCTAGAGTTCCAATCATTTTTCATCCTCTTCCACCAAATGCTTGCCTGATCCACACGTCCGCCAACCTAATTTCCTTTATTTTTGAAATCTGAAGTTTCTCTTGAGTCACCAATGTAGCTCTCTCTACCTTTTTAGATTCTTTTTCATTGCTACAGATCATCTTTGGGATTTAATCATTTGTACCACATGGTTGATGTGCTTTGAATCCTTGCATCTAAAGGAAATTTCTTTAACATAAATACTGCTAGGGAATTTCAATGTTGCCATTGTAGTTGGCATTAAAGCCGGTACCTGCAACATTGAAAATTATCCTTATATAAGAATTTCCTCCATCTTGTTAATTGGCTTGTAACACTCTTGATGGTGGCTACATGAAATATGATTCTGATTCCTCTTCTACATTAGAGGGTTCGTATCCTTGATCTATCTCTTATGAATTATCAGAATCAGAATCATTAGCTTACATATTAAAAAATTCCCAGTCAACATCTTCAATAAATTTATTTGGATCATCAGTAATAGTCTTCAAAATTGGCTGCCAATTCAAGTTCATTCTGCTTTCATAGTAATTTATATCCATGGAGTTCAACCATTCCTTGATGCCATCGAGCGAAGATTGATGAATGACGTACATGAAACCGCTTGAAGTCTTTGAAAACAATAGCCATATCAAATGCCTTTTGCCCAAGTCCTACTCTCTCAAGGTTAACAATCTCAATCTCACTAATAGTGATTACTAAGAAAGGTAATTCCACCAACTCTACCAAACAGTTTACTGTAGGAACAATAAAATCAGAGGCTTTGAAAGGAAATCCATGAAAACCAAGCTCTCTAAATGGTATATCAAACTCTAGTTCAAAATCTTTTAGATGAGGCTACTCCCATAACTCTCTTATTCGCTTGACAAATCCTTGAAACTCTGTATTGATTTTATTTTTCCTGTCCCTCTCTTTCCGTTCTTCCTCAGTTTCACCAAGATCATACATTGACCTTATTTCCCCTCCTAAAGTTTGGACCACATCCATTACCTCCACATAAAGCTAGACATCCTTGGTCTTCTTGGTTCCCACGCCGTGATATGATTATGCAAATGAAAATGAAGCAAAGTAATCATCTCCTTCTCCGATGGCTGGAAGAATGCATGCTTAATGTTTTGATACATGATATCAACTCTCTCTTCTGCTCTCATGGTTGAATACCAAAATCCAATATGGTGGGCCTCCAGAGTTTCAGTCATCTTTCTTCCTCTTCCACCAAATGCTAGTCTGATCCACAAGTCTGCCAGCCTAATTGGCTTTTTTTTTGAAAGCTGAAGTTTCTACTGACTCACCATTATTAGCTGTAACTTGAATTTTAAATTTTATTATGGTATATGCACTTTGATATGATGTAATATGATTATGGTTTTGTCTCATATGTTGTAATATTAGATATATAATAGAAAAATAAATTATTGCATGAAATAATTAATAAATTTTCATTCTAAATGTTTTTTTTTGCAGAACATGGGTCTTCCAAAACATCAAGATGATCCTCAACATGATATAGATCCACAAAATATTGGTTCTACCGGTATAGATCACATGGCAGAGGATGTTGATGACTCAGATATGGAAGACACTGAGGCCAATGACAATGATGATGATGATGACGACGACGACGACGATGATGACGGCGACAATGACGACGACGACGACGATGATGACGATGACAACGACGACGACGAAAATGATGATGATGATGATGATGATGAGACAGTTGGTGGTAGTAACCAGTGACATTCATGATCATATAGATTGCATCATGGATCATTGCTGATATATCATTATGATGTCTCTTTTCATGGTTACTATCATATGTATCATTTTTACGGCCTACAGTACTATATTATTGAGTTGTATCATATTGAAATGTATCATTTTCACTATATCTTTTGGACATGTATCATCTTGACTTGTACCAGTTTGAGTTACATAATTTATCAATTTTATTTATATCATTTGTACATGTATCATTTTGACATGTTTTTGATGTACTGGCATGTTTGAATTTCATTTGTTTTAGTTATATATGATGATGATCTTATCAATATTGACTTGTCAATTTATATATATTAAAAGTGGTCAATGATTTTTGGATGGATATTTATTATGTATGATGATTTTAATTTACTGCTCAGGATGGATGTTGTCAAATTCAATGAAATTTTAGATATTTGACTCACTTGTTTTAATTATAGATGGTGATCATGTTACAATAATAGTTTAGGTGGTGATGAAAGGTAAAATTAATGCTTGGCACCTCCAGAACATAATTGAAAAAAACAGAGAAGTGTTAAGCTCTTTTGGTTGGTAATGACATTGAACAATATATGTACTTTTTTTTATCTTTACAAGCAATACACAAATTTTGTGTTACCGACCCAAAAGAAAATAATTATCTTGTTATTTAATCATATGAGTTAAATAATTAAATTACTTACTCTATAATCATATGAGTTATTTAAGAGGTATGATATATTTAACTAATTAAATTGAAATAATACATATTAAATTAATAAATGGAAGCAAAAAAAAAACATTTTTAGAAGCAAAAAAAGAAGCAACAATGAAGCCAAACTAGAAGCAATCTTGGAAGCAAAATTGGAAACAAAAACGGAAGTAAACCTGGAAGCAAAACTGAAAGCAAAACTGGAAGAAAAACTGGAAGCAAACCTGGAAGCAAAACTGAAAGCAAAACTGGAAACAAAAGTTGAAGCAAAACCGAAAGGAAAATTGGAAGCAAACCCGAAAGCAAAACTGGAAGCAAAATTGGAAGCAAAATTGGAAGCAAAATTGGAAGCAAAATTGGAAACAAAATTGGAAGTAAAAGTGGAAGAAAAATCGGAAGCAAACTTGGAAGCAAAAATGAAAGCAAAACTAGAAGCAAAAATGGGAGTAGACATAGAAGCAAAACCGAAAGCCAAATTGGGTGCCAATTTCGGTGCTACTTTCGATGTTATTTCTGGCGCTATTTTAGGCGGCTAATGAGGTGCTAGTTCCCGACGCTATTTTGGGCACTAACGGGGGCGTTGTGATTTCCCGACGCTAACTACGACGCTAAGTCTGGTGCCATGACTGGTGCACAAGTTGGCGCCAAAGTCGGCATCGAGAAGGACATGCCTCTTTGCGCTAAGTTTGGAGCCAACCAAATCACCCGATTCATGGACTGAAATACACAAAAATTTGACGCTATTTTTTTGATCTACTATAGTGATTGGTGGATCTATTCCCTAGTTGCATTTCTCATGGGATAGCTCATACATTTCACGCCCAGACTTCATTGCTAACCCTAGTTAGGGTTAGGGTTAGTTATTGTTCATCTCAGTTATGCCTAAACTATAAAGACAACACTTGTATATTTTTTGAGGGGTTCTTCCTTTGGCTTCTCTAGGGTTTTTCTATTGCAGACACTACATTGTTTGCATTTTTCCATTGTAAAGATTGCTTGTAAGATTTTATGTTAATAAAATTCAACTATTATCACTATTATTCCTTGCATGTTTGTGTAAAATCTTTTACCTTCATGTCTGAATTTGTGTTTTAGCTGTTTTACCGATGTACTATGAAATTTAGAAGTAGGAAGTAACACGTTTCTATCTTGGTGCATCACCTCCCTTTGATTTTTCATGTTATCCTTCTTTCCCTTTTCCTCCATGAGTTGTTAGATTAGGGTAGTAATAGGTTTCATGTGTTGGGTTAGACCAACATATTTGCACTTAGTTTAGAAGAGGAAGACGAACTTCTCTAGAGATTCAATCTCATTCACGCAAGGTACCACACCTTGAGGTTGTTCCCATTATGTCATTAGAACACTGAAATCTTGTTTAGTAGGGTGCGGTTTTATGTGACAACAGTTTTTGGCACGCCCTTTGGGACACAAGGATAAATTTTACTCCATTTTGTTGAGAGAATGGTGCTTCTCTCAACATTCCATCCTTGAAGAGGCTCTTAAACAAGTACCTGGCGACTCTGCTATCAAGGGAGGACTCTACATAGGAATCGGTGACTCTATTGTTACCCAGAACTCTTGGTTCAAGATCAGACGTACAAATTCATACCAAGAATCCAAATAAGAGCGTCTTCTAGAGGTAATTTCCAATACATCCAACTATAATTTTCTACTTCTAGAAGAAGAAATAAACAATCTTTATCACTGATAAGAAAAATATAAGTATAAGTCCACCTCCTAGAGCTCAATCTATGCCACCTATGGGTAGATTATTTCAAGCTAGAACACCCACTGTCCATACAAATATAAATTTATTTCATATAGATGTACCTAGAAATTAGCTTTTTGTATCCTTTATTGGTGGAAGCCCCTTGATTCTAGCACAAAAATATGATATACCAGTCAATTACCTCAAGAGTATTCCCCATTTTACAGGTGAAACATCTACAACTCCAGAAGAACACATCATTGACGTGGAAAACATATGCTCAGTGCATGATGTAACAAAAGACAACGTGGCTATTAGATTACTTGCCACTTCATTGAAAGGTAAAGCACTACAGTGGTATAGAGGATTGCCATCCAACTCCATTCATAATTGGGATGAGTTAGGGGAGAAATTTTGCAAAAATATTAAAGACAAGAGTGGCCATTTGTCCTTGGTAGAACAAGTAACCATAATTAAAAGAGAACCTCATGAATTCATGAGTGATTCCAATTACAGATTCCAAAAGATTGGATATAATTCCTATTTTGGTCAAGCCCTCTCCAGAGCATGCTTTCCTATATTTCTTGAGAGATCTTAATAGTGATATAACTGTTATGATTCAATCAACGGGAGGTTACACCTTACCCAATGCATATGATGTTGCTATAAGGGAAAAAAAATATTTAATTTAGGCTGGGAAGATAGCTCCTAGGCTTCCAATGCCTTTATTTCCTAAGCTTCCTTCACAACCAACGGTGGCACCTATCCCAATGGCTCCTATTCAAGTGGTTCCCACAAGCCAACCTTCTACTTCTGCTGCACTTCTATAAGATTGCATGACCTTTCTTTGAAGTACGAATAATGAATTAGTATCAATGAAGAGGAAACAAGCTCAAAACAATAGGCCTTATCAGCCTCAAAATCAAAGTTATCAGCAAAATAGGGCACCTTATCAAGGACAAAATCAAAGGAATCATACTAAGCCTTTGAATAAAATGCATACAGATGCTGCCAAAAATTCTAAGACTTTAGTCCCAGTGAAAAATAATCTAGCACAAGAGAAAGAGTGGTGTCACCCTTGTGAGCAAGCTCATAATCAAAATACTTGTAAAAATGGTGAGTTTGTACAAACTTTGGTAGCTCAAAATGAAGCCTCTACTTCAGAGCAGCAAATTGCCATGAACCAAACAACTACTAATAATAAAAATCATGCATGAGGTGAATCTTCATTTGTCATTTGGGGTCAAGAGGATTTTGGTGGTGTAAATCAAGTGGATAATGATGTAATACACCATAATACAAGATCAAAGAAAAGAGCAATGGAGGGTGGTGCATATTCCATGGTTGGGCAGCCATCATCTTCCCAACCGTCTCAAAATGTTGTAAATTTTGGACCAACAGGTAGAACATAAGAGGTTTCACAATCAAATCAACTTGTTAATAGGCCTAAACAAGTGGTGGACCAGCCTAAGATCACACAAGCAACAAGAGTTGACCTTGTTCCAAAGGTTCCTTCTAAAGCTAGTCAACTTCCTTTCAACATAGTGGAGAAAATGAAGAAAGCCAATCTGAATGTTTGGGAAGCTCTATCTATTCCATCACAAAGATATTTGCTACAATAGGCTTTGAAGGAACATAAACAAATGGAGGATGTGCAAGAAAAAGAGTAGCCTACTCGATCAATTAGCCTAGGGCAGCCCCAAAAAGAAGAAGGAAATACAAACAAAATTAGTAAGCCACCCCCCTTATATCTTTCTTTAATTATTGGGAATCATACAGTTCATAATTGTATGATAGACTCAAGGGAAAGTAGTTCAGTTATGCCTAAGGGGATTGTTGACATGCTTGGCATCAAGTATGAAATGATGACTAGACAAGTTTTACAATTGGATGACACTATTGTCAATACCATGGGGGTAATTAAAGACCTAAAATTGTCCTTGCATGCATGTCTCAACTGCGATGTGTTGCAAGACATTTTAGTCATAGACCTCCCTGCTCATTTTTCCATTTTCTTGTCTAGGGATTTCACAACTAAGATAGGTGGGTACTTATCTACTGATTGGTCTCACATGCTATTTATAACTAGATATGGAACTAAAGCAACCATAAAATCTAAGCCTATAATAGAGGATCATCTAGAGCCTTACACTCCTAGTCCAATAAACATGAACCTTACATTGCATGATAAAAAAGAGGGATGTTCTAGTCATGAGCCTGCAAATCCTTTAGAGGAAGTACCTGATTGTTTGTTGAATGAATGGGGAAATGATTTACATTTTGATCCATTTGTTGCTTTTGAATTAGAGGATACTAGTCTTGGCATATTGCATTCATGAGGAGAATGCTCCTATCCCCAATCTCATAAAAGCTCAAGAGGATGTAGGGGAACTGTGGCAGATGTTTTTTGATGGTTCTAGGAACATAAATTTTGCTGGTGCTAGTGTTATGCTAGTATCTCTGAGTAGTGAAAAGTATTATTTCTCTTTTAGGCTTCAATTTAGTTGCACTAACAACGTGGTTGAGTATGAAGAACTCATCCAAGGTATCCAACTTGCACAAAAAAGAAATATCAAATTGTTATAGGTTTTTAGTGACAATGAATTGGTTGTTCATAAAGTTTGAACTCAAAGCTCGACCAAGAATAATCTGCTCAAATCCTACAAGCATAGGGTTTGGGATTTAATTGAGGACTTTGAAGGTTTTAACATCCAAACAATTTCGAGAGATCAAAATAAGCATGCTGATAGACTTGCAACAATTGGTGCTCAGTTTTACATACCAACACATATTGCAAGTAAAAAGGAGAAGCATATCAGAATTGTAGTGAGGCCTGCTATTCTAGATAATCAAGATCACTGGAAAGTCTTTGATAGTGACCAACAAAGAGTGATTTTTTTGCAAGATGAGGCAAAATTTTCTAAAAGAAATCAGTCCAAGCTGTAAAATCAATATGGTGATCAGATTGTGCAGTTGAGTGGCAACAAGCTACCAAACGATCTTATCACCCTTGAAGGTATTTTCAACCCTGATGATCAGTTAAAGCATAAAAAGATGAACTTATCTACAAAGGAGGGTGACTTTAAGCCAATTGAATTTCAAAGGGTATGTCTCTAAACTTGGGAAAGGTATGCTCTACTACTGAACATGATGTTTTCATAGATCTTTGCAATAGATACAATGATGTAGCTGCTTGGACTTATGAAGACCTAAACGGTTGTGACCCAAGCCTTTTCCAACACTATTGAATTAGATCTAGATCCCAAACTCATAAGGAAAAAACAAAGGCCCATAAATCCTAAGATTGAGCCTTTGATGAGAAAGGAGTTGGACAAATTGATTGAGGCTAGAATCATTTTTCCCATCAAGCATTCTTCATGGGTTGCAAATCTTGTTCATGTCAGAAAAAATAATGGGGAAATAAGACTTTATGTAGATTTTAGGGATCTAAATAGAGCCCCCATAAAGGATCATTATCCCCTCCCCTCCATGGAGCAGATTTTACAAAGAGTCAGTGGGTCATAAAGGTTTTCTTTCTTGGATGGTTACTCAAGCTATAATCAAATTCTGGCGCAAGAATCTGATCAGCATAAGACAAAATTTACTACAAAGTGGGGCACCTATGCTTATTGTAAAATTCCATTTGGTCTAACCAATGTAGGTGCCACTTTTCAGAGAGCCATGTATATGGAGTTTCAAGGTGTGTTTAGACATTTTTTTTTGGTCTACTTGGATGATATCAAAGTTTTTTCAAAGCATGCAAAAGACCACTTTAGTCACCTTGAGCAGGTATTTCAAAAATGTAGGGAATATGGTATCTCCCTAAATCCAAATAAATATGTTTTTTCCATTGATCAAGGAAAGCTTCTTGGGCACATTGTTTCAAAGGATGGCTTGGTCATTGATCCCACAAGAGTAAAATATATCTTGGCCATCCCACTTTCTAGTCACAAGAAAGGATTACAAAGTTTCTTGGGCACAATTAACTTTGTGAGGAGGTTCATTCCAAACCTTGCTACTTTGGTAAAGTCTCTTACTTCTATGCTCAAGAAAAATATAGTTTTCAAATGCACCAAGGAAGGTAGAGTTAGTTTTGAAGCTATCAAACAAGCAATTTATCAAGCTCCTACCCTTATCAATCCTAACTATGACAAGAATTTCATTCTTTATACCTTTTGAGGTGAAGCAAGTATATCAGCTATTCTAACTCAGCTAAATAAAGAAAATATGGAGCAACCCATTGATTTCTTTAGTGAAGGGCTTAAAGATTATGAGGTCAAGTACAACTATGTTGAAAAGAAATATCTTGATACTATTAGAGCATTGAAATTTTTTACACATGTTGTCTAATAATAATATGCAACTAATGATGCCCCATTCCAACGTTAAAGAGTCTCTATTGAGCAAAGATATCAATGAAAAAATGGTTGGATGGATCACTAAGGTGATAGAGTATGACGTTGACATAAAAATCACCAAGATAGTAAGAGGCAAAGGGTTATGTGAGCAACTTGTCTGAAATTTTGAGACTCCTATGAAGGCTGCCCTTGTGCTACAAGAACAAAAAGCACCAGATGAAAACATATAAAGCAACTGGGTGCATGGTATGATTAACGTTTTTCAGGAAGGTAGATATCCTTTGGGTCTAAATAGGACCAAAAGAAGATATTTCAGATTATAGTCCATTCCCTATGTCATAGTGGATGATGTACTCTTCAGAAAGGATTTCAATGGAGTCCTATTAAGATGCATAGAGGCAGATCAGGTCAGTATAATGCTAAATGAATTCCATGATGGATCTTCAAGTGGCCATTTCTTTGCAAGGACTATTGCTGTAAATATTATGAAGGATGGTTATTATTGGTTAACCTTGTTCAATGATGCCCACAAATGGGTGAGAGATTGTAAAAAATGTCATTTCCTTTCCGGAAAGAAAAGGTTGGCTTCCCTCCCTCTTCACCCCATCCAAGTTGATCAACCATTTACATAGTGGGGTTTGGATTTTATTGGTATGATAAATCCACCATCAAGTGTTGGTCATAAGTGGATTTTAACAACCACCAATTATTATCAGATTTGGCACTCCTTCCACCATTATTTCAAATAATTCCAAGGCTTTTACTAGTGCTCAGATCCTTGATTGGGAAATGAAGCATGGCATTTACTTGAAGACCTCATCTAATTACTATCCCCAAGGTAATGGCTTGGTTGAGTCTTCAAAAAAAAATCTCATCAGAATTATCAAAAGGACCATTGAGGAAAACCAAAGGGTTTGGCATATCAAGTTAAAGACAACCCTTTGGATTGATAGAATTACTCCCAAAAGAGTGATTGGTAACTCTCCTTTCATGCTAGTCTATGGAAGGGAGGAAAGGTTACCATTATCATTGGAGTTTCCTTCTCTTGAGTTGGTACATCAGTTGGAGTTAGAAGAAAATGATGCTATGATAATAAGGTTGACTGCGCTCTTGGAGTTGGAGGAGACAAGGAACAAGTCTATGCAAGTCATAGAAGTGCATCAAGCATATGTCAAAATAAATTTTGACAAGAGGGCAGTCCATAGGACATTCCAAGAGGGAGATCTAGTGTTGAAATGGGATGTTGATAGAGCCAAGGTTGGAATAAATTCTAAGTTTGATTCCATTTGGAGTGGTCCATACATCATCAATAGCTACAAGGAGGCCAATGCATTCAATCATTCCAAGTTGGATGGTGAGGTTCTTCCAATTTCAATCAATGGGATTCATCTCAAACCTTATTTCTGATACGTTTTGAGTTTTTCAAGTACATATTGTAAATATTTTTTTCTTTCCATGAAGTTCTTTGCACACCATACATTCTCCTTAAGGGAATGCATGTTCCTAATTTTCATTCTTTCCTCCAAGTGTAGCTGCACATGTTTTGTTTTGGTCTGAGAAGGCCCAACTGTTGAAGTTTTACCCTCATGACCCCATGCCTAATGGATTGATAAGGCCTTTGGACTCCATGATTAGTAGGAAATAATCCCACAAAAATTTCCAAAATGTTGTCATTTCATGCCCCCCTTTGATGAACCATCACTGATATCCGATCTGAGTGATCTTCCATGGGTCATCTTGCATGTGTTTCCCTTGATGTGTTCCAAATTTGGCCAAGTTCCAAATTTTTGGGGTTTTGACCCGTCTCTTACTTGCTTACCTTCATGAGCTTTCTCCTTCTCCCCTTACTTAGATTTTCTTCCATTGGCCTTCGGCCTTCGCTCTTCCTCATTAAATTCTATCGATCTCTTAAGGTAAGCCTCATGCCTTACCTCCAACCACCAAAGCTCACCTTGGATTTTCTCAAAATTTATCTAAGTGTCATATTTTTGGGCTTTAGGGATCGATCTTCCCTCCATCCTCTTCCACACTTTCTATCTCTCCCTTCTTCCATTTCTCGCCTTTCTCTGATCGACTTTTGGGGGGGTCGGCCTTCGGCCTTCCCCTTTACCTTCTTCTGCTCCCTTCGTCAATCGTCGCTTGATGGTCTGACCTTCGACCTTTGACAATCTGAAGTTCGAACTCCAAAATCTTCTTCGAACCTTTTGTTTTCTTCCTTCTCCTCGTATTCACTCTTTTCTCCCAAAAAATGACTAAGTGTCATGTTTTTGAGCTTGAGGGGTATGGCTTCCTCCTTACCTTTGACCTTTGGAGGTAAGGCTTCCTCTCGACCTCTAACCTCCGACGGTCTGAGGTCTAACTCCCGTAGTTTTCTTTCTTCTTTGTAGTTCGCCACTCCTTTGTTCTTCTAAGTAAGTGGTAAGCGATAGGTCCGATGTACGACCTCCGATGGTCTGATGCCCGATCATCAATGCATGAAGTTTGATAAAAACATTAAGTAAGTTGCAGACCTGATGCTTGACTTTTGAAAGCTCGACTGTCGATGTCTAACATACACATTTTTGGGGGTCTAAACCATTTTTTTCAAAGGCTTGTAGAAGTTTCTTTTCGGGCCCGATGCCTCAACATTCCACAAAATGACACATTTTTTGTTCAATGTTGTCATTAATGCGCATCTACCTCCCAACTACTAGGCACAGTTTTTAGGGTTCGAGGATGACTTTAATACATTTCCATGAATTCTCCTAGTGGATTTGTGGGCGCCATGCCCATTCATTTCTGTTGCTCGTCCTCTGACCATTCTCATATCTATTTCATGGATTTCATGGAGGATCTTCACATATTTTTTCTGGAAATCTTCATGGCAGGTGGATGGTGTGCTGGTTTTATTTTCTCCAAGCTCCTTTTGGCACAATTTTCATAGTAGGTATGGGTGCTCATGCTCATTCATTGTCTCTTGTTGACTTTATTGGTGGATCTATGCCCTAGTCACATTTCTCATGAGATAGCTCAAATCTTTCACACCCAGAATTCATTGCTAACTTTTGTTAAGGTTAGGGTTGTTATTGTTCATCTTAGTTATGCTAGACCTATAACGGAAACACTTGTATATTTTTTGAGGGGTTCTTCCTATGGATTCTCTAGGGTTTTTGTATTTTAGACACTACATTATTTTCATTCTACCATTGTAAATATTTCTTATAAGATTTTATATTAATAAAATTCAACTATTATCACTATTATTCCTTGCATGTCTGTGTAAAATATCTTACCTTCATGTCTGGATTTGTGTTTTAGCTATTTTATTGATGTATTATGTTTTTTAGAAGTAGGAAGAAACACATTTCTATCTTGGTGCATCACTTCACTTTCAATTTTCATGTTCTCCTTCTATCCCTTTTCCTCCATGAGTTGTTAGATTAGGGTAGTAATAGGTTTCATGTGTTGGGTTAGACCAACACATTTTCACTTAGTTTAGAAGAGGAAGTTGGACTTCTTCAGAGATTTAACCTCATTAGTGCAAGGTCCCACACCTTGAGGTTGTTTCCATTGTGTCATTAGAACACTAAACTCTTGTTCAGTAGGGTGCGGTTTTATGTGACAACAGTAAACAACATACCCTCAAGTCTAACCAAAGATACAAAAGTCCTAAGCCCTGAAACGTAATTATGTTTTCATGGATATGTGCTATGCTAGGTGGAAGAGGAGGGTATTGATCATTAGGTTTTCCCCAAAAATTATTTGGGGTTGAGTCATCTATTGGCTCTCAACTAGTGAGAGCAACAAAATATTTGCCATTCTCCATGGGAGGCTATTGAGTGGGAAATAGAGAGATGGTGAGTAGCACACAAGGAAAAATTTTGGTGTCACATGAGGGAAATTGCCGAGGTCCGACCATCTAGAGTCCCACCTAAGAGATGCCAAATAAGAAGGTTGGAAGCATCCTCTATAGACATCACGGTCCTTGGGATTTTGAGACATGGGACCATGAGATCGAGATTCATGATCTCCACGGCTATATCGCCGAGAAGAATGACTATGGTCCTATCGAAGCTCGCTAGAGGATGTGGATTTGAGGGAAACCCGATCAACAATGTAAGGGGTATTATCCTAGTGGTTCAATAAATCTTGGAGATTCACAACTTCAAGTGTAACCTTTTTTTCTTGGATTTGGATTTGTATAAGAACATTAGAGAATAAATTTAGTATAGAATGGAAAATGTTTATTAGACATGTGATTAAAGAGAGAAACATTCCTATCTTTTCATATATCGAAGATAATTTCCACCTTGAAAGCATTCAAAATCTAGGTATATTTGTGAGAGAGGCAAGGGTAGTTCTTGAGTAAAACCATATGCCAAGAGAAGGGGGTAGACCTAAAAGACTTAAAGAAATCATGAATCCAATTCCAAGCTTCCTGAGCTAGAGAATAAAACTAGAAAAGATGCTTAAGAGACTCAATTTGACCACATAAAGGATAATTAGCACTAGGAATTCCCATATGAGTGGGGCGAGTCCCCAAAGGAATGCCTTGATACAATAAACACTAGGAAAAGTGAGCCAAATTAGGCTTCAACGCTACAAACCAAACACCTTGAAATATTTTTTCCACATCTCATAAGAGGACTATAGCTGTGTTATCCTCGAATTCAGCTAAGCCTAATTTGTGGGATAACCCCTACACAACTTGTCCATTTTGTAGTTCATGAACTCTAAGCACGTAAAATGAGGTGAATTGCATCGATCCTTGTGCGTGGTCCCCCAACCTTGGAAATTCATTATGAGCATTTACCTTTTTTGTTTTGTTGTTTTTTTCCTTTTGGTGTAAGTCATGAAAATCTAGTTGTTGGGAGTTAGATTTTTTTTTACACTTGCAGGAGCCTTGAATTTTAGTGCCCCTACAATTCAAAGTTGCAAAACTAAAAATTTGCAAGGTCAGAGTTTTTTTTCTGACCTTGTTAGTTACCAACCAAAATCTCAATTGTAGAGGTGTAAAAAATCCCCGCTCCTACAACTGAAACTCCCACATGAGTGTCATTAATGTCAATTTAATGACATTTAAAATTAGTTTTGGCTCACTATTTTCCTCATTTAAACATTGTTTTGCTCTCTGCATCCCTCTGCGAGTTCCTTTTAAGCCTGTTTTGATGGTCAAAGTAACACAACAATGTTAAAACAAAATATTTCTACTCCATTTCTCTTGAAAAAGATAAATAATCTAAAACTATCTATCTTCCAAGGTCTTTGTAGTTGGTTCTCAACTATGCTGTCGCCATTCAGTGGCCTATGCTACTGTAATATTCAAGGGGCCTGTTGGTGAAGGAATATAAAATGAATAGTGCAAACTAATCTAATGTTTTGGGGGTTGTAAATAAACAAGAAAAGATAGAACATGGTTTAGAACAACAAAACATGAACACAAGTTCCTTTAAATTCAAACATGTAACTTAGTAATGAGCATTTTCAGACCAACTAAAACCATGGAATAACACAACCTACAAAATAATCCATACTATTGCATTCATTCATAGTGCAAATTTTAAAGCATACAACCATTCACCATCACTTTTTTTTACTTTCTTTTCAAACAACAAAACACCATTAGCTCATTACCAAAAGTAACAGATCAACAAACATAAAGAAATATCAGCCACAAATAATTCAACAAAATGATTTCAGATTCAAAATCTTCTATTTATTTTCATCAAATAAGAGACATTTATGCACAACAAAGCTTGCTAGCATACGAATAACCATTGTTCATTGACATTATCATTAAATTGAAAAAGTTTTGAAAACAACATAAACTTGATTAAAACTATAAAAGAGTATTTCTGAGTATCTTTACATGAAAAAGCTGTAAAAAGAAGTAAACTATCAAATTTATTATCAAGGAGCTAATCAGACTTTAATTAGCCGACCTTTACAATGAGGAGAGAATTTTCTAATATAGACAAATTTTGAATTAATTTCTCCTATAAAAAATTAAGATCCAAAATCTAGGGCCCAGATCCACAATTATAGGGATGCCCAGTTCACTCCAAATATTTGTATTTGCTAAAGTTGTTGGAGCTAGAAAGGTGTGCCACTAGTCTTTTCAATCAAAATTTGAATTGTAAGTTACAATCCAGTCTTCTGTTGAAAAACTGTAAGTGTCAAAAAGATGCCACATGCCCTCTTTCTCCAGCAAAAATCAACTACTGGTTCTTCTTTAGTCCTTTGCTGGTCACAATGAGTTATTCCCGACTTGTCAAAATTGATATGAAGTCACCCATTTGCTCAAAAAATGTTACAACAATGTTACTGCTTCAAAAAGAAAGGTAGCTGAAATAATTCCTTTTATTTATCACCTTCATGATGATATTCATCATACTTCTGAAAAAGCTATATTAGTGCATCAGGTCCATTGACCCAGTCAGCTTTAAACTTTGAGTCTACAAACTTCTTATCCACATCAACAACGATGTCTCTCAGTTGGGTGATGTCTCCGACTGCCCACTACATGTCACTCTTGATATCTAGCAGCTGATCCATGAGTGTGGACTCAACATTATCTCCTTCCTTCATTATCCTATTAAGTATCTCCTCCCAAGCATCTTTTGTTTCTCCCAATGATTCAAGTTTTTGATTTGGATGCAAAGTTTTATCAGTGAGTTTCACCATGATATCTTCAAAAATACCTGCTTGTTCCCATATATCATGAATGCATTTGAGCATCTCTATTCTTTGTTCAACAAGATTTTGTGTTTTAAAAACATATATATTAATAGACTTAGAAATAAATTTGGGATCCTCATCACTCAAAATATTTGATTTAACCAATTCTTCTTCAGTCATATTATCTACCACTCTCAGCTTCCCTAGATAATTTCAAAGTTTCTCTTCCTCTTCTCACCATTTTCTTATATATTCTTCAATATTTTTAACCAACTCAATACTTTCAAAATAATGTTTGAATCCCACATCTATCTGTTCATCCATATCAGCCTTGAAAGCACTAAACCAATTGTCAAACCAAGTAGCCTTTTTCTTCATTTTTTTCAAACCTTCTATTTATTTTTTGCTCATTAAAACAGGAGCTTCTGAACTTGTTGAAGGCTCTGATATAGAAGTGGTTAACTCCTTTAAGAAATTCTTCACCTATCCTAGCTGAGCTTTAAGTTCATCTTTTGCCTACTTATCCTTTACTAACCTAGACTTGGTGGTGGTGCTGATTTCTTGTATGTTTTCCTAAGTTGACAATACTTATCTAATAATCTTCAGCTTGTAGTTCTCTATCATCTTTATTAGCAATTGGAATGGAAATCTTAGCTATCATATTCCCCTCATTAGTTAATTTGGTAGAATGGACAACACTAGATTTATTCTTAGGCTTCTCCTTCTCAATTTCCTTTATCATATCATCCCATATTATAGGTTGAGGCTGCACTTGCTGCCTTTTCTCCAAATTCAACTTGAGCCATGCAAGAGCAACCGAATGAGCAGTTACCTATTGAACACTAGGCGGTGCTGAAGGTGGAGGTGTAGAAGTAGTTACTACAACGGTTTGCTGGAAGACGATTTCTGTTGGTCCTCTTGTTCTTTCTACAACCTTCCTTGTTCCATCCTTTCGTTGTGAACATTAATCTCTTCTATTTTTCTTATTTCCTCTTCCCTCTTGGAGGCCTCCTCTTTGTCTCTCAATATTTGTAATTCCAATTCCTTGGCCTTTTGTTACTCCATAGCTGCTTTTTCTGCTTCAACCATTCTTAGTGCCTCAACTGCTTCTTTTTCTCTGACTATCTCTTCATCTTTTCTTTCTTGTTCTTCTTTTTCTTCCTGAGCTAGCTGCTCAACAACTAACTTTCGGGCACTTTCCATGATCTCCTCTTCCTCCTTTTCTATTAAAACATCATTAAGCTCTAATTGTTGGTTGTGCAAAATTCCAAGTTCAAACTCGGATCCTTCTTCACTTGGGTTTTCTTCCACCTTCCTCAAATACTCCTCCCATTTGGGTCTTTCTCCCTCTTGGGATGGAGTTATTTAAGAGTCTGAAAGGGGAGGGGATTATGTTACATCAATTACTGGAACCCTCTCTTGTTCAACAGATACTGTTCCTGATGTTGATGGTGTGATAAAACAAGTCTCTTCAACAGGCTGTTCTCTTGGGTATACTGTAGCCAAAGGTGTAGCACCAGAACCCGAAACCACTCCCGCAACAGCTACCTCATAAGTCACTTTAGCCTTCTTCAAGGAATCATCAATTTTTTGTAACGATAGACCTCTTCTTCTACTGAGGCAGGGTCTTCTATGGTTGCCCCTGCTGCTGCAACATTTCTCTTCAACCTCTTATATTGTTGTTTTATTTTTGCAGAAGAAATAGGTTCATTGCTTGAACCTCTCTTCTTGGAATCTTGCAATCTTGGTTGTTTGAGATGAAGGTTAATCCATTTCCTACTTCTTTGAACAACTACTTGTGTCCTTGGCTGAATCTTAGTTTCCTCCTTTTCCATCCAATCGATGGGATCCAAATCCTTTATGGGTACTTCATCCATTTCATAACAAGTATCTAAGGTAATTCCATCATCAGTAACACCTTCCATAATTTCTGGAATAACTTCAAAGTCCTTCATCTAAGGAATTGTCAATCTTTCATATGCTCTCTTCCTTACTTCAAACTCATCCTACAAATTGGCCCAAAAATCCTCTAGCAATGGCCTGTGATGAGGGAATTGTGAAGCATAAAGGATATACATCTTCTTTTTAGGATCAAAGTCCTTCCTTGAAGTGTGGTTTTTGAAGTTCAAGGCTTGGAATTCCTCTGTTTCTATCTTGGCCACTATGGAAGAACTACAAGAATATAATCCTAATTCCATGGAAGAGAAAGAATGGAAAATAGCTTTGTGCTGCGTAGAAAAAATCACATTTACTTCAGCAGCTTGACAAGAAAAATCTATCAAGATCCACATGTCACTGTAGCACCTTGGCAATTTTAATGGGTGATCTTCAAACTCAAAAAATTTGATATAAGTAGACTTGGGGTATTGGATAAACCAATAACCCCAAGGTTCAATGAATTCCATGACCCTCTAGATAACCTAAAGCCAACATCACCTATTAATTGATTGATAACTGCATACAAAATTGCATCATTGACCCTTTTGAAATGATTCTCTGCTTCTTTTAGCCCTAATTGGTCGTAATACTCCCACACTTTCTTTCGATCTGAGTGACTGTCCATAGACCCTATAGTGTTCAATCTCGGGAACTGACCCATCCTTGCAGCACAATAAATCACATAGGAGTCATGTAAAATGTCTTGGTCTCAACCAATTTGAGCAATTGGTTGTGAATGTTATTTGAAATAATCTGTACCTAATTCAAATACTGTTTTCCATATAGAATAAGTTGAATAAACAAGAACATCCAATATTCAAAGTTGTTGGAATCCTTCTTCCCAAACACTCGTGACAACAATGTGATTATGTCACCAACCTAACCTATGAATTTAGATCTCTTAGACTTGGGTGGCAATTTATTTACGAACTTCTTTAGTGTTTTAAACAACCTCTTATTCATCAGTGCCTTATTTCCCTCTTCATCTTGTGTCCAATGTGCAAGTGCTTCATCTTCTGACATGATCTTGGGGTTAGGATGAGGAGGTGGGTCAAAGAATAGCCTAATCATTGCAGGAGTTAAATCAATAATTAAATTTCCTTGTGCATCAGTTCACTGCCTTTGAGTTGGGTTATAGGTCTGTGTAGCAGTTAGGATGAACTCGGGGCATTGTACATAGATGGGGAATGAGGCTACATGTGCTAATCCAGACTTAGCAATCATTTTGGCTCTCAAAGTGGCATCTTGTGAGAAAGTGTCTTTCCTAAATTGATCCAAATCTAAGTGTTCCACCAATGCATCCATAATCTTCATCACCTTAGAGCCAAACTTGGATGACACTAGGTTTCCCTGAAACTTATAATTCATTGTGACTGGGATCTCTTCTAGATTTAATCTCTTAGGCTTCTGCCCTTTTTATGTTCCTTCTGGGGGAACTTCTTCCTCTGAAGATGACATTTGTTAGTTACCTTGTAGCATTGAAAATTATCAGATAAAGAAAATATCTATAAATAATCTATCACCCACACTTGTATTATACTAGCATTAGTTCAATCTAGAACCCCATTCAACAATTTAATCAAACATCTTTGGGATTCGGGTTTGAGATAAAACCAGGAACCTTGACCATTTTAAGCACAAACTTGACTTTATTGAACTTCAAGATTGGGTCCTGAATTGGTACCTATAGCTTCAAATGATATTAAACATGATCTCTTATCGCGACCCGATCCCACAGTGTATTCGAGAATCGAGATTGGGATGTCATCCAGAACTAAACCTATTCAAAATGGGAAAGTGTCGGTAGCTTCCCGAGTTCTGATTCTAAAATGGTATCGAGAGTCGGGGTCAAGAGTGTGTTCAAGAAGGTATCAATTGATGGATTGATGGTTCGGTATCGGTTCGATCCCCGATCTCGATAGTTATGCAGGATCGGGACTTCGAATTGGTGTTACACTTTGAGAAAATTAAACTTATGGTATCAGTCTCACACCTAATCCCAACAGTTATGTGGGGATCAGACAAGTAGAGGAACCAAAACCGAGTAATGGATAAAACTAAGTGGTGGTTTACTTCCTAACCCTGAAATACATGTGGGGAACAAGAAATTGTGGGGCGATGATAACATGGGTGTGCAAATATGACAATATCTTAATTGCACCCTCGTGATTGGGGCATATGCAGGATCAAGTACTTTTGATTTTAAATGGTCAAAATTTTGAAATTAAACAATTTAAATAAGTCCAACTCAAATGTAGAGCAAAACCCTAAACAACTAGGGCACAACGGGATGGGCAATCCCGCGATGAAAAGACAAAGTGACCACATGAGAAACAAAGGGACGCAAAATGAACCCAAGAAGGATTCGAGAATGAACGAAAATGAAAAAACACAGAGAGACCAAGTGAAGCCAAAAAAAAAAGAAAAATGAAAAGAAAACCAGAACAAACGGGTGAGACAAAAGAAACCGAGGTAGAAACAAGACAAAGAAATACAAGAAAGAACACCTACCTTTGAGCGCACCCAAAAATTCAGACAACAAGCTAACAAATTACAACAAATCCTTCAAACCCTAGCTCATCGTCGCTCTCATTTCGTCCGCCAAATGCTTGAAAGCATAATGGAGCGAAATTGAGGAGCGATAACCTGTTCGTGCGTGTGAGCGGTTATGGCATTAACTGGAAGTTGGTTGGGCCTTGGGATTCGAGCATACACCATAAATACAAGGTGCAGGAATGAAGGCAAGTGAGAGTTAGGATCGAGTCTTGGACAAAGACCAAACCTTTCAAATGGGGCAAAGTCAAGTCGATGGTCCATGACCTGAAATCCGATGAACAAACAAGACAACACGAGGGATTGGGATTGGGTTGTGAGATGAATCGAGAACTTCAAAAAGTTCAAAGCACAAGTCGCGACTTGAAGTCTGATCCAGAAACAAACAAAGACAAAAGAAAGTCAGGCATCAGGGTTGGGACAAAAACAAGAACAAGAACTTTTAAAAGTTCTCGATACCGGTTCCGATCTAAAACCCGATTCTGAAACAAGAAAAACACGCAAGGAAATGAAAATGGTAGTTGGGATTAGGTTTTCACCAGAGACTTAAACTTTGTAGGGTGTAAGGCAATGGTGCCGACCCAATAACTCGACCCGAAACACAAAGAAAAACACACAAGGAAAAAGAGAGACTGGGACTGAGACATGAACATAGACTTGAAGCTCCAAAAGGGTAAGAAGTGCATGTTCTTTCCCGAGACCCGAACCAAAAAACAAAGAAAAGACAAAGACTTAGGAGGAAAAAGAATAACTCCTAAGTCCCAAACAAGAAGACCAAGAAAAAACAAAAACAAGGGGGACCCATTTTGACCAAAAAAAATAGGGTGGTTATGCAAGGAATAACAACCTGCAAGTTCGTTTTTACATGGATCGTGATACATTTGGGTTGGTTTTGAATCAAAATTTTCACCATTTTCATTTCCTTTCGGGTATGTTTGATTTTTTTTTCCCTTTTCTATGCATTTATTTTGTATTTTTATCTAGGGTTTCATTCTCGTTTCCGCTTTCATTATCATTTAAATCATTTTAAAGGTTCTCATTACATTGCTATATTCCCATTTGATTAAAAACCTTAGTCTTTGATGTGAAAAACCTAGTGTCTCCCCTTTTTGTTTTCTATTTTAGGGTTTGTGCATCGTGGGATTCAAGTCCCACAATGTATAATATCTATGTTGCGGTTTTGTTTATCAAAGCCACTAGGGTTTTTCATGGTTTTTGATGTGTAATGTTAGGGGTTAACCTACATATTTGTGGGTCATTTCCATGTTTTACTTGAGTTCTAAACATAAATGTTATCGGTAGTTTTTACCGTGTATGCAAACTGTTACCAAATTTCGCTAATAGCTCAATCATGTAGAGCTCTTTGATTTAAAACTGAAAGAAAGGTACATTTATTAATCTTTCCTACATTACATTCAGGTGCATAAGAAGAAATCAAAAAATATTACATTAATGGATTATTGCATTTATACAAGTGCATGTGACATAGGAAAGATTTATACAAGTATTTTCTAAAAAGAGTAATCTTTATTGATAATAGAATTAATATGTCTCACACAAGCCATGAGACTGACTTTTTCAATGTAAATGGAAGAAAAGTATATACATTGATAGGTAAAAAATAAAATGCACATGTAAGGAAAGAGGCCAGTCATTGCCTAAATGACTGGTTCAGTGTGCATTGCTTTGCTTTGCCTTCCACCTTGAGCTGCTTTGTGTCTTCCTTAGTTCCATATTGCTCCTAGTTCCTACATTTGAGTGATAAAATTCTATTAGAGCAATGAAGGTCTCTCACATTACATGCACAAACACCCAGGAGCATATAAATGGATCTCTAGATACATTAAACAATCATGCAAACCTTAGATGTCCAGGAAAACAACAAAGTCATCAAACACATCCAAAATATGCATTATTTTTTCTAACATGTTTGCTTAATGTGCAGGAACAAGTACATAGTTCATCATTATTTTGATCTATCAGAATTCAAGATGTGGAGTAAAATGGGCTCCCACGAGGGTTGAGCTCAGCATGTTGCTATTTTGTGCTTTGGACAAGTGATATAAAAGGAATCAACTCTTTATGGTTTTCTCAAACAAACACATGTTACCTATGGCAGTGAATTGTAGATCACTATCATAAGTGACATATCATCATTCAGGCAAATCATAAAGGGTGAGTTCAGTTTAGATGTTCAAATGCAATCATACACTAACAATAATGATATCATAACATCACATAAGTGCAAATACCTTGACCAAGATTGCAACAATCTTATTTTTCTCCTATGGTAATCACAATGAAGTATGACAGTCTTCATAAATAGCCAAGAGAAGGCAGTCATTTTGGAAATAGTAGTGATTGTAGATCACTTTTGGTATATGAGTCATGATAGTTCAAATAAATAGTGGCAATATATAGGCCTATGAAACATCAAGGAAGCATACAGTAATGGATAGTCTTACATGAAAATGGGACAATACTTGATCAACAGGAACATGGCAGTCCATAAATGATATGAAGACTTGCATGGATGACCTTAAAAAAAAGCACTGTTTGAGATAGGAATGCATTCAAGACAGCAAAGGAATATATAGATAACAGTTTATCTTGAAAAATAGACTTAAGGAGAGTAGTTATAGTCCTTTCAAAGAAAGCTAGGACAATATTGAAAATCCATTTAGGTGAGATTTCTAGATTCAATGGAAGTTAAATCACTGTCAAATTGATTATGACTATGTAATCTATTGGTTCTAATGAAGACTTTATAGAGAAACAGTGAAAAGGACAACAACAGGATGATATTTTTGAGGGACATGCCATGTATTTTTTTTAACATTGGGCATTTTATTCATTTCCCATAGTGAACAGAAAAGAAGAGATGCCAAAGTAATGGAGTGAGATATCTTCATCAAAAGATAACCATGGGGCTAGGCCAAAAGGCCAAAAGCATAGTGAAAATTCCAGTGCCATTATTGAAGCAAGAAAATGGAGTCCCTGTAATCTCTGTGAATAGTATCTCATGAGGAATACAAAGAAAAGGAAGACTTTAGGTGTTTGGCTCCATCATCAACCAACAAGCCTCACTTTTCACACTGTTTGGAGTGATTTATTTTCATTATTCTCGACGCAAAAGTAGCGGTAGTCTATAGGTAGTCAATGGCTTTCAAGGATGGCCATGGCATGCAATGCAGGGAATGGTGCATACCTAAAATTAGCAAAACATTGAGGAAAGTAGAAGAAAAGATAATGATAAAGGTATCATTGTTTTCTGTAAAGAAAACAAAGGCCTTCATAGGAAGTTAAATCACCGTCAAATCATTGTATTCTTTGTACAATAGTATTGAAGTCATTACCTAGTGAATGCAAAATATGTTGGCTATGAGGAGTCATGCAAAATAAAAGCCGACAGTCAAAGTGATTTTCAAATAATGTGAAGATCTCAGTCATAAGGTATGAACATGATCATGGTAGAAGATACTATATAGTCACATTATCATGCAAGTAACAATGACCTTGTTCCTTATGTAATAAGTGAAAACCCTCGAGCATTACCTTTAGAATGTAAGAAATAAATCCAGAATACTAAGAAGGTAAAGGCCATGACCTGTTGAGTAAACCATTATATTTCTTACTAGGGTTTGATTTAAGAAAGATCATACTAAGAATGCATGAAATCAACAAAAGGCGACATGAACTTGAGTTTCTAGAATGCATAGTGATTGCGAATGAAATGTGCAAAAAATACATGAGAATCTACAAGAAGTATTGATGGAGACCAAGGGTCTTAATAACCCATGCATAGTTCTTAGCACATTTTCTACAAAATGGAGCTGGAACCTGGTGGAGCTTTTAAACTTTTTCCCCTTGTAGGTTTATTTTGTCGTCGGCTCTAATTGGTTAGGTCATGGGTTTTCTTTTCAAGCGTTGATTTGTTATTAACGGTGGTCGGTCGCTTAAGTGGTGTTTTATCCCTTTTTTTTCGTGACTTTACCGACCCCTTTACCCGTCCTTTCGGTCTTTTGCGTTATGACCGTATTATATTTCCATAGTGTTGGGCTGATGAATTACTTTAGAATAAACCTCTAAATAATTTTTTCGACCTTGAGGGTCATTTCCCCATCCACCTAGCTGGTCCCCTTCTTTATAAATAACCTTTACGCATGTGCAGATTGCGTGACTGTGGGATGAAGTGATTTTTATCTTGACCATTCCTCGCAGACTTTGCAAGGTTTCTGCTAACGTCATAAATATGGTGCGAGGCGTGCGAGATGCTGCCACCTGTCGCGTTTGATGGTGGGGACCAGTTTTGATCGTTGACCGATGATGGATGCTGATGTTGATAGCTGTCTATTTTTCAACGTATTGTGGCCATCCCTCGCTGACCTCGCGCAATTAAAACTTTAGTTTCTATAATGCTGTGAGGTGTGCGATTTGTTGACGCATGGACGCTGATGTTGTGTGTTGGTAACCAAGGTGGGGCCCATTCCGTGCTAATGTGGTGCTCGGTAGGTGAATGCCCTGTCCGTTTGGTGACTAGAGAATGGATGTGGCATTTTCAAATTGTTTTGACTTAATCTGAGCCGTTCTCCTGGCCAACATTGATTTTGATCAATGACTCGTATTTAAAATGAATTGGTGTTGTACTATAGCCGTTTTATCTTGCGCGAGTGAATAGTAATGGTCGAGTTCGACTTTGCTCCCATAATTAAATGCCAAAAGATTAGTGAATTGCTATTTCCGTGCTGTATCATTACATTGAGGAAGAATTGCCTTGTATCGAGTGAAGCAAGCCATTGTTGCAATTTTCGAATCTCATTGCCTTTGATGTTCTGTGAATGAAATCGTAAGTAGCATGTACGCCATTTCTTGTAATTTCAAAAAATTTTATGGTTGCTTGCTGAACAATTAGTGATTGTTTCCCGTTCCGTTCTTGAAGAATTGTTTGAATAGATTTTCTTTTAGAGCTTATCTAGATAATTGTTGGGATTCCAGAATCATGAGGTATTTTTCTGTTTAAGGCTAAAGGGAGAAAATTGTAATTGCTTTCCATCTGAAAATAAAAAAACCCTAGCTTGAGTTATCATCTGTCTGATATAAATGGCACCCAAGGCCCAAAGTTCTGGTTTTGAAACCACTACTGGGTCTTTCTTCCAAGATGTTATTGATTTGTTAAATCCCTCTATTAACAAGAAGCAAGTGGGAAAGGTTTTCTTCTATGGACCCCTACTCTTGGAAGGACTAACAGACAAGCAATGTGCAATTCAAGATGCCGAGTTACCATATACCGGGTGGCAATTGTTCTCCAATTGGTCTGGGAACAAGAATTTGTCAGTCCCTTTATGTAACCTGTGGAGGTTAGACTTGGGTAAGTTGGTGGTGCCTAATGTCTACTTGGATGTAGATCTTTTAAAGGATATTGCTGCGAGATATGACCCCGTGACCTGAGTTGTCAGAACTCACGCTAGTGTGTAGATGATTAAGGTAACCAGACAAGAAATCACAGAGATTTTCAAGTTGCACGAATGGAGTCAAGATATGGTTCCTATCAACCTTGAGGTTTTCAGACAAGAGTATAGAAATACTAAGGGTTTGTTCAGAACATCCCTTTTGATACCTCATTTGGCTATCTTGGGAAGAGGAAAAAATCAGAAGAAGATAGTGATCGACAGGAATGATCCTGAACCTTTTCCTGTGGATTATTTCTCTAGTTATTTCAAGAAGACTATTTGTGCTTTATGTCAAGCTCTTGGAGTCAGTTTAAAGACAACCCTATCTACTGATATTATGTATATGGCAGTAAATCTCCAACACTCGGGTATCAACGTGGTGTATGATTTTTCCACTTACCTAGCGGAGATAATGCACATGGGTTTGGTGGCTCTAAAGGAGGGGAGGAATTGGGTTGGATTCAGGTGGTTTTCCCTGTTAATCCATATGTTTCTGTATAGGGGTCAGGATGTGTTTGAAAAAGATATGGAATTAAAGAAGAAGGAAGGTAGTATTGAAATGCCTGTCCAATATTGGACTAGGATTCTTGACATGCATGATCATAAGTTTGATTATTTAACTTTCCATAATGTCTTTGGATCTAAATTAAGGAAGGCCCTTGTTCATGACCCCCTGAGGATTTCGAAGGAAATTCATGATTTCTTGAGGCCGATGGAGAGGAGACCTGAATTGAACATAATGCACAATTGGGGAGACATTATCCCCTATCATAATACAACATTTTTTAGGGTTTTTGGCACCAATGTCAATCCAAGGGTTTTGCCAAGGGAGGTGCCTCTTAGAATTGGATTCCTGGAGATCATGAGGCAGTTGGGAGGCGCTCAAGAGCTACACTTTCCAGTTGAACAGAAGAAGGGTTCTTTCTTCCCTGAATATACAACATTTTCCGATTTTGTTATGGAAAAGGGAGGATGGAAGGAGTTACACATATTACTTGGGACTTATAGGCTAAGGACTGTGCACCCCAGGAATCATGATACCAAGGGTTTCATTTCTCAAATAAAGGCAAAGCATCAGACAAGAACCTTTGTCCATAATTTCTACTTTCTTGAGGACATCATTAGGAATATTTTTGATTTGGAATTACAAGAGGAGAGAAAGGAAATGTACATTGCCTACTCTAAAATGGTAAAAAGTAAGTAGGAGAGAATACCTAGTTTCAATCCCATACCTGATGCCAAAGATGAATTAAGCAGGGTGATGTATGCCATTGATAATTTTGAGAGTTTGGTTGGGGTTTTGAAAGATGAAAGGGTTGTGGAAGAAAGGGGAAAATCACAAACCATCGATGAGTACCCTGAAGTAAGATTGGAGGAGAGGCCTACTTATCAGCCCCAAAAGAAGATAAAGGTTTTTTCTAGAAGAAGGGGAAGCAGGGTTGAAGATGTTGCTAAAAATATTGTACCATCTTCTTCAGGGTAGTCAGTGCCAAATTTTGTTAATCTGGATTCTCCTCCAAGGTTTTCAGAGTAGGCCTACCCACCATCACCACAGAGGCAGAAGGTTGCAAGAGTAAAGATGGTTGATTGTGGTGGTGATGAGGATGATGAAATTATTATGACTCCAGATGAAATGCATCAGGAGATGCCATCAGACCTAGTTGACACTGCAACAAGTTCAGGGGCAGTTACTTTGAGGTTAGGAAAAGATGAAATCAAAGGAATAACAAGTAATGATGATTTAAGGATAGAAGCCTGCAAGGAGTTCATGATGGATGACTCTTTTATTCAAACTAATGCTTTTAAAGACTTTGTATGGAGGGCCCATCTCTCACTGTCTTCTGAAAAGGTGCCACATGAGAGAAGTCTGCATCCAGAGCTCCCAGAGAAGGTGATTCAATCTAGGGTCAAAGAACAGATGAGAGAAAAATTCAAAGAAATAACACTAGAGCAGGGCCGAGCATTGGTACAAAAAAGTGGAGTATTGCTACTTCCTAAATGAGATATTGTTGATGCTATGGTGTTTGACACAATAAGAAGGGCCAATAAGCCACTTCTTGAAACTGATGAGGAGGCTACATTGGCACTCAAAGGATCAGCCTTTAGTGAGGAATGGGATGCTTTGGCAATCTGCTGTCTATCCACTAGGTCTAAAAAACCACTTGTTGTAGAACCATCCGACTTTAGTGGTCACTTGGTTGTGAGGAGAGTTGCTGACACTCCAACATTGGAAGCTGCTGATATGCTCTTGAATGTTGCAAAATTCACCAGAGCAACTGTTGAAGATTTGACCAAGGACTAGGATACTCTAAGAGGCCAATATAATAACATTATTATTGAATATAATAAGAGTCAACAAAAGGTAGAAGAGTTAGAAACTGAATTGGCTTTATTAAAGCAACAAATGGATACCATGAGGTCTCAAAAGCAAGCCAGTTCTAGCCACATTGTTTCCAACCCACCAGTAGAGCAGTCTCAACCTTCTGCACAAGCACAGTCTTTGGCTATTGTTCCATATAATATGGAACAAGTTCCTATTGCAATTGAGAGGGCTACTAGCCCTGGAGGGGGACTCTCTAGGGAGAAATTGATTCATCGGGTTGAAGAGTATAAGGAGATGATAAAGCAAATCTGGGATGCAGCAGGGAGAAGCAATTCAGTAATAGTGGACACTGTTTTGAAACATTTAAACAGAAGGGTCCAGAGTAATCTAAACAGTGTTCATGCAAATTATGTCCTAATGTCGCAAGCACTAAAAATGTTTCCAAGGGATAAAGAATTGGTCATCCCATTGCTGAACAAATGGAGCTGTAGAATGGAGAAGTTGAAATTCAAGGCAGTAGGGGCAAAACAACATGGGGATAAATATCTTACTGTTATAGCAACATATCAATTGGTCAAGGGAATTGTTGAGCAAAAGTTTCAAGGATTTTCCGCTCCTATGGAGTCCAAGATTAAGTTGTTAAAGGATGTGTATGATGGAAAGGACTTGACCCCATTGCCGCATATTTTGCACAGTCAGGATGAAGTCAAACCCTTGTAGGTTTGGAAGGATCAGATGGACAATATAATGATGGCTCAAACACATGAGATATGCAGAAATGCTGACATCCACATGCTAGAGAATACATTGGAAAAGTTGTCTTTTGTCATTAGTTTCTTAGAAAAAAATGATAAAAAGGCCACATCGATAATGGTGAAGTATGCACCCTATCGAAACAAGGTTGATCAGGTTGTGGCTTTCAAGTGGCCCTCCGAGGAGGATTTTGAATTATGGAAAAAGGTGTTCACTGATGAACTTGAATTATGAATGTTGTAGTCGAGAATTGCAACTTGGTCATGTATAATACAGGTCTAGCCTTAGATATTATATTTTAAAAATTGCATTCTCCTTTCGACTTCAAGTGCAGGGTGTTGAGGTGGAATAAGTACTATAACGGTTAAGCATGCCTTTGATATAAAGTGAGCAGCCTTTGGAGCGATGTTTTCTTTCCTCCATATCAACTAATGATGATTCTTGTCTTATGCTCTCCACTCGCATAATAGAATTGTAATTGAATTAGGAATTAGTGGTCCAATTACAAATGGACATGTGTACTCTCCGGCCTGAAGCTTGTTGGCTCCCTTGTTTTATAAAAGGGAATTCTGGGCCGAGAGAGTGGTCTGTTGAAATATCCGAAATATGAGAAATAAGAGTCTAGTGATACAAAGAGTATGAATTGTAAGTCCAGGTTTTAAAGTTTTGAGTCAGATTGGAGAACTTAGTTAATCATGGGGTTCTTGAGCATGTTTGTATCAAGCTCGTGAATATTTGGAGTTTATTTTATCTCCTATTGTGTTATGTTACATGGATTATTAATGAAATATCGATCCAAGATGATTTTCATTGATCTTCACTTGTTCTTTACTGTGAATTATGTTTAACTATAGCTCTGGTTCAAAGGATCGGTTAAATGCTTTAGTTAACCAGTAAGTTCATGCAATATAAAAAATAGGATTCATAAAGAAGTAATAAACTCAGGTATAGATGTATGGATTGTAATGCAATTCATAATAGATCATAAGTGTTCAAGATGAAATTTACCCTATAGTTCAGTTTTCTCTTTTGACTCCATGCATTGGGATATGGCACTGGAATTCTGATCACATTTTATTCTCGTATGTTTTGTGTTATAGCCTCAGGATATTTTACTCAAACATTTCCTATCAATTTACTTTAAGTTGAGTTTGCGATTCTCTGTTAATTGGACCCGAGCCTTTTCAATGAATAGCCAGTTTCTTAAAGGATTTCATCCTTTAACAATAATTGGGGAATCTGTCTGTTGCTTACCTATATGCAAATGAATTATTTAAATGATGTATGTTAAGAGCACATGTTAGGGAATACCCTCCTGGATTTTACAGAGTCTGAAGTGTAGGAGAATTAGCCTTATTTCTATTCTCGTTAAGTTGGCCATACCTTTCCTAGACTTTTATTATTGAATGTGGCAAGTTCATAGGAGCTTCTAGGAAATATGTGTGGGTTTGCAGTAAAAAATGCCAACACAACCATTAAAGAAGATTAAGGAAGATGAAATTTACAGAGGGACAAAGAAACCCTTGATGGTTTTTTTCTGAAATCATCACAAATTCATTGAGAGAAAAGTTCAAATGCCTGCAAAATGTATGGCCGTGGCTAAAATTCCATTCTTATATAAGAAATACATTGGAAAACTTCAAAACAACAAGTATATGCAGAAATGTCAGAAGATCTACAGAAGGGAGCAAGAGTAAATAAGTATTTTCATCTTTCTGTGGAGGGAGCTCATGTTCGAGCCTTTCTATCTTCAAAAAATGAAGTAAATGATAGAGAATTCTTACCAAGGCATAAGGATATCATTGTTTGTAAAAAATGATGTGTAAATGCCTCTGTATGGCTTTGAATTCACCATGGAAGACATTCTATAGAGTTCAAAAAACCCTCATGATGGCGGCGCCTCCAAGTTTCCTGAAGGCTCGAAAGTCACAAATGAATGCCTTCTAGATTTTTCTCATCACTTTTGTTCAGGGTTTTGAAACCCTAAACTTAGCCGAAAACAAAAATAATTTTACCTTTTAATTTTTTTTTTTTTTTTGCAAAACAATTACATCGGCCTTTTGAGGGTGATCTATGTTCTCTTCTTTTGTTTATGTGTATAAGTATTTTAAGACTTATCTTTTTCCTTTATTTTTGCATTGATTTTAGAGTGTAAAGCATTTGATTAAGTAATATCTTATAAATTGCTTAGTCAAAAGATTGCTATTTCAAAAAATGCAAAAGTAACGTGACATACTATGTAAATGCCTTGGATGATTTTGTTAAGCTTTGATGCTTTTTGAGAGCATATAGGAGAAGTTAGAGGCAGTTTTCAGACATTGGGAGAGTATATAGGGAAGTTGAAATCAGTTGGTGAACATATGCCAAAGATTTAGGGGTTGTTTTGACCCATTCATGACTTTGAGAGCATCTTGGGGAAGTTTAATTAGTTTTCAAACATTTGGAGGAGATTTAGGTGAGCTTTTATGGCTTTGGAGGGCATCTTGGAGCATTTTTAGCTTGCTTTTATGGTGGACTTAGTCAGGATTGACCATTTCAAGCTTATTGATGACTTTTGGAGATGGATTTGCATGCTAAATTTGGGGTTTCTTGTTGCATCCGACCCAAGGTGGCTTCTACACCCTTTTTTGGTGGAACCACTTGGGTTGTTGGATATAGTTGGGTTTTTCACTCATTTATACTTAGTTTTGAGTATGCATTTTTTTTTGTACTTAGTGGCTTTTCAATCCTTTGGCAGAATTTTGCAGACTTTTATAACTCATTTTTGGACATGAATATCAGAAACAACCTTGGATATCAGTGATTTTGGAATTTTTCCTTCTTGTTCTTTGCTTCATTGTGTGCATTGAGTTGATTGATCAAGTTATTTGTGAGGTATTTTTGTTCTCCTTATGGCTTTGTTTCATGTTTATCACCTTTTTTCAAAAAAGGTATGTTAATGCAGGTTACAAGTTGTGTAATAAATGTGAAGCTTTAGTTGTGAGATATCCATTTCCCTCTAAAATTCATATCAACACCTTCTTATAAATTACTTATGTAGAGATATACAGAAACAAGTTGTGCAATTTTTATTTCTATTACTGAAGGCAAGTGTATGCAAATTTGGTTTTAAGTCAAATTAACGTTTAGGTGCATCACCATAGGGTTTAATCATTTTAGTTTATGTTATCTTTTTTCCCTTTTCCTCAGCAGATCAGTAGATTAGTTTTTAGGTGAGTACCAAAGGAAGCCAACCTTCTTTGGAGGTTATTTTCCATTACAAGTGACCCATAGCTTGGAAATGTTCCCATGTTTCTCCAAAGTGTTGAGTTTTACAACTTAACCAGGGTGCAAATTTAAGAGATAACAATTTTTGGCACGCCCGGTGGGACTGTCGAGTCTTGACAGTTAAAAGATTTTAAGTTTTGCTAGTTTTGATGTGCAATCAACAAATTTCAAGCCTTTCAAGAGGTTATTGAAGCACATCTGGCGACTGTGTGTGTGGAAGTAGCAAACCAGTGCATCATTGAGAATATCAAAATATTGAGAAGTTTGGTGTTTTTCTTAGTATTAACAGCCTTTGGAGGTAGTGCAAATAACACCATGACGACTCCAATTTAATATCAGCTGGTTTTAGCAGTTTGGAGGCCTGCAACTAAATAAGGTTTGCTGTCTAGACTTCCTCATGTTTCATTTTTACCTCTGCAATGTCTAGTTATTAGCAATATAATGGTTTTTCACCTCCATTCCATGAAAATCCTACATATGTGCCCTCTTACTAGTCGTGTGACATAGGACAACTTGCTAGTTTTATTCCAAATGAACCCGTGACAACAAGTTACCAATAGTCCTATCATACTTTCCACCCTCCCACCCTTGCTCAATTACCCTTACAACATATTAACCCACTTTGAACCAACCTTGTAGTTTTCCCAGTCAGTGTCAAAGTGTCAATAACACAGATACTGAGTTGGGTAGTATCAAGGAAAAGTTCCCATGTTTCTCCAAAGTGTTGAGTTTTACAACTTAACCAGGGTGCAACATTAAGAGATAACACAAACATTTGTGTTTTTGTTGATCAAACATCAAGTCATTCCATTGTCATTTGCGCTATCCCTGATTTTTACTGATGGTGCATGCGAAAGCGATAAGTTCTAATTTGTATGGATGGTAGAAAACCCCACACATACAAACATGTTAAGTTCGCATTTCATTTGCATGAGCAGTGAATTTTGCAGAGGGTGCATAAAGGAATTCCCAGATGTTATTTGCATAATTGGAAATTTTTTCCGATTAAGCACATAAAAAATGAACTTCCATTTTTTCAATATCGGAGAATTTCTCTGACTTTGCAAAAATCAGAAAGTTCTACCCATCATTTTGCAAGGTCGGGGTTTTTCCTCGACCCTGCAATTGACTTTGCTAAAGTTTTCGACAAGTATCGTGTATGGGCAGGGCTTTTCACCACTAATACATGAAAGTTATATTAAAATTGTAGGGTTGGTAAAAAACCCCGACCCTACAAACAAGTCAACAATGTTCTACCCCCGTATTGCATAGTCAGAGAATTTCTTCGACTTTGCGAGAAACAAACTTCCCCTATTGCATAGTCATCAAATTTTGATGACTTTGCAATATTTTTGCTGACATCTTAATCCACCTGCAATGGCTTCATTTTTCAATCTGCTACATCAATGCTCCATTTCACTTACATAGGTGCTATTTTTCAATGACTTGACAATTTTTGCCAAAATTTCTCTAACTTTGGAAAAATTTCACTTTTTTGTAATTATCCGCTCACACTCCATTTTTCGCACCTATCGCACTCAAACCCTAGTTTATGCGCAATCACTCTGATTTTTCCCCTCACTGTAGTTTCCAATGTGCAATTTTTCCTAACACTACAAATATGATAAACTTTGTCATGCAATTTCTTCTGTACGCACCTCGATAATTACACGCTTGCCTTCTTGCAAGTACCTGATCAATTGTCTATATCTCGCCAATGATGGATCCATCACCTAGCAAAGGAAAATCCTTGAAATACAAATATCAAGGTGTGTTTTCGGCTAGAGTGGTTTCATCAAATGTTGATGATATTAAGGACACAAAAATTGGGCATGTGGATATGTCTGAGTTTATGGATAGGACAAGTAAGCAACCTTTAAGTGATGGCATGAGACGAATTGTTAAGAGTAACATTCATATGGTAGCTGTATTCCCTATAATTGCTTAGAATCTAGAATTCATTCTTCAGATGGCATCACATTATAATAGGAATGACAAAAGTGTTAGAGATTCCAATGGAAACATAGTCATGAGACTAGATGCATAATTCCTTCATAAGGCTTTCTTATGTCCTGAAATTGAGTCCTACACAGATATCACCAAGGACTATGCACAACAAGAGTATGATAAGGACCCAAACACTGCTAAGTGGGAAATTAACAATAAATGGTTGCAAACACCTCAAACAAGAATTTCTAGGTGGCTCAAGAATTTCCCTCGTAGTGATTTCATTGAGGAGGTGAATGATCTCATCACTCTCCTCAGTAGAGTGCAAGGTCTGCCTACCTCATCTAATTTTGAAGATTGGATGTATCTTTACATCAAGATAGTAATGAGGGGGAAGCAACAAATCTTTTGGGGCCAAAAAATTAGTGATGCCATTCATGCTCAGTTGACCAAAGTGTAGACTACATCAAAATTCTACATGACATCTTACTTAGTGTATGTCATTGCAAACATGAGTAACTTTGTTGGTTTGACAACATAAGGGGATAGGAAAGTGATTCAGGTACATAAATACTTTCCACAAATTAATCTGAACGATAGCATTCACCATTTCCAAAGGGTGAATGATGCATTCTTTGCTCCATTCCCCTGTGCTTTTGATCTAGAATTGGAAAATAAGAGAGTTTTGGATGAAGCCTGGGAAGTGGTGAATAAGTATGGATGTTTGTATCTGAAATTTCTTACCTTTACATATCTAAGGGTTGATTTTTTACTGGTTATCCCTACATGCTTTCTCTCTATCCCAACAATAAGATTATTTTGATGGATTTGTGTAGGCAAATAATTTATGTGCATAGCAAGCGGATGGAATCCCACAATCTAGGTTTCAAGTTTCCTTTGGCAATTGGTCGTTAGTCACACCAGACCTCTCCTAAGGCCAAGGCAGTTGAGCCAAAAATGTAGTGTATAACATTGAAAATATTCAAAAGAAGACTTAATTTCAATTATCGAGGTATGAAGGATTGAATCAAGAAAGCTTATTCACATGTGCATCCGATTGAAGATGTATGGGATGATATCAGGACAGAGGAAGAAATCATAAAGATGGATTACTATAGACTAACATTGCAATAAATTGGGGAATTAGACTTGGTCGATATTCCTAGAGGCACAAAAGATGTTGGTGATATCTTGGATCCTTCCTATGTATAGAAAAAAATTTTGGTATCTCCTCTTCCTTCTATTTAGTGGTCTATAAAGGAGGTGACTTCAATTAGGGAAAGATTTGAATTAATTATTCCTAACACCAATTTTTGGTTGCTAGAAATAGGAATTTAGTTAAAACAATTTCTTACTGGTTCGGAAGAAGAAACACAAGATCCTATAGGGAAAAAGGTCAAAGTTAAGGAAAAAGAACAAGAGCAATGTTCCTAGTTCTAGGAAGCTTGCTAAGCCCAAGATCACGTTTGTGGTAAAAGGTAATAAGAAGAAAAGCAAAAAAACCATGCAAATATCATCTGCTAAAGGGCAAGAAGAGTCTATCCAAGAGGAAAGGCAAGGAGAAGAAGGTCAACATGAGGAAGATCGAGTATCTCCCCATGAGGAAATTCATGAAGCACCACCTATTTCCTCTTCTCTCATTGTCAATGTTGAGTCTACTCCTCCTTCCACATCTTCACCTATTTCTGATATTCCTTCAACTACTATTATCCCTGCAGTTACTGTAGCCACTTAAAATTGTCCTGAATAATATTACACACTTGAATCTAGTCACTAACATCGTTTCATCTTAAAATTCATCTCTTTTTCGACTGTTTGATTAAATAAGCCTAGTTATTTAATTAAATGCATCATTTTCATCTATTAATCTAATTAATTCCATTAGGTTAATTCACCCCCTTTCACATCAACCTTTCATGTTGTTTAATTGAATAATGAAAATTATTTAATTTAAACACCTTATCTCCTCTCATTTAATTAAATGTCACTTACCCCCTTTCATTAAATAAAATAATTATTTAATGATAACCCTAAATTCACTCAACTTACACAATTAAAACTTTGTTTTATTTAACTAATTACTAATTTTCCCTCACCCATCCACTTGCATGGGAATATTCCCCCATTTGAGCTCCAAAAATGGAATATTCTTTCCTAACAAACTCTCTAACAACTTTGAAAGTGTGTTTGTTTCAATCATTGTGAGCCATTGATTGATTCTTTGATCCATGTGATCTTGCATTCTCATCCATTGATGAGAATCCTTGATCCATGTCTTCACCTCTCATTACATCTTGACCATTGATTGATCCATTTGATCTTGACCCTTGATTCACCATTTTCTCCTATAAATACCTCACATTTTGGAGAGAAAGGGATTCACTTCCGTCAAAGAAAAGTTATGCTGCATGTTTGAATACTATATTTATTCACCCTTGCATCCATTATTATCTTTTTCATCCATCCTTAGCATAGTTTCATCCATTTTAGCTTAATTGTTCATCAATGGAGTTCGACTAGATGCTCATTTTATCGAAGGGATTGGGAAAGGGTCATCATTCCATATCAATATGACACCAATCCCCCAATGGGATAGGCTTTGAAGCATTTAGCTAGGATTCATTTATGCATTTCTTTATTGTTTTGCTTGAATGGCTTCTTTGTTAATGGTTTTCAAATATTTCATTGGGATTTTAGCTTAGATAGTTAAATATTTCTTAAATTTGTATGGATTTGGTGTATTTAGCTATTACTATGATTACAATCACATTTTATCGCTAGAAGGAGGGCCTTACTAACCAAATCTGATAAATTTCTCTTGAGTTTCTGTGAGTTACAGGTTCCAGGTAAATAACAATGCATTTGACAGCTAAAATGACATGTTTGAATATAGTGATGCCTTTGATTCAGCTACAACAACACATTTAAACTATGGCAACGCCTATTAAATATTGCAACACTGTTATCTTTTTGATTGAAATTGTGATTTTAAATATTTCGATGCGGTCTATATAGTGACACTATTGATGTCACTATTTTTTGCAGAGTGATGCTATCACATTTCACCAGAGCGACACACTTAGCTTTCAACGACACATTTGACAACTACAATGACACTATTGTAGAACAATGATGCTTTTACAGGTAAATTAGCAAGTCAAATTTTCATATGTGCTTTAAATTTTCAATTTCATATAATCTCTGATCTTTTACTGAAATTTGGTTTTGTTTTTGTGAGGCTAATTGATTTTGCATATTTGGAAAAACTTGAAGTGAAGGAGCATACTATCATTTGGCCATATATTATAAAAGTGTTTTTGACACTTATGGGACAACTATAACCCATCATATGTTGCTTTGTTTCATGTTTTAGGACCACTAAATTTCCATTGGGTTTTAAAACTTACAATTTTAGGACAAATAACTTTCAATTGGGCTTAAAATTCACAAATTCTTTAATTGTTTTCAAAGTTGGTTAAAATTGAACCCATACAACCTCATTTTGTGATATTGGTTAAAATTGAACAAAAACAAACATACACTTTAGTTTGGTGCTTAAAATGAAGTCATCATTGCAATATGGGTTAAAATGAATGAGTGTTTGTCTTGCTTTCTTTTCTTGTGTAGACTTGTAGTGCGTGTCCACTCCCCTTGCACTTCATGCGATCTTGGGTGAAGAGAAACACTCCAAGTATATAAACTTTTTTGGTCACCCTGAGAAACTTGCTACATATTCACTTCCCTCGCGCTTCATGCAATCTTGGGAAAATGGAAGTAACATTTTTCTTGTCTTTATTAGAGATGACCTACCATGTGATACATCCCACAATGGAGAACACATGGTGATTCTCATGCCCATTTATCAGTGGGCTATATAAATCTTGTGAATGAACCAAAAGGAAAGTAACTTGTATTCATGACCGACTTCCACTTGTGCCTACTCTCATGCGAATGAATGGGTCACTTAGGGGAAGCTAGAGAATTTAGTGTCTCACGTGTGTTGTTTACCACATGATATTCATGATGTCATTAAACATCTTGTCTTAGTAACCTATCCTTGTTTTTGAAAATCTTCTTTGAAAGTGGTGCATTGTGATTTTACTTCCAAGAAGTTACTTACCAAGTCTAATTTATCTTTGAGGCATAGAGCTCAAGAGTTCATTCTCTTGTACACAAGCTTGAGGTGGTGATATACCTCTATTTGTTCCCTCCATAAGTTGCATGTAAAATCATCACTTTGGGGCATGAAGTAGGCCCACCTCAAAGAATGTACCCACTTGAGCTAGGATTGTTATTGCTTGTTCTTGTTGAGTTAGTTTGCAATATTTCTTGGTTTCAAAACAAATTAAAAAAACATCATCATGTTCATCAAATTTCAAACCCTTTGGACTTTTTTTGAATGGCTTTGAAAAGTCCTATATTGCTGCTTGTCCCTAAGGATTTTATCTTTAGAGGCTTCTAAATATTTGGACTTATATCTTAATTCACACTTTCCAAAGCCAACATAGGGAACTATGGCCTTAGCTTCTTGATTTTCACATATTAGACTTTGTGGAATGAAGGTTGCTTAGACATAGACATTTTAGTTTGAAATTAATTAAAGACTTCTTGATGTGGTAATGAAACAATCTCACTAAATCAAAGATTAAAATGAAATGAACCCACCACACATTGGGCTTATTTAGTAAACACATTAACTCCCAAGAAACAAAGTGAAACAAGGAAAGTATTGCCAACATTGGAACAAAGTGTCATTATCCAAAGAAACATTGAGTCAAAATTTCTATTATGAAAACATTGAGTTCTTAAGGTCTTATCACTTTAGAGGTAAAGCATGTTTCCCACCATCTTGGTCTTGTAAAACAAAGGTCCCTTTTAGGTTAACACATTTTGGGTCAAAACATCTCATCCATCTTCACACATCTTACATTCCACTTCATAAACAACTTCAAAAACTTTTGGATACATCAACACTTTAAGATTTAGGCTATCCTCAAATCAATCCCGTAACTTAGCTAAATTTGTATGTAAATGAATACTTTTCCATACACTTAGTTGAGTTATACATTATCCTTTTTGAACTAGTAAATATTAAAGGTCACAAGTCTACCTTTATATTTACAAGTTCATTAGCACCTTTTAATCCAAGACATCAAAACATCAAACATATAGTCTAAAGTGTTGTCCAAAGTTTAGAAGTTCATCATCCATTTCACTCACCCCTTTTCATCATTCACTCACATCATTGGTCCAAAACAACTTAGAGGGTACCTTTTACAAAAGTTTGAGTCAACTAGAGAGTTTCAACACTATAAATCTCAACACACCTCTCCCATAGTTGAACCACAATTTATGGTTACAACAAGATCACAACACAAGAGAAACACGGAGCAAACCAAAACCAAATCTACCACAAGTGATACTATCCTACAAGAATTTGATCCAAGAAGCCATTATACCCCCTCACAACAACAACAAAATCCACTAGACAAGGGATATGAGGTAAAAGATGTCACAAACAACCCACTTGAGCTCACTAAGGAAGAAATCCTTGAATATCAACAAGATCCTAATACAAGCCACATCATTAGTAATTTGATGGAAAGGAACCCTACCTAATACATACTAGCTTTAACAAAAGAAGGGGCTAAACTCCCTTCTACATTTGACTTTGACACAATTAGGAAAAAAACCTTAGAAAATGTGGCTTCAATTACCCCAAATTTCATCACACAACCCTTGGCACAAGGATTGAATCAAGCTATAAATAAACCTACTCCATCCCTTGTGCCAAGCCGAAAATCAACTCCTAGTCTTGCTACTAGGATTACAAGAAATCTTGGTATCATGCCCAAATCAAAAGGAAACACACTTTTGTGTACACAAAACACCAATGTTCCCTAAAACATAAATTCGACACCAACATTTGGTGCCCCATTCCATTTTTGCACCACCGTTCTTGAACACCCACTACATCCACACATACCACTTACATTCCATAACACCACAATGAACTTGACTTTTAGAGTGCAACCATCTTCATCCATCACCACAACTACCACAAGTGTGCGTAATGTTACACAAGGTAATGTGAACCAAGTGCCTCAAGTAGAACAACAAGGGTAAGTTAACACCCTTACACAAGGTCAACCCTTAACAAGTGGTTCCAACCACCCCATCGACACAAAAAAATAAGTGGTTCCATAGACCACTCAAACCAAACCACAAACAACATCAAACCCATCTATCACGAATCCAAATCAAAGCAACACATTGATCACAAACCGTATCAACCAAGTGAACAACTTACCACCAAATCAAATACAACAAGGGAACCCTCAACACATCAGTCAAGGGGACCCTTTTAATTAAATGACCCAAGGTCAAAATGTGTCATTGATATCACAACACCAAATGGAACCATCATCTTTACTATTGGTCCCCCAAGCCATGCAAAAACAAATGGGGACCCAAACCTACATTCCTCCATCCCAATCAAAAATTTTACAAGGAGTGATAGCGTAAAACAACCCCCAACCACTCACCACACAAAAACCATCTCAAATCAACCCACAACCCACTCATACCATGATCACTCAAAATCCATCTCATGTATCCCATCATCAAAACACTTCCACATTGCAAGAACAACAAGCTCACACTCTAGCTTTGCAACAAGCACAAAAAAATTATCAACACATGTTGTAAGCTCAACAATTTCAAGCTCAAGCTTTGAAACAACAAAAAGCCCAACAACAATATTTGCAACAACAAGAATATTTGCAACAACAACAAGATTATCAACAAGCGTTGTAACAATAACAAGCCCAAGCACAAGCCTTACAACATGAACAAGCTCAACAACAAGCCTTGATTGCACAACAATAACAAAAAAAACAACAAGCCCAACAACAAGCGTTTCTCGCACACCAACAACAACAAGCGTTGATCACATGCCAACAACAACAAGCCCAACAACATGCGTTGCTAGCACAAAAATACACCCAACAACAACAAGCTTATCAAAAAGCATTGCAACAGTAACAAGCGCAGGTGTAGGCCTTGCAACAACAAAAAGCTCAACAACAAGCCTTGATTGCACAAAAACAACAACACCAAGCCCAACAATAAGTGCTACTCGCACACCAACAATAACAAGCCCAACAACAAGCATTGCTAGCACAAAAATACACCCAACAACAACAAGTTCTTGCACAACAACAGGGTTTGTACTATAATCCCCAATAAAATATCATAAATCCAACTGCACAAGGAGTATATATACCTCCATGACCATCACCTTCATAGTATCAAATCCCACCCTACACCATACAACACCCCGCCATATCAAAATCTCAGTTACAACTCATCCACCATCCCATAGTATACCACATATGCTCCTCCACCAAATCCACAAGATTATTTATTATCCCAATTCAAGGCACTCACACATAAAATCCATGACATTCAAATGGGAAAAATGAAGAAGCCACATAATTTATTTCTATACCCCTTCAATAGGAACATCGCAATGATACCTTTCCCACCTGATTTTGAGGTCCCAAAGTTTGATAAATACAAAGGGAAGGGAAATCTTGTGGATCACATCAAAGAATTCCATGTAATGTGTATGGAGGTTTCCTACAATGATTTTTACTTGATGCACATTTTCCCACACAGTTTGGTGGGCCCAACAATCGATTGGTTCTCACAGTTGTCTCCAAGTATTGAAACCTTCCAAGAAATAATTGATAGGTTCATAGAACATTTCTCCTTCAACCTAGACATGGATGTAAGCTTAGAAGATTTGTACACTCTAAAGAAAAACAAAGGATAATCCTTCACAAATTTCCTACAAAGGTGGAGGCAAAGAGCTAGTAAGAGCAAGTGGCCTATTCCTAAAGAACAACAAGTGGGTATCATCATAGAAAATGTTGACACATACTTATCCTTCCAATTAAAGATGCAATGTGTCACCACTTACGAAAAGCTTATCCCTAGGGCCCTCAACATTGAGAGAGCCCTAATCTCATAGGGAACCATACAAGCGTATAAAGAAAATCACCCATCTACCAGTTCTAATGATAAGCCCTGTGTGTGGGCTAAGAACAAGAATGAGACAAATGATGGTGTAATTGATGCTAAAGTAGTCATAACTGCTCCTAGATAAAATACCAATCAACCAACCAACACACCACCACATAATAACACTGACACCCAACAAAGAGGACCACCCTAGGAATAACTATCAAAAGCACAAATACACTCCATTGGGGGAACCCATCGAATCCATCATGTAGAAGTTGGTATAGTCAAACCTGATTACACTCCCCAACTACCAAAACTCTTAGGAACCTCAATTTAAACCACCTTGGTATAACAAAAAGGATCTATGTGATTTCAAAAGATCAAAGGACATAAAATGTCTAGCTGTATGAAGCTAAAGAACATTATCTAAGATCTCATCGAAAATGGGGACGTGACTATCGATCTACTAGAAAGTAACTAGGACCTATATATATATATATATATATATATATAAGAACCCAATGGAAGATCATAACAAAGGGAACAACAATGGAAAAGAAAAAAAATACACTAATGTAGGGCATGCATCTTCCAATGTGGTCGCCTCTTGTGATAATTTTGTAGCAGTCATCATCATCACAAGACCTAGTGCATCATGTGGGGTCACCACATGGTGTGGAAAGGTCACAATCCAATGAGATTCATTGCAATCTAGGGCACAACCTACATTTTTGATGTTAAACACTAGCAACTACAATCTCCTAGACTAGCTAAATAAAACCCTTGCACATATCTCCATCCTAGAATTATTGAAGCTATCGCCTCCACATAGGGATATACTATAAAAATATTTATCTACTTCCTCCATACCTAAGAATATGGATTCAGAGGAATTCCAAGCTATGTAGGGTATATCACCCCCCATCTTCTCACCTTCTTAGAATGAGACCTACCAACATAGCCTTCACACAATCACACTTTGCATCTTAAGGTTACTGTTGATAAGAATAAAGTTAAAAGAGTCCTAGTAGATGGAGGTGCTGGTCTAAAAATTTGCACCCTTCTAGTTAGTCAGAAACTTGGGTTTCTCAGAGGATGATACTGAAAAGACAAAGGGCATAAATATAAGGTAATACGATGATCAAGAGTGGGTGTCTCAAGGCATCATCAAGCTACCTATCCAAGTGGGACCCATCATTGCTGAAACCACATGTCAAGTGCTAGATCTTAAACTTCCCTAAAACATTCTGCTCGATCGACCATGGATTCATGCCATGCACATTGTAGCTTCCATCTACCACCAATGTGTATAGTTTCCCTTTGAAGATAAATAGGTTATCATCCATGGTGATCCTGAGCCCTTTTACTACTACAAGAACCTTGAGTTTAAATTCTACAAGATACCCCAAATACGTAAGAATGATGAAGGGCCTACATCCTCCTCGATTGTTGACCCATCCTCCCTTTCATCCACCTCAGAATCCACAACACCCATTGTGTAGAATATACTCGACATCAAGGTAGTAATCAAGAATAATGGTTGTTGGGATTATAATCTAAAGAAGGATACTTTTGTGTTGGGAGAGTTACCTCTTTCTCCAAAATCTCACGGAAAACCCCAACCTATCAACAAAGTAGTTGAAACAATGAAGGCAACATCCACCACCTTCACCAAGTGGGGGGACTTGAAAAAGAGGATGTCAATGAAGAAGATGTATCTAAATTGTTGTATCGGGACAATCAACCCACACATGTTCTTCCAATGGAAGATGACAATAAAGGCTTACATCTAATGATGAGATGGGGGTATATCAAGAATGAAAAGTTGGGACAAAATAACAATGGTTTGCTAGAACCCATCATTCCTGAGAGACGTCCAAAGAATCTTGGCTTAGGGTATACTACTAGCAAGGTGACCCTTATTGGAAAGGTACTTGTACTAAATGGGATGAGACTTACTCTTGGCTACCAACATCATGCAATACTACCCTAGATGAATTTCCCCTTGATGTCACTGAATTATTTGAGGATACCTCCATATTTATGATAACCACAAAATACTTTACACCAAAAGACCAAATTGCTAAATTAAACCTAGTATATCCCCAACTGATCGAATGGGACCAATGAGGACCATTAGTTCTAGATATGTTTGAAAATGATGAAGTGATCTTAGAATTTATGGGACTTCACAACAAATTTCCATGTGGGGATCATAAAGAAAGATTTTACATAGAGCGAGATACACTGGCATACTATGGGGAGATGATTGAATCCCTCAGTTGTAAAAGCAAGGAGATTTTAGGGTTCCCTACTCCTCTGCTTGTTTATAAATAAGAGGAGTGTTTGCCCATTTTAGTTTAGCCATGCTAGTGATAACAAGACATAAGTGCCTTTAGTGCCTTCTCTTTGTTATTCAGTGTTGTTCGGAACCATGCTTATGATAACAAAATCGTTGAGCTTATGCCTTCATGTTTGTTATCGTCTAGTGTCAGTTCAATTTGTGTAAAGAGAAAGTTTGCATGCCTCCTTAGCTGCAAATCCTTGTTTAGTGCATTTGTTATGTGTCAATTATAATCAGGTTGATCGCATGTTGCAAGTATTTTGCTACAACTTGTTGTCTCAAAATTGTAATCTTTGTTCCAAAAGTTTGAGAAAATAAAATCTTGAAGCTTGCTTTGCTGCCCTCGATATAAATATCTCAGATTTCCATTTATTGTTTTGTGTTAGAAGTGTGAGGAAATAAAATCCTGAAGCTTGCTTTGCTGCTCTTGAAATAAAATTCTCATATCTCTGTAATACTTTTATGATCTCTTTTTCAGCTTGCCTTAAATGTATGTTGAAGAAAAGTTTGTTTAAGTATCTTTGTCAGAAAATCAAACTCATCCATTTATAAACTCTCTTGCTCTGCGTTTACTTGAGAGGATAGAAACATTTTAAGCGTAGGTTAAGTTGTAGCTGTCTAGTTTCATTAAAGGGAAAACCTCAGCCGCAAAATCTAGTGTTCTATAACCTTGTGTTCTTGTAGCTGAACCAAAAAGATATGCGTAATTAAGTTTAGTTTACTTTCTTTATGCAACTCAGAAAAAGAGGGAGCTTCCCCTCCTAATTCAAAGAGCAGTTTATTGCACATAGCTATCCATTTCTAGAATGCATTCCAGAGGTGTAATTTGAAATGCCAACAATATCCATAGTCGCAAAATCAATGACATGAGAATAACATGTAGGTATTTAAGTGAAAACCACACTGTGGCACTTTCAGATCACAAAATAGTAAAAAGAAAGGACACATATGAAGGTGAAAATCTCTCTATGGTGCCAAAGGATGAGGGATTCAATCTCCCCCTTAGTGCAATACATCTAGAAAAATCAGTAGTACTGGCAGAGAAAGCAACTTCAGTGAGTGTGGGAACAAAGGAGGCACCTAAGATAACCTTTTATGTTGAATCATTGTTAGATGAAGAACATAAAAAATTGGCAGTGTTACTTAAAGAGCGAAGGGAAAAATTTGCATGGTCCTACATAGAGATGCTTGAAATATATCCTAAAGTGGTTGTACACCACCTAACAATGTATCCCAAAGCAAAAATAGTAAAAAAAAATTTGAGAAAGATGCACCCTTAGATAGTATTACCAATGAAAATAGAATTACATAAGCTCCTTAACGTCATATTTATTTGACCAATCAACTATTTTGAGTGGGTTTCCAACCTAGTGCTAGTCTCCAAACCCATTGGGGGCATCAGAATATGCATAGACTTTAGGGACTTGAACAAAGCATGTTGGAAAGATGACTTCCCTCTTCCCAACATTGAAATCATCGTAGATCTAATCGCATGACAAGAAATGCTATCACTCATGGATGGATTTTCAGGCTATAACTAAATCATAATTGCTAAGGAGGATCAACATAAAACTGCATTCACTTGTCTGTGGGGAACATAGTATTGGAACATGGTACTGTTCGGGTTAAAGAATGCTAGAGAGACATATCAGAGGGAAATGACGCTAATATTTCATGATATGATCCATAAAATAGTTAAAGACTATGTGGATGATATTTTGGCCAAATCAAAGACAAGGAAAGAGCACATAGAGGTATTGGGACCAATATTCAATAGGATCAAAGAGTATGAGGTACGACTGAATCTGAAAAAGTGTCTTTGGGGTGACATTAGGCAATCTTCTTGGCTACACAGTGTCACAAAGAGGGATTGAGATAGATCCAACAAAGGTAAAAAAAATTCTAGACATGGAACCACAACAAACATTAAAACATATGTGAGGTCTACAAGGAAGGTTACAATCCATTAGGAGATTCATCGACCAACTGTCAGACAAGATCCACCCCTTCTCTCACCTTCTTCATAAAGGAATAACACATAAGTGGGATGAGAAATTCAATGTAGCCTTTTATCAAATCAAGGACTACCTATTATCACCTCCTATTCTCATGCTGCCAATACCAAACTAGCCATTGATCCTATACATCTCAGCCACATCAACAACACTAGATGCTCTTCTAACCCAACATGATGAAACAGGAAAAGAAAGAACCATCTATTATATCAGTAGGAATTTGGTGGGATATGAAATGAATTACTCATCCATCAAGAAGGTATACCTAGCAGTGGTCTTTGCTTAAAAAAATTCAGACATTACATGATTGCACATAAAATCAAGCTTATTGCTAAGGTCAACCCATTAAAATATTTGTTGTCTAAAGCAACTCTCACTGGGTGAATGGTGAAGTGGGTAATGATCTTAACAGAGTTTGACATAGAATGTGTGGAATGGAAGGCTATAAAGGGATATGTCATTGCATACCAACTAGTAGAAGCACCCATTTATGCGAAGAATCCTTTGGTATCTGAGTTTCCTAATGAGTCAGTCTTTCTCCTCAATGTAGTGGATCAATGGAAAATGTACTTTGATGGATCATATACCCAACATGGATCAGGGGTGGGCATTCTCTTTATCACCCCTCAAGGTGATTGTATTCCAAAGTCATACAAGCTATCCTTTCCATGTACCAATAGTATTATCGAGTATGAAGCTCTCATAATGGGATTAAGAATAGAAATCCAGTGGTAAATACAAGAGTTAAAAGTCTAAGGGGACTCATAGTTGTTAACCAAGTCAACGATGACTACTATACCAAGGATGATAAACCCATTCCTTATAAGAAGATGGTAGAAAGTCTTAAATACTTCTTCATTGATATAACCTTTGATAAAATACCTCATGTAAACAATCAAGCAGCAAACGCCATGACACTAATTGGGTCTTTGTTAGACATGCCACACATCCTTCAATGTGAATTCTTGGTAAAATAGATTTTCGTACCAGCTTTCAAAATACTTGAATATGAATTTGTGTGTGTAATCATTGGTTCTAGTTCCCCATGGTATCACGATGTATTCACCTATCTTAGTAGAGGTTTACCCTCCCATCTGATATTACTTCCAACCTTAAGAAAACCTTCATTAGAAATGCATCCCAATTCGTCATATTAGGTGATATCCTATACCGTAGAAGCATCAAGGGGACGTTATTATGATGTATCAACCAAGAGGAAGCCTTGTACACCTTGATAGAAGTACATGAAGGCATTTGTGGCTCCCATTCTAGTGGTATGACCTTATCCAAAAAACTATTGAGGATAGGGTATTACTAGCCAACCATGGAAAGAGAGGCTCATCAATATGTGTAGAAAGGTATCCATTGTCAACAACATGGAGACATTATCCATGCTCTAGCTCAAGAGTTACAACCGATTGTCACACCTTGGCCTTTCTCGTAGTGGGGGCTTGACCTCATAGGAAAGATTACCCCCATCTCGTCTAATGGCCACAAATTCATCATAACAACCATTGAGTACTTTAAAAAGTGGGTGGAAGCTATCCCTATGACTTACATAATGAGGAAATAGATCTGTAAGTTCATCCTAAACTACCTTATTTGTTGTTATGATGTTCCACAAGCCCTTATCTCAGATAATGAGACACCTTTCAAAAAATAGGATGTAAGAGAGCTATGCCAACAATTTAACATCCAACATCGGTTCTCCACCCCCTATTACCCCAGGGCAATGACCAAGCTGAGGCTACAAACAAGACAATACTAAAAAAATAAAAAAGACGGTTAATGAAGCTGGTCGTGACTGGCACTTGAAGTTAAACCCTACCTTATGGGCCTATCAAAATAGTGTCCAAAAATCTACAGGTGTAACCCATTTCTCCCTAGTCTATGGATTTGAAGCCATCCTACCTATTAAGTCGAGCTTCCCTCGTTGCGAGTGTCACTATAGAATCTGATCATTGATGAAGAATATAGGGTGTCTCGGATAAATGAGTTAGAATTATTGAATGAGAATCACCTTGATGCCTTGAATCATTTGCAAGCATACCAAAACCGACTAAAATAGAGCTACAACAAGAAAATCAAGAGTTAGTCCTTCCAAGTAGGAGATCTTGTCCTCAAGAAAAATCAAAAGAATGTTCTAGATCAAGACAGTAAAGGAAAGTCTTAGCCCAACTAGCATGGATCATTTATTGTCACAACAAGCTATGGATCAAGAGCTTATCGATTATCAACACTTGAAGGAGAACCCTTGCAGGAACCAATCAACAATCTACATCTCAAAAAAATTTATGCCTAGGCTTGAAGGGTGTAAATCCAAAAAATACAAAAAAATAAAAAAATAACAAAGATCCAAAAAAAAGGAAAAGAGATTGAAAACAATAAAAAAAAAATCGTCCTCTAGTGAAAACCACTTCGATGGCACTTTGGGCAAGTACCTTGGTGAAAACATATCAAATAGGCGCCTTGCGTAAATAAGCACCTCCATCTATCATTGGCTCTTTAAGCTTATCTTGCTTCGCATCACATCCATCCATGGCATCACTAATCTTATTTCTTCCATCAGCCATCTACGCTTGTATCATAGCTAGATGCTACGTAAGAATCATATTCCCCTTTAGTACTATCTGGCACATTCCTAAGGTTAGTTTGTCTTGCATATATCGAGGTTGTCTATCACATTAGATCGGGGGAAATTTTTTATGCTTGCATCAGATTGGGTTCTTGTATTTCTTAAGGTTATCTAAAAATCTCATCAAAAAGTCCCAATTTTTTTGAAAAATTCATCAAAATCCAAAAACATCAAAATCTTGTATAGCCAAAATCTAAAAACTTTCAAAAATTTGAAAAGTCAAAATCCAAAACATCCAAAAAACACATAAAAAATCCCTAAACAAGTCAAAACATCAAAAAATCTCAAAAACATTACATTGTCAAACTGCGTTGTCTCTGAGCTTGAATATAGGCAAGGCCATCATTGATGTGCCCCTGAGACACCCTAATTCATTCCTTTAGGAATCCATCATAATAAACTAACAATCCGTCAAGTGTTCATATCTCACCAATAACAGGGCAAAGTTAGTCAAACTACGTGGTCTCTACATGTATAATTTAGGAAAGGCTAATCTTTGATAAACCCTCGAGGCCCTAGGTTAGTCCCTTTTAGGTCTTGGTCAAAACTCAAAAAACTCCAAAATATTTGAAAACTTAGAAAAACCCAAAGAGGAGGTGACCTCTCCGAATCGCCCCATCTATTCTCGGAACTAGAATTCCCAACTATAGTTCCCTATGAATGCACACCCCCCTACTAGGGTAGACCCCACTGAACTTATTCGCCTTAGGCTAGAAAGCTTCTTAATTAACCCTACTATTTTAAGGGGCATAAGCCCAAAACATTGGAAAATATTCAAAATCATAAAACAACCTCAAATAATCGAAAAACCTAAACATTCACATAAACATCCCCAAAAAGACCAAAAGAAACCTCAAAATGTTAGAAAACACCAAAAACATTGAAATATCCCAAAAAATCCAAAAAACCACCCATCCCATTTCACTTTCACTTGCAATAAATTCCCATTCATAATAAATCAATCGTCATCATCAACCGTTGGTAAAACAAGTACAAAAAATCATGAAGTGTGCACCTAAATGTCAGTAGCTAAAGTCTAGATCATAGGTAAACGAATCAGTAACATTTGTATCAAAAACTTATCAAACACTTAGTCGTAGTCAAAACATCTGATCAACATGTCCTAGGATTTATCCTTCCTACAATGGACATCATCATCAAAAATCACCTTAGCTATGTTCTTTTGGCAAGAGATATAGATAACATTGACTATTTGTTTTTAATCTTTTCTTATGGTTTATCTTGTTGAATCATTCTGAGGACCTCTCGATGATGTCTAAATGATTTCGAGAGAAAGGAATGGGGCATCGATCATTATGTTTCGTTTGTTGTGCTTGTGGGATGTTCTTGTAAAATAAATTTGGTGAATACTTGCTTTGTTGTGTGTAGGGAGGTCATTTTGAGTAGATTGTTGACTATTGTGTATGCTTTGGTCCAAAATATTCTAAACTTCTAAACTACATTCCAACAAGGTTTTTGTATGTTGAGGTGTGAGTAAGGACTATCCTATATGTTTGTAGAGTCAAAGTCCATTGCACTAGATACAACACCATCCTGGTTATTAATACCTTGATGCATCGTGTCTACGTGTTATATAAAAAATAAGGAATGATGAAGTATCCCAATCCCTAAAATGAGCATATCATCTATCTCATCACCATATCTAATAAAGTCTCGATGAATCATAGGCTTGTTGGATTTCTGAATCAATCTCAAAATCAATGATCAATCCATTCATCTTATTCTTCTATCTTCTTTCCATGCTAACATGGTATCAGGACAATCAATAAAAAATCATAATGCATCCATCCTTAATCCACAAAAAATGAGCATACATACATCCTACATAATCATATCACATCATCTACATATCATAAACATGACATCATCATATGGGAAATACGCAAAAGGCAATACATCCATCTCATAGCATGTCATATAAAGATACTGAAAAAGAGAATGATACATCCATTGCATTGCATCCATGACATATATCATACATCACATCATGGATCATATCATATCATAAAGAATAAATAAAGAAATGCATCCATAACATCAACATCAACATCTGTATTCATCCATATACATGTGCATTCATACATGTAACATGCAATAAATGATAGAACATCACATCATCTCATATATATCATCAAAATGTGAATGTCATGGTACAAATGTTAGAGTCAATGTGTAAGTATCATCAAAAGTAGATATACAAGAGGCTATAAAAAATGAGCCGATGAATGTATATACATATAAAAATCAAGTTGTATATAAAAAATGTGTCTACAAAAAGAGCATGAGCTATCCCCTGTTTCCAATCATCATGCTGAGACTAGTCCAGATGACCACCAGGTGGTTGTCTTTGGCTACCCTCTGACTCTCTAGGCTATCTAATTGATGGCTCACCACCTGAACCTCTAGGGACAACCCCGCTCCTCTTAGAGTAGTCTAGTTGTCACTGCTCTCGAGGGACATCCCTGTGGTAGAGTGTCTTGTAATATGCTGCCTTTGATACAACATCTTTGTACATGTGTGTAGACACCACCTGACCCTATGCTGCTATGATGACAACCTCTAACTACTGCCACCATCTAGTCTCCTATGATAACTAAAGTTCCAACTACTGCTGCAGTTGTCACTCATAATCCCTGGAAACTGCCAAAGTTTTCACCTACTGTGCCAACTAATATCTCTCGGTTGTAAGGACTTGAATCTATATATCTTGAGGATCCTATCCCGACATCTGTTGCTATGGAAGCTGTTGATGTCAATGTGGTGGTGGTGGTGGGGGTGGCCCTCGTATTTGTCCCACTGCCTAATCTTGTACAACTTGGTCCTGATGACCCTCATCATGGGGTAATTTCTGATTAGCCTGTTGTCGTCCTCTACTTGCACCCCAACCTTAGGATTTTCCCTGTGGATATCCTCTCATTGGATTTGTGAAGCATGTGGGAGGAACCCACCATGCATGGTAAGCTGGGGTAGTCCCCACATCAAGTTGTCCTCCATTATGAACCCTAGGCTGAGCCACAAGCTATCTGAAATCATCTATGGCTACCTGGGGCTGAATCTATGGTCCCCACTAAATCTCTCTCTGAGCCCGAGCAAAAATGGTTGTATAATCATTTGGTGGAACATCATGTGTCTCCCTGAACTATTGAGCTACATGGTCTGGAAGATACCACTCTATCTTAGTATTCTCTCGACCTTGGATGAATCGGGTCTTCCTAGCATAAAACAACTGTTGGTGGTCATTGTAACATGCTGGTACCTAAAGCCATGGCCTCCACCTAAACATAGTCATACCGTCTATGATCCTCCTCCAATATGGGATCCCTATTGACCCCATGTGCTGTAAGGTCATAGCTACTCAATACTTGTATACCACCTGGCTCATCTAGATCAATATCTACTAAGGAAACAATGGGTCTCAACACAAAAATATTCTCATATGCCAAGATGTGAAGTAATGTGACCCTGGCTCTGATGCTCCTCCCCTGGCAATACACCACCTGATGCATATCATAGTATAAGGATGCAAGCATAATGAGACCCCATGCATACTGAGTCATCCTATAGAGTAGGTCATGCCATGCTAGTTCCCAACTTAGAATGAAACCTCTACCTCGTCATTTTGGGGCAATCAAACCAGAGATCAAGGTAGCTAGAACTAATCTAAAAATTGGTACCCATCCTCGAAACTGCTCCAAGTCAATCTAAGAGCTTACTAGAATGATATCATCTTTTTGTAGGATATGAAAACACACATCCATCTCAAAATATGTTTCATAAATAACTCGCTCCTCATGTATGGGAAGCTACAGGATCCGCCATGCATCCTCCAATGTGATGGTCACCTCGCTGGTAGGGAGGTGGAATGAAGATGTCTCACTATTCCAGCACTCCACCAATGCCTTCATCATAGCCAAGTGGGTCTGAACCTCAAGCATATATGTAATAAATCCAAACCTAATGACTCCTAGGAACACTTGCTGCTCCACATTGAAATGTTGTGCCTCCACAAGAAAGTCAAGTCAATGCTCCTGGGACATGAGAGGTTGAATGTCCCCCTGCATGCATGAAGTGAACAGTCTCAATTTGGCTAAAATTGATTAAAATCTAAGTGTCCAAGTCCTTAATCTACAAAAGTGTCACTATTTTTCAATAGCATTGCTTTAACCTTTTTGCAAGTGCATCACCATTTTGTGGTGTGTCGCTATATTTTCAATAGTGAATCAACATTTTAATGTGTGTCTCTAACCAAATTTTTGGTGCGTCGACCAATAGAAAGTGCATCAATATTTTTAAATAGCATTGCTAGAAATAAAAACCTAGACATGTTGCTGTTTGCAACATGCGTCACCATAAACCAAAAGCAATGCTATACCCAAATCCCTTGACGTTTCGCTCAAAAGAAAGTGTGTCACTATAGGATCAATAGCATCACCGACCATTTCAAATGAGTCACAGTATAGTGACACCTTAAAGTGACCTAATTTAAACCCTAATAAATGCAGTAAAAGTGAAAAAATTGAGAAAAATTTCAAAGCACATACCCAGGGTCCCACATCTGGAGGTTGTCAATACTCTTGAACTCTATTTGAAAGGTGTGTAGGAAGCACATATCACACCATATCGCCAAGGTGTCAAAGCAAAAGTGCAACAATTCACTAGAAGACAAGAGTGCAAATGAATTGAAAGTGACCTTTTAACCTCTCTTTATGCCTAAAATTAGGGGTTTTTAACCTAATTTGAGGGGGAAACTAGGTTTTTCATCTTGTTTTGCCAATTTTTGAGCCATGGGGCATATTTTGAGATAGTTTTTTCATTTTTGAGCTTTTTTTGCATCCCAGAACCTCTTTCGACACCTGAATCAATGTTAAACCTTTGTCACTTGACCCAAAATTTCAAACTTATGCCCGATCTCTCAAGGGGGTAGAGTGCAAGCTTAATTCCTTCCATTGGGGCAACAGTGGGGCATCCAAAAAATTAGGAATTTTTAAATTTTTGATTTGAGCTACAACATTAATCTGAAAAGTGTTAGTCTTTCAACCAACGTAACATGTACCTTGCTTCAAAGAGGGGAAAAATGTAGACACGTAAAATTGTCTTGAATGATATTACACACTTGAATCTGGTCACTAACATCGTTTCATCCTAAAATTCATCTCTTTTTGACTGTTTAATTAAATGTGCCTAGTTATTTAATTAAATGCATCATTTTCATCTATTAATCTAATTAATTCTATTAGGTTAATTCACCCCCTTTCACATCAACCTTTCATCTTGTTTAATTGAATAGTGCAAATTATTTAATTTAAACACCTTATCTCCTCTCATTTAATTAAATGTCACTTACCCCCTTTCATTAAATAAAATAATTATTTAATGATAACCCTAAATTCACTCAACTTGCACAATTAAAACTTTATTTTAATTAACTAATTACTAATTGTCCCTCACCCATCCACTTGCATGAGAATATTCCCTTGGAATATTCTCCCATTTGAGATAAAAAAATAGAATATTCTTTCCTAACAAACTTTGTAACAAACTCTAACAACTTTTAAAGTGTGTTTGTTTGAATCATTGTGAGCCATTGATTGATTCTTTGATCCATGTGATCTTTCATTCTCATCCATTGATGAGAATCCTTGATCCATGTCTTCACCTCTCATTGCATCTTGACATTGACTGATCCAGTTGATCTTGACCCTTGATTCACCATTTTATCCTATAAATACCTCACATTTTGGAGAGAAAGGGATCCACTTCTATCAAAGAAAAGTTATGCTACACATTTGAATACTATCTTTATTCATCCTTGCATCCATTATTATCTTTTTCACCCATCCTTTACATAGTTTCATCCATTTTAGCTTAAGCTTTCATAAATGCAGTTCGATTAGATGTTCATTTTATCAAAGGGATTGGGAAAGGGTCATCATTCCACATCAATACAACACCAATCCCCCTATGGGACAGGGTTTGAAGCATTTATCTAGGATTCGTTTATGCATTTCTTTATTATTTTTCTTGAATAGATTCTTTGTTAATGGTTTTCAAATATTTCATTGGGAATGTAGCTTAGATAGTTAAATATTGCTTAAATTTTAATGGATCTGGTGTATTTAGCTATTACTATGATTACAATCATAGTTACAGTCAATCTACCACCTACTGTTACAATCCAATCTATACATTCATCCCTTTCCATGAGGTCTACTTTTGAAAATCCCAAACAAGGTTTGGACAATATTTTTGGATCACTGATGTCTTTTCCTAGTCTATCCTCACCATCCTTTGACATCACATCTTAGTCTGAATTAGAGAAATATATGGATGAGTTAGTACAAGTGACAAATGTGGAGATTCCAAATGTTGTTTTGACAAATACCTCTCTATTGTAACAACTACTTTTTTTGATGCAACAGTGTCAAATCTAATTAAGAGAATAAATCCAGATGATAATTCACCTCTTCCTCCTTGGTTCTCTTCAGAAACACCAAAGAGAAAGAAAGAAGCCATCTCCCCAGATGACTTTGAATTCACACAACTTACATCTCTGAAAACAAAAACAAAGAAGGCGAATACTCTCTCAAGGTTGATGGTTGACAAAGAAGGTAACATGTATGTAGAGGTAGCTCACCCTCCCCCTAACAAGACCTTTCAAGAGGTGGATCTCACAGATTACTCCATCACAAAAGTTGATCTGGGAAAGGTTACTCATGAGAGTGCAAAGGCAGATGTTCAATCCACCTTGAACTCTCTCATAAAGATATTTGACAATGAGAAGAAGGAAAAGGATGATTACAAGGAAAATATAGAGCAACTAACAACAATACTACAAAAGATTACCCAATCTCTTGATTCCGTTGAACCTAAGGCAGTAGAATTTGGTGTTGATGATCCTATAATTCAAAAGGTGGAGAAGGTGCACACTAGAGGTACAGTGGTTGGTGATTTCCTTGACCGAATGGTTGCACTAGGAACAAAACTTTTGATGACTGCCATGAAAAATATTGAGAGAGTTTGGAAGGCATAAAGGCAAAGCTGGATGAAACTGCTAACATTTTCTCTCAAGAGAAGGGAAATGTGGAGAATAAGAGGAAAGAATGGGTAAAAATGAAGAATCTTGGGATGAAAACCTTGATAGAAGTTGGGATCATTCTTGACAGAGATGTATATGTGGAAGTGAAAGAAACCATGCTTCACAAAGAGACCATCCTCACTGATCTACTCAATGATCTTCAAACTGCTTGTGAATTTGGTGAGGAAAATGATATGCAACTTATCAACAAGATCAAAGAACTTCCATGTAATCTACATAATGATGATCAAAATTTTATTTCACCAAATAAAGTTGTTCAAAGATCAATTATTCTTAGTGCCTCAAATGGATAAACTCCTGGATATACGATTGACATTGGAAAACTTGAAAGTGCTCATTGGAAGGCATGAAAAAGCCTAAAACACCATCATGGATTTAGTTACAAGACTCTATGGAATCTTCAAGCATACTTCATGCCCAAACGATGATGAGGTGCAAGAAATCTTGAAGAAGCATGAAGAATTCATGGAGAAGGATAATTTTTCCTTAGTTTAGTTTTTAGTATCTTTCATGCTTTTTGTAGTTAGTTCAAGACATTTACATATCTTTTTCAGAATTGTAAATACATGTAAAAAAAAAGAAATCCAATAATTTTGGACTCCAATGTTGAATAAGTCAAAATAGTTATTTCTTTCCTATAGATTAGATCTTTTTCTCTCCTCTATAAATATGAGGGAGCTCTTTTGTATTTAGTACCTTTAACTTTATGCAACAAAGTGCTGCCAAAATTGTGACTCAACTTTGAAACTTTATGTTCAAATTGCGAGATCAAATTCAATTAATAAAAAGGAGGAAAATTTTGATTTCAACCTTTGTTTTGAATTAAGTTTGTATGAGTGATAATGTTCTTATGTCTTTCTTGCTGATTTCTCATATTGTTAATTGGATAAGTGGTGATCCATTCTTATGATTGGAAGGACGTTCAAGATAGTTCATATAAACTATGTTATATTGATTCCTTAAAATTGTGTGATGTATGCGTTTCTTGGTGAAATATTATCAAGACTTTGAGCTTGGAGTTATTCACTTTGTGTATGGATCTATTTGGTGAAGTGGGTTGATAGACTTTGTGCTACAACGTGCATCATTTGTTACTACAAAATTATCATAGAAGCCAACAAGAAGACTTTAGGATTTTGTGTATCTTTCAATTACTTTTAATATAGTTATGTTGGTACTCTTCGATTACTCTTATGTTTAATCAAGAATATTGGTGATTACCGCTTAGGTAGATATTTAGAAGTGGAAAGCATTACAAAATATTACCATGGAACATTGTAAATGTATTTTCTGAAAGAAGAGAAAATGACAAATGTAACACACCCTCCACATGGTTAAAGCTAGTGTAAATACTTTTAGTTTAGCATAGTTTACTTTTGTTCCAATAGGCAGTAAGAAGAGAGCCTCCCATTTCAAAGAGGAGAGAACATTCTCATCATAGCTATGGCTGAAATCTCTATTTTTTAATTTGTAAAGGAATTACAAAATATTCACCCAACAAGCTGCCAGTGAGAATTAAGATGATCCACCATATGCAAGTGTGGAGAAAACCAAGAATATTATTTAGAGGATTTTTAATTCTAAATGGGAGTATTTGGAAACCTTGTCTAGTCTTTCCACTAAGTTTTGAGGCAATACACACCAATCTTGTGGCACAAATGAGGAGGGATGACATCAATAACCACCTGGTAAGTCTTATGGTCTTGATTAGAAAGTTTGTAATTCAATTTGTAAGTGATCCAAGAAAGAGAATTCTTGGTAGTTGGGTGAATGAAATTTGGTATAATACTTTACCCTCTTTTGAAGCATTTCAAGGCACGAGTCCAAGATAAGAGAGCCAATGACATCCCTTGAGAGCTTAGAAGGGAGGTCCACCAAATGGAGTATTGATTAATAGAAAAAAAATTATGGAAATAATTTATAGCCTAACAAAGCTAGGGCTTGATAGCTTCGCAAGATTTTCAAATATTTTTTATTACAAAAGTGCCTTGAATGAAAATCGATTCCCTCATGGTGAGAAGATTTCCTTAATCTAGGCCTTTTTAGGTGGTACAATATTGAGGAGTGCTAGTGCCAATGAAGTGATGAAAAAGAATTTTATAGGCCTCATTTTTGTTGAGGGCTCTAATGATCCATTTAGCACATAAGGAAATGCCTTGGTGACAAATGGAAATCAATCATAGACCTCCAACTTCATGAGGGAGGAAATATAAATCTCAGGCCACATGATGAAAGCCTTGATGCCCATCATTGGAAGCCTAGAGAAAATATTTGTGGAGATTTTTAACCTTAAAGTATGAAGTTTTGGAAGGGACCTGTTGACGCCGAAAATTGCTAGGTGAACAGCCTTATGGGAAACTCAGTAAATGGGGGCGAATTGTGCTAAACTGAGTAACCTATGGGTTTTTAAAGAAGCCATCTCTTCCTATAATTGGGGGGTTTGGAAAAGGAAAATGAAGTAGATATAAAAATAAAAACTAACCTAAGGCGTGCGCCAAGATGTAAGTGTTTAGGCATGGGAAATGTTCCTTTCAGATATGGTTTGAGGGTCTGTTCAATAATATGCTATGTCCAAGAATAACATAAACACAGAGATGAAAATCTTAAGCAATTAATCAAATGACATAATATAAATTCCACATACATTTACTGAACAAGAAGAGTTTGAGACATTATCTGAATAGTAAATTTATATTGAAGTTATAAAAGTTGCAGATAAACTACTTAATAAAACAAGTAGCATAGTATAATGTCTTATATCAACTAAGAAATAGAGAGGCCAAACAATTGGCACATTCTGTAAGTCTCAATACAATAATCAGAAAACACTACAAAGGCTTAGAGCTTTTTCAGTCTCTTTTTCTGTAATTTCTGAACAACAACCCTTTCATAGAGCATTGCAATAGTATATATAGAATTTTCCCACCGCCTCAAAACCACCGCCTAAATAGATTCCCTAGGAACATGTCATCCTCTCATTGGATGAATCAAAGATAAATCGCAACTAAAAGATATTCATTTTTCTTGAACAAAGTGTACTCGCAACAAATGATGAATGTGGTCCCAATGGTGAAGTAACAACAATCTCAAAAGGACACATGTCTAACTGCTTGGAGAGTTGGCTAGGATACGCGTCGAAGCGACGATACCTCCTCTTTGACCTTCACTCTCTTGCAATAAAAAATTCCTCGAAGGTGACACGTGGAGAAGTGGTAGGGGTTTATATCCATCCTTCATTTCCTTGGGATGCAATCCCCATGAGGGTGACATTTGGCATGGTGTTGGCCCGAGCTTCCATCAGTGGGGCTCGCCAAAAAGTGTTCAAAGTTTTATGCAACATGACACACAGGTGGGGAAAAGAGAGGAAACAATGGGGATAATCATTTCAAAATCTTGTGTTGCTGAAACATGGTGAAGCAGATGAAAGCATGACCAAAAAGGAGCTCAGGGCGCTTTAAGAAATATAGTGCACATGGCCAAGGTTTTTGCAAAGCCGAATACAAATTAACCCGAAGGGAGCTTCATGGATTATTTAATCCATAGCTTTTGGCGACTATCAAGGGAATTTTTCCTATGGAATGAGGACCCAAAATCTTGGTTCACAGACTAGACCTTATCCATTGAGAAAACATTTAGAGCTTGGAAAGGGAAGTTTGCACAGGCAGCTAGCTAACCTCGGATGGTGTAGATAAGGTGTGCAGATTCTCTTGCACCTCATGTAGACCAATGATCTCTTTGAAAGGTAGTTCCATGGAAGTACTAGTCCTGGACTCAAGATGGAAAAGAAGCCGTGCAACTGGGTGAATAATTCCTTCAATGTCCACTATCATGGGAGGCTGGCTAAAACATTAGAAAGTAGATAGATCTTGCTACTTCTCCTCAATTCTTGATGTGATATGCTCTGCTGTGGCCACCAAATTATCGAAGAGGAATGGAGAAGGAAAATCCAACTGAGTCAAGTGCAAAAATTGTACCTACAAATTATTCATCGTGAGACTCAAGGATTCCAAACAAATCTTGGCCTAGAGGATCTCTGCATGGTAATAGATTAGTTCTTTTGCCTTCTTGGTAGCTGACCTTTGGTCCTCAATCCCCACTCTTGTCAATTCCACCTCAGTTACCTTGTACAATTTTCCCAACAACTACTCGGCCTTGGGAACCCTCTCAACAATGGACTATGGAATTTGCTCAATCGTCCTAAGCACTTCCCTGCTTAAACTTGTTACATCCGCCATAAATTGGAGCGTTGGATGTAGGGACAAACATGAGGACTTGACCTTCTCCCAATAGGAGATTTATAGCTGCTGAGTCACCGAAAGGGAATCAGATTGAGGAATAGGGGGCTACGAGGGAATTTTTGAAAGGATTATCTCAGCTTATTTTGACCCGATTTCCTCCATCAGTTCATCAATCTTCTTGTCCGATGCATTGAGCCGTTCTTGCAGAGCTATTAGTTTTGTGCCCTTTCTCCTCAGCAGCTCCTCCATTTGACCTTGGGAACCTGATTCCATTGCCAGTGACACCTTCAACCCTTCAATCTCTTTTTCTAATTGACCCCGTTGGTTCTGAAATTCCTAAATCTTTTTCTGCACTTCCCTTTCCATCTATGATAGCCATTCTTGAAGCTCTTGGTTCTTTTGTTGTAAATTGGAAACCAGGTTGGGATCCTGGGACTGGAACTTTGCAAGCTCCTCTTTGAGTTTTTGTGCTTGTTGGACAGGCGTGAAAACTTGGCTTGTCTTCTCTTCTCCTTCTTCTGAAGGATATCCACTTGTTCCTTGATATTTTGGAGCTCCTCCTCTATTTTCTTTAGTTTCTAAGTATGCTTCAAAAATTTAGTCATCACAACTCTCTGAGTCTCCTCCATCAACTCAACCCTATCCTGTGGTCGGGATGTGTTCAGAGCGAGCCCTATAGCTTGGATCGTATAGTCTTCGGGTTGCATCTTCCATTGAGTTTTTATGACATTGGGAATCATAGTTGCAAATGTTATTGATCCCTGGCACTCATTGTAAAGGGTCTATGCACATGGCTCGATAGGCTTTGTAGCATCGTTTTCTTTCCTTTTCTGAATTCTTACGACCTGCACTGCCTTAGTCATGGTATTTTGTGCAAAAAATTATGTTGGTAATCTAATTTGTCTACCAGAAAAGGGCACACAGGGAGGAAGAGAAAAAGGGAATGAGACCATGGAAGACTCAGATGATATTTTCTTTGGAAGAGTCACCGTTAATGGGGAGAAAGGGGGAACATTATGATGGGTTTCAAATGTGTTTAATTTTCATATCCTTTGTTCCTTTACTTTGTTCCCATTTTAACCTTCTCTTAAGTCCCTCATGCCATTAATTGTTAGGGAAATAAATAATATTTTGTATGTTTTCAAAAAGAAGAGAATACTTTCGAAATGCTGAAATTGTTAAGGAACTAATGAATTTCAGTTGGTTTTGCTACAGGAACTAAATATGGGGAAGGAAACCAATCCTGCAAGCAACAAGTCCTGAGCGGCATGAGATGGGAAACAAGGGATGCATGTGAAATAATTTTAGCTATTTTTGTTTTTGTTACTTATTTCAAACTTGTTGTTTTGAACTATTTTGGGTTTGTGGCATGCGGCCAACCCAAAAGCTACAATCAGTCAGTTTGTTGGCCATCGGTCATAACAAACTGTGTTTCCTTTATTGTTTTCACTTGATGGTGAGTGATGGACATCTACACTTATATATATATGTGTGTTTTGAGTTAAACTAATAATATATATACAAAACCTTCATAATTGTTGATCGATGTTATTATTGAATCCGGATGTGTTGATCATGGTTTGAAGTAGTGTAAACGCGTTTGCACGCTCACCCTGTGGACCAGAGGAAGGCCCCCCTCTCAAGAAGCTTGGTGAGATTGTTTTATGGTTTTTTAGCCTAGATTTTGTATATCTCATAAGATTTACTTTATGTTAAATGCGTATTCTGTGATCTGTTTAATTTCTGTTCAAGATTAGCCTAAATGATTAGTTTGGTATTAAAGGAATTGCACTGAATTCTCTGTGGAAGATAATTGTGGTTTGAGGAGCAACGAGTGTGTTCTAGTTGCAAGAAAAATACCGTATTTCTCATTCCAGATTATGTTGTGCTTCATTCTATAGAATTTTTCATCACGTTTTGTTCCCTTCGTATCGTTTCACTACTGTGTTCCAACTTCCTATCACATTTCATCTTCTTGTCGCACTTCATCTTCTTGTCGCACTCCAACCTCCTATTGCAATTGAACTTCCTATTGCCTGCACTGGTTCAATACATATTTGGCAACTACATTCTTTCCTTTATTGTTGAGAAGGTTGTTATTAATATCTATATGTCATAATATATTGAGTTTGTGTTGTTCAAGATCAAAAATAGATAGATTGCTTAAAATAGGCAAACAATCATTTAAGAAAGGATGTCATTTATTTTCAAAGTGTGCTTTTGAATTTTAGATTAAAGAGTGTGTTTTCAATTCTAGTTCTCAATTATAGTTTGCATCCATCAACCCTTAGTTTATTGATTGCATCCCTTTGACATATTGCCACAACACAGTTCAAAAACCATACGTTCCCGGATTGACATTTTAGGATGAACTTTGGAAGCCATTTCTAAGAATTAATTCAAACCCATTTCAAGAATAATTTGAGACCATAGTTCAATCCAATTATTTTGGCGCCATTTCCGGGTAACGGTGTTAAAGTATTGCATTTTTAGTAAACTGATCTAGGAGCATTGCGCTAAGGAGAAAGTCCACGCAATAGTCGACCTCGTTTGGAGAACTACCCTTAGTTTTCTTTGTCATAAGTCATTTAGGTGCATGAATCGTTGTAGGGATAGTAGAGGAAGATTCATTAGAAAAGAAAAGGGAAGTAGTTCACAACCCGAAAAACCCCAAAATAAATCAAAACCATCCATTGAGGGTACGCAACCCGAAGAATCACAAGACAAGTCAAAATCACCCATTGAAGGAAGTAGCGCAACTTAGGAGAAATTGAAAACAAAGTTGCAATCATTAGAATTAACCAAACCTGATCTCGAGAAATGTTCTATTGAGACCACTATTGTTCAGATTGCTGCAAGTACTCATCCAAATTCTTCTGAAATATTGCGAAAATAGGTTGAAAAGATCTTTTGGGAAGCTTACGGTCTGGAAGCTGGTCCACTCTCAGAAGAAACCTCCTTTGAAACCTACTTTACCCCTTGGACATTAAACATCATGGATCCCAATAACAACAACAACAACAACAATAACAACAATCATAATAGGGCATTGGCCAACAATAATTCGGTTACTTTTGACTTTCCAATCACACATCCCGAACAAGATGCTCCCATGAAGAACATTCCTCATTCTGCTTTGCCCATTTGTTTGTGGTCTTTCAATGGAGGATCCTGATATGTTTTTGTTTGAATTTGATGTGTTTTTTCATAGCTATGATTACCAAAGCGACGCGCAAAAGCTCAAGTTGTTCCCAACCACATTAAAGGATGCCGCCCTACGATGGTTTATGAACCTTAGGAACATCAAAACGTGGGAAGTCATGAAATAATTATTCCTGACCAAGTACCAAGAATATTGCAAAACAAAGGAGGTTTGGGATGAATTTTTTTGCATGACTCAAAAGAAAGACGAGTCTGTGGAGAACTACCTTGAACGCTTTATGTTTAGTCTTCAACGGTCTCGCCAACAAACACTAAATGATGATGCTATTAAAATGTTATTTCTTAGAGGGATAAGAGATGATGTTATGGAAGCATTAAATTTAATAGGAAAAGGGAATATATCCAAATAGAATTTGATGATATATGTGATATTTGCAGGAACTACTCAAGGTCTCAATGTTCAGGAAGGAGCTATCCAAGTAAGCCTTATACTATAGGCAATGCGACAGGTATAACGAAACGAGAAATAGGAAATTTACTTGAGGATCTTAAAACAAATTTGTTGAGTCATATGGGGAAACAGATAGACACTCTTTATACCTGTAGGAAGCAAGAGGAAGCTGAGAAGGAGTTCATTGTATTTTGTCCAACATTTCGCAAGAGACACGGTAGTGAGGATTGCCCATACAATAGGACAAACATCTCATCCCTAGAAGAAGTCAGTAAGAGTTCTACCTTGAGGCGTCTTCCTGTAGGTGTGCCTAAAATGGAATATTTTGAGGAGCCCGTCTATTACATGGCCCCTAGGTGACCTTTTCCACCCCGAGTAGTGCACCCTAGCATGATGAATGATTATCTTTCCCGCAAACCTAGTCAACCCAATTCTTATCAATCGGTATGGTATGAGGGTTGATAACCCCCATACCCTCAATGGATGCCACAATATCAGTATACTTCATAGTCATGGCAATAGGCATGGAGGCCACAAACGCCACAATCTTCACCATACCAACAACAACCATTTTTGTCACAATCAAAATTCCCACCTCCTCCTATGATCAGCCCATACCAATAGTCACAACAACTTCTTCCAGCCTTGCCATCATCAGTCGCTCAACCCGTCAATCCAACAAACCATCCAACACAACCACCGAGACCTACATCAATGCCAACCCAACCAAATCAAAACCCCAACAATAAGGCAACCCAACCTGTGTATAATAATGAGACAAAAGGTTACCCCACCTATCCCATAAATACATTAGAACTAGATGGAGTTTAGTTAAGGTCGGGGAAGGTTCTTCAAGGGCCCACCATTACAAAAATAAATGAGTCTGAAATAGAGCTAGCCAAAGAACCTCCCTTTCCTGAACAATTTCAGTCTGAATTAATACAAAGGGAGGACTCTCAACCTAATTTTTTTTTTTTAATGAGTTGCGCAATGTTAACATAGAGATTCCTTTATTGCAGGCCATCAAGGACATCCCCATCTATATAAAAACAATTCGAGATCTATGTACTCATAAGCAAAAGAAGAAGAAAGACATGAAGACTGTCCAAGTGATCAGACAATTGGAAGATCTTATTTTCGAGAACATAACCATTCCAAAGTACTTGGATCCAAGGAGTCCTATCATTAAGGTATCTATCGGTAAAGTAAGTATTCCTAATACCCTTGTGGATTTGGGTGTGGCAATTAATGTTATGACAAATGAAACAAAAGAAAGACTATCATTAGAGGGATTGAGACCTACTCCTACAGTTCTTCAAATGGAAGATCAATCTTTGGTCAAGCCCGAAGGTGTGATTGAAGATGTAATCCTTTCTATTCATTTGTGGGAACATTGAACTGACTTTGTGATTTTGCAACCAAAAATTAAGCTGGGGGGATACCCCCTGATTTTGGGTCGACCTTGGTTAGCAACCCCAGATGCATTTATCAATTGTCGATCAGGGAACATGGTCATTTCTAATGTCGAGCACAAGAAACAATTGACTCTATACCCACCATCACAACCTTTTTTGGAGACAGAGGACCCAGTTTGGATTGATAGTGACTTAGATGAGTCATTCCCAATTCTGACAATTGATAAAGCCTTAGATATGGAAGAACCTATTAAGGATAATGTTCTTGTTAATTTCCTTCAGAACAGGTATACATTTAATGAAATTTTTGAAAGCATGGTCCTCCATTCAGGTATAAATACTCAATATCCTTTTGGAAAATTTTCGTTCGTGGGTAGTTCACGTTCTGTTCAACACTTTATCACATTGCATCAGTTGTTGCCCCATAATTTCTTGTATGGTTTATTCTTATCTTTTGCAAATTCGAGTGATATGCCATCCACCTCCCAAGTCTTATCCATTAACTCACCTACACAATCAGAAGCTATGGAATTTTTCCCTAATCGCACACTTAACATTAATCCACAGTTAACCCCTGAACAAATCCAAGATATTATCACCATGCTTAGAACAAACAAAGATGCATTTTCTTGAGAATACCAAGACATGCATGGCATTTATCCTAACACCCGCACCCACCATATCTACATTGAAGAAGGTAGTCATCAAATTAGGCAACTGCAACATCAGCTCAACCCTGCCTTGTGTGAAATAGTTAAGGAGAAGTTACAAAAATTGTTAAATGTTGGGTTTATATATCCCATTTCAGATAGTCAGTGGGTTACTCCTTTAGTTGTGGTTCTTAAGAAAAATGGTAAGTGGAGAATTTGTGTTGATTATAGAGCATTAAATAAAGCTACTAAGAAGGATCATTTTCCATTACCATTTATTGATCAAGTATTGGACACTCTTGCAGGTAAGAAGTTCTTCTCTTTTCTGGATGGGTTCAACGATTACAACCAGATTTGCATAGCACTAGAGGATAAGGACAAGACCACTTTTACTTTCCCTTGGGGCACCTTTGCCTATAGTGTCTTGCCATTTGGTTTATGTAATGCCCCTGCCACTTTTCAAAGAGAAGTTTTGAGCATTTTTGTGGATCTTGTCAATGATTGTTTTGAGGTGTATATGGATGATTTTACCATCCATGGTAATACTTATGAAGAGGCTAAATTTTTTATAGAAAAAGGTACTTAGACATTGTATAGATAACAACTTTTGATTAAGCCATGGAAAGTGACATATGCTTATGACAAAAGGGATAGTGCTTGGCCACTACATATCCTCTAAAGGTATCCAAGTGGATCCTACAAAGATCCAAATTATTCAAGACTTGCCTACACATTCTAGCCAAAAAGATGTTCATAGCTTTCTTGGTCATGCAGGGTATTACCGAAGATTTATCCAAAATTTCAGAAAGATTGCCTCTCCCTTGTTTGCCTTGTTAGCTAAATACATTGCTTTCTCTTGGACACTTGAGTGTCAAGAAGCCTTTGAGGCCATCAAGACAAAACTTGTAACCACACCGGTCCTTAGAGGTCCAAACTGGGAGCTACCATTTCATATTCACACTGATGCCTCATATTGTTCAATGAGAGTTGTGCTTGGACAAAAAGAGGATAATATCTTCTATTCCATCTACTGTATTAGTAAGAACTTCATAGGAGCCGAGGTAAACTACATTGTAACTGAAAAAGAGTTTTTAGCTGTTGTGTATGCAATTAATAAGTTTCGTCATTATATTATTGGTTATAAAGTATTTGTCCACACAGATCATTCGACAATTTGGTTTTTAATGAATAAACTTGTTGTAACTAGTAGAGTTATTAGATGGTTGCTTTTACTTCAGGAATTCGATATAACTATACTTGATAAGCTTGGTCGAGAAAATGTGGTTGCAAATTTTTTGTCCAAGTTACAACAACTAGAAGATGAACCTACTCCAGTTGACGACGCCTTTCCAGATGAGCATCTCTTTGCTATATCAACAAAGAGCCCATGGTTCATCGATATTGCAAACTATCTGGTTATGTGCAAGTTCCCACCACATTTCTCTTCGAGGGAATGACAAAAGCTAGTTGGACTCAGTGGACAATACACATGGATCAACGGATTGCTCTTCCACACCGACATTGATAATATCATGTGGTGTTGTGTAGCCAAAGATGATGTCTTTGATATACTTCATGAATGCCACACATAACCATGCAGAGGACACTTTGCTTCTCAAAGGATTGCTTAGAAGATTCTCACTATAGGCTACTATTGGCCTACAATCCACAAGGATTGTAAATGCTATGTTCATCATTGCGACAAATTTCAGCGTATGGGCCACCCTACGCGCTCCGACGAGATGCCCTTACACCCGCAGTTGTCCATAGAGCCATTTGAGAAGTGGGGCCTTGTTTTTGTTGGCCTGATCAACTCGCCATCAAGAAATAAGGAATATATCCTTGTGTGTACTGACTATGTAACCAAGTGGGTCGAAGTGGTAGCCCTGAAGCATGCCATAGATACAAAAGTAGTAGATTTCTTGTACGCTGAGATTTTCACAAGGTTTGAGCTCATTTTTTCCTTGATTCGTGAGTATGAAATTCACCATCACAAGTCTACACCTTATCACCCTCAAGCAAATGGGTAGGTAGAAGTCACCAATAGGGAGATTGAGAATATTCTTACTAAGACAAATTTTCTTCATAAGCGCGATTAGGCTACATGAATCCCTGAAGCTATGTGGGCCTATCGAACAATGTGGAAGAACACCACTAGTCTAACCCCTTATGAACTTGTCTATGGTAAGAAGGCAGTTCTTTCCATTGAGTTTGAGAAAAAACTCTTCGCACTACACTATAGCTGGGTATGAGTCTTTCTGATGCACAACAGGCATGCATTGATCAAATACATTCTTTAGATGAATTGCGTCAGGATGCACTCTTCCACACCAAGGTTATTTAGAAATTTCGTGCTTTATGGCATGACCATCACATCCGACAACGGTCATTACAACCTGGAGATTGGGCACTCTTATATGACTCCCGCTTCCAAGACTTCAAAGGAAAGTTTCACACACGGTGGCTGGGACCCTACGAGATCCAGACAGTATATGCTAATGGCGGTGTTCGTCTCTTTACATTGGATTCTAAAAGAAGAATCCTCCTTGTCAATGGTCACCACCTCAAACTATAAAAAAATCCTCTTTACAAAGAAGCTTTCTTTTTAGAGGTGGCGCAGGAACTTACTGTTGTTCCTTTTGGCATTCTTTGGAATTGATCAATAAATTTCAAAAAAAAAAAAAAAAAGAACAACGAGGGAAATAAAAGATCTAGCAGAAAAAACCTTCGGGTGTTGTTGGCCAATTGGCATTTGAAAACTGATTTCTAGTGAACGCTAATTGCTCCAATAACTTAGAGGTGAAAATCGGATTACCGACGCCTCTAGGCGGCGGTGGGCTGAAAACTGGGTCACTGGCGGTCTATTGCTGTAAGAAAAAAAAAAACCATAAAAGAAAAGTACATATGGTGATTAGTCAGTGATATCTCCTGTCACTACCTATTCTATGGTGTGATAGGAGCTTCTTATAGTTCTTGGCACCTTCTGGGTGGAAGGAGCTTCTTTTCTTCCTTTCGTTATCTTTTCTCATAGGCCTGAAAGTTGCTTTGGTTTGGCGGTAGGACCTTTTCTTCCTATCGCTTTTTGGGCTCTTGTCACTCGACCTCTGCATGCTCCCATGGGTCAGTTCCATTTTGTGGGTCCTAGAGTCTTGTCATTGCCTATCATCTCCTCCGCATTGATGCTACCGCTAACATCTTTTCCATCACATCTTCTCGACTTACGCTCAACCTTTTTTCTTTCGTACTGCTACATTATCATTCTTCATGGTGTGAATCCCTTCATATTTTTCCATGATGTCATTGCCAGCTCAGATTTCATGCCATCGTTCCTCCAGCTATCCTATCACTGACCATTCACCTTATGGTTATCGGTACCAGAGAGTATTCTCTCTCATTTTTTAAACTTATTTAATATTTTTTATTTTCTCTCATAATTATTGGCGTGACCGAGACAGTTCACCATTCAGTTGGCGGGTATGAGTTAACTATTCATTATTATATGAGTTTTCTGAATCTTACCTAATAATAATTCCACATCACTTGCCACCTCACACGGTTATCATAATCCTTTACCTGCTGTTACCTGTAACCTATCATTGATAATTCCTGAATTAACCATCTCTTGCTATTTTACTTGCCACTATAACCAGTGTCGAAGCTGCTGCCGCATGCTCAACACCATGGGAGGCGAACATACCAAGCATGAAATCTTATCTATGAAGAAACTCATTTCCAGTGAAAAAGCGTATAATATTTTTAAACAGGTTGTTTGAACGGAATACTTCAAGAAATTGTGTGGTTTTGATGAGGATGTTGCCGAGGAATTTGTAGCAGGGTTTCATAGAAAGAGTGCCACTTTAAAGGGTTTGCAGTTTGAGGTCACAGTTTAGATGGTTGCTTCAGTCATTGGTCTTCCCCAGATGAGAGATTTTTTCTTTCCCAACTCCAACACAAGGTTCACAAATCTCAAGCTCCATCGTAAGCAGTTTCTGCAATGAGGAGAATCCTTCAAGTATGTGCAAGGCCAAGGACATAGACGAAAATCTTTTCCGTCTCCATGGGGCGAGGTAGAAATTTTTTTAATGCAATATATTACTTGTGAAGATAGCTATGAGTATGCACATCATATTCATCTCATGTTGCATTTGAGAAATTCCCAACTTGTTAATCTTCCATATTACTTGCATTGTTCGCTTAAGCGTTCCTATAGGCAGTTTCATAAAGGTCATGTGAATTCTCTTGCCCATCATGGGTTAATCAAGCTCATAGTTATGCATGGACTCTGCTCTATACAACATCCACTAGAATGGGATGCTTTTGTGAGTCATGAACACACTAGAAGCCCTACTGCACAAGAAACCCTAGCCGGGAGTCTTCAAAAATTAAAAAAAACTAAAAAGACCAGTTACAAAGGAAACCCTATCTTCTAAAAGAAAGAAATCAAAGGAAACTCTTGTCAACGAAACCCCCAAGAAACCTAGCCCTAAACCTAAGACTACCTCAATCTCACTTGTCATGGAAACCCCAATTACCATTAGGTGGAGCACAAGAAGAACTTCTAGTAGGCTGGATAAGTTAGTGGAGGTAGCTCATTCCTTAACTGATGTGAAGATTATAGAGACAAAATCCTCTGGTAAGAAAACTGGAAAAGTAGTTAGGGAAATTATACATCAGAATCGGCATAAAAGATATAGCAAGCCGAGAGACCTCAAACAAAGACTCTTCCTTCTGAAGAGACAGAGGACCCTGCATTGACAAGTGAACATCCCAGGGATAAGTCTCCTAGTTAGAAGCCACAAAGCATAGACCAAACAAGTGAGGGTGAGGAGAACCCTAAAGAAAACTTTGAGGATATATGGAGAAACGAAGCCCTGAAGGCCAGTATAGAGATGGCTTATACCATAGGTGAGGACATTCTCCTTGAATCAGGAATGCAGTATAATGAAGAAACTTTGGAGAATGATGGACACACTATGAGGGAAGAAGATATACTCAGGGTGATACAGATATTGGTCAAAAAAGGAATTTTGAAGAAACTAAAAGTATGAAAGAAGCCCCTCCTCAATCTCAGGAGATTGCTACTGAGCTAGAGGCATTGAAGGCTCTTGTTGTTGTCCCTGATGAAACTTCAAAGGTAGATTTCTCTCAGCCATTCATTCCATTTGAAAAACTTTTCCAAATTATTGCAAATCTATAGAAGGAGAATCAACAATTGAAGACCCAACTATTGAATGCAACAGGCATTTAACAAACATATAGAGTTGGAGGGGAAACAACCGGGCCAAGTCAGGTAAACTGGTGCAAGTTCATTTGCCTGGTTGCATGAGGACATGCAAAATCCTTAAGCTGGGGGGATATGATGGGTGTCAAATGTATTGAATTTTTATATCCTTTTTTCCTTTACTTTGTTCCCATTTTAACCTTCTCCTAAGTCCCTCATGCCATAAACTGTTAGGGAAATAAAGAATATTTTGTATGTTTTCAAAAAGAAGAGAGTACTTTTGAAATGCTGAAATTGTTGAGGAACTAATGAATTTTGGATGGTTTTTCTACAGGAACTAAATATGGGGAAGGAAACCGATCCTGTAAGTGACAAGTCCTGAGTGGCATGAGATGGGAAATGAGGGATGCATGTGAAATAAGTTTAGTTGTTTTTGTTTTTGTTTCTTATTTCAAACTTGCTGTTTTGAACTATTTTGGGTTTGTGGCATGCGGCCAACCCAAAAGCTACAATCGTTCAGTTTGTTGGCCATCAACCATAAAAAATTGTGTTTTCTTTATCATTTTAACTTGATGGTGACCGATGGACATCTATGCCTATATATATGTGTGTTTTGAGTTAAACTAATAATATATATACAAAACCTTCATAATTGTCAATCGATGTTATTATTGAATCTGGATGTGTTGATCATGGTTTGAAGTAGAGCAAATGTGTTTGCACGCTCACCCTGTGGACTAGAGGAAGGGCCCCCTCTCAGGAAGCTTGGTGAGATTGTTTTATGGTTTGTTAGCTTAGATTTAATATATCTCATAAGATTTACTTTCTGTTAAATGCGTATTTTGTGATCTATTTAATTTTTGTTCAAGATTAGCCTGAATGATTAGTTTGGTATTAAAGGAATTGCAATGAATTCTTTGTGGAAGATAATTGTGGTTTGAGGAAGGAGTGTGTTTCAATTGTAGGAAAACTACCGTGTTTCTCATTCCAGATTATACTGTGCTTCATTCTATAGAATTTACGATCGTGTTATGTTCCCTTCGTATCACTTCACTGTTGTGTTCCAACTTCCTATCGCATTTCATCTTCCTTTCACACTTCATATTCTTGTCACACTCCAATCTCTTGTCGTAATTGAACTTCCTATCGCCTGCACTGGTTCAATACATCTTTGGAAACTAGATTCTTTCCTTTACTGTTGAGAAGACTGTTATTAATATCTGCATGTCATAATATATTGAGTTTGTTTTGTTCAAGATAAAAAATAGATAGATTGGTTAAAATAGGCAAACAATCATTTAAGAAAGGATGTCATTTATTTTCAAAGTGTGATTTTGAATTTCAAATTAAAGAGTGTGTTTTTAATTCTAGTTCTCAATTCTAGTTTGCATCCATCAACCCTTAGTTTATTGATTGTAGCCCTTCGACATATTGCCACAATACGGTTCAAAAATCCTATGTTTGACATTTTAGGATTTATTGAGGAAGCCATTTCTAAGAATTAATTCAAACCCATTTCAAGAACAATTTGAGACCATAGTTTAATCCAATCACATTATACCAAGTTCTGGTCTTGGGAGTGGTGGAAGGGCTCATAAGAGATAATGACGGTATCGGGGACTCCAAAGTTACCATTTGATGAATAGTTTGAGTAGGGGCCGATGCGACAGAAGCTAAAGGATTTGCAGTAGAGGATGCAGATTGGGCCCAAAAAAAAGATGGAAAAGTCTGTGGTAGAGTAAAGGCCGCTTGTTCCCCTATAGAGAAGGGAGCTTGGTGGGAACTCCCTGCGGACATGGAAGTAGAAAACTGAAGGTCAAAACTCGAGGTGATTGGAGGGGTAGACGCAGCAGGATGAACCAAAGACTAAGATGAGAGAAAGGAAGGAGAGAAATGTACCTGAGCTATCGAAGACTTCGACCCGTGGCTCATTCTAATAGTCACTTGCGAGCTCTCTCCTTGAGTGATGTTGATATGTTGTCTCTTTTGAGGTGGAAAATGTTCTAAGTCTATGACCTCTTCAGACTGCTAAGGCATTCTAGATCTCTTAATAGCCCATGATTGTGGCAGTTTGACCTTCACACAAGATGTAGTTGTTGGTACATTTGGGGAACCTCCGGCGTGCAATCCCTCAGCTTCGTCACCCTCAACTTCTTCTTCAACACTATCGCCACTCTAATCGTGCAACCTGTTTTAGAGATCATCAAATTTTTCATCCATGTTGGAATCCTGGAATGGGGCATCGAGACATTTGGTCTCCTGATGATAGATCTAGAAGGTGACAATCTTCTCTTGACTCCAATTGTACCTTTTGACCAATTCATTAAAGAGGGTGGCCAATATTTTACACTTGTCGCTTGCTTTGGCCAAAGGGAAATAAAAGGAATGTCATGGCGGCCTCCGATCTTCAGTGGGAATATAGGCCAGGTCTACAAGGACCTTCAAGTTTTCTGACTGTGGATTCTGACATTCCTCCTAGTAGGGCTGGGGGCTGTGTTTCACTTTAACCTTTATGTCTGCTAGATCATTGTTGGGATTGTAATCCCATTTGTCCTCAATAAATACTAGCCCTAGATGAACAAGCTTTTTTAATAGTAGACCGTCTGTCTACTTCATTTTCATTATAACCTTTCCAAAGCTTAAAGGGCATTTGAAGAAGCCCTTCTTATTCTTTCCACCACAAATTTTTTTATCAATAAGTGACAACTGCCTAAATACCTCAATAGCCAACACCCTGTTCGTGACACAGAATGACACTTGACATGGCTCCTCAGTGAAACCATGCAACCTGACAAATGAAAAATCCTCATCGAGGAACCAATCACAGGGAGGATGAAAACTTTGCATCCATCCCACCTGCTTAGCAGAAAAATGATATCACCTGACCTCTCCCTCCACATCAAAATCTTGCAATATTAGAAACAAGAAGGACGCAAAAAATGCATAATAGTCATAGGTCGCAGAAAGGAGAGGGGTCCACACAAAAATTGGCCTACGGGCCCCACTTTCATCGAAGATAGATAAATTCATATGTCTTTGAAAGAAATCGGGGTTTTGGTGTAAGAAAATATGAGCAAGAAAAGAAGAGAATCTGAACTTACCTTGTGTTTGATATTCCCTGAATTGATCTAGCATCTCTAGGAAAATGCTCTCTGCGAAGTCATACCAGAATAGGGAATGTTTTTTCCTTAATTGGAAACCCAAACCCATTTGAAATTTGTATACCTCCACTATTCATGCCACAAATGAAAAGCCACCATAGATTAGACATCCTACAATTCTTGGTTAAAGGCATTGAGCATGACCGAAAACTGGAGCGAGCGCTTATCATCTTTGTGCCTTTTTGTTTCTATGTTAAAAAACTGTAGGGCCTAGTTCCTGCTTCTCCAAAATTTCTCGATGTAATCCATTGTGAACTTCTGATATGCTTCTGCTCCTTGTAAAGTAGGGATACATAACATATCCCTAATAGCATCAATGCTAATTACTACCCTTAGATCCTGGTCGACTATGACACCGGTATCTAGGTCAAAATTTCACGCACATTGATGAATCAACTTCGAGAAATAGTGCATTAAGGGGACCATATGTTGTGGGAGACCACAAAACTATAGCCTGTATTCCAGAGAGTCCTTGTTTCCATCCTCTTCGACCTTTTTCATTCTTTTATAGGTCGCTTCCCTAAGATTCTTAGGGTTTATTTTGAGGTCAGCTTCGTAAATATTGTCCCACTCCTCTGCTATCTAGATTTTGTTTTTGTGGGCTATCTTCTCCACGGTCCGTGTATGGGGCCATCTCAGCTTCGCCAATATCTCTAGTGTGGCGTAAGAGAGGTCACTAAAAACATTTACCCACGACACCATCTTCATGGCATCAGATAAGCTTACAACCGAACCTTCCTGTGCTGCTGTTCTAGGATTCTATGCCATCCTTCTGATGCTTTATTTTTCTCGACCCAACAACATCCTTTCGTGCCTTGCAAAATTACCCTTCCTCGAAAAACACCAGTTTTGGATGAATGTGACCCAAACAAAAAACACCAATACAAAGCTTTGCGTTGGATACAAATTCAGATGGATTCTTGCTATTTGATTGGGTTCGACTCATTCAAGCACAATGCATCTTTATCAATTATTCCTATGAACCTGACTGCTTTGATTGTTCTCGCATCACACTTGGGTTTTTCTTAGCAAGCTGTGTATTTATTTTTACTCTTTGTTCTTTTCCTTTGTATGCACATTTCTTTTTCTAAAATCAAAGTTAGAAATAACAGTTGCCTTTAGCAATAAATTCGACATGCAATCACCAAGTCATCCGTTCATACAAAATGAACTCCTATCTCTTTGAAAAGACAAATTCATAATGACAATTTAGCCACTATGTCCTACAGTGCCATCTCCTGGGAAATTGAGTCGGGAATAAAAAGAGATATGAAATTTTCCACATTCTTTTGCACTTAATAACCTTAACCAAATGATTCAGCTAAAAGGTGTAATAATTACACAAAAATATTTGAAATGATCCTTGGAGGCTGAGAAACGTTTATAGCTAGACACATGGTTCTTGACCGTGCGGATTGCCACTTGCACCTGCCATAAATTTTAGTTGATTAATTATATCACTTTAATTCACAAACAACAATCCTTTGGATGGGAATTTCAAGTAATCTTGATTAGCCTCATGCTTATCATATGCATAACATACAACCAGGTGAGAACACTGAGCTTGCAAATTTGGTGGGTTTTTCAAGTTTACAACTCGACCAATCATTATTCTTATCACACGCATTCTACCCCAACTACCTCTATAAACAAACCTAGTGATAACCGTAGAATTCATACTTTGTAATTGGGTTTTTTGATAATAGTAATGGATACTCCCATTAGGCTTACTATCAATAAGTCTCAGGTAGCTTTTCTAGGTGAGATTTCTAGCTGACGTTTAAAGCAGATAACAAGTAATAAACATTCTTTGGCCATTATTGTAATAAAGTGGGTGCTAGGTAGGGATTTCCTAGAATATGAAGATAAGTATAGAGTTAACATTGATGTCTGCTCTCATTTTGTTGCCTCCTTGCTTGATATTTAGGTTCCAAAGGAGATTATATTATAGCTTACCAAGGCGGTTTTTCCCAAGCATTATCTCGGTGGGCTTGGGGAAGTTGTGACAAACGTCGTGTATGGCCTTGGGCTTCCGACGACTAGTGACCTTTGTCAACATGTTGAGGAGGATGCATTGGTGCCATGGGTACTGTTCCTGAGTGGATTCCCCAAGATAAGTATTGATGAACACTGCTAGAGGGTATCTCATGCAAGTCACTTCCTGATGAGGTGCTACAGTGTAGAGCTCTTCTACAACGTGGGGTGGTATACAGACTTTAGGAATATGGTGTACCCACCACCTCTTACCATTGTTGTTGACACTCTTGCTGATGCTGCTGATGATGAAGTTCCTCCTGAATGAATGAAGGTTTTCCTTCTCCATTTTTGTATATATATCTCAAAATTTTATAATATATATACTCGAAAAGCCTAGCTCAACAACCATTTTGGATTGTAAATTCTGGAGTACATAATACCATAAATAATGAATATATAACTTTTGTTAAGATTTGGTCTCCATTGCTTTTTCTTTCCTTCTCTTGTTCATGGGTTCCACTTAAAATCTTGGCCAAACAAGACATAAAAAGGGGAATAATTACATATTCACATATCTACACATGTCAAAGGGTTAATAAAGCTAATTGAACAATTTTAAGTGAATTTCGTTGACAAGAATTCCTAATGCTTCTTTTTCCATATTTTCTAGTTGGAATGCATCATGTTGCTTACATTCGATGATGTAGAAGGGTCCTTCCCACAAACTATCAAACTTACCATGTTGGCTAGGTTTTACTGCTCTTTTGTTGAATTTGAGTACCAAATCTCCATGTTTAAGACCTTGTTCGGAGGCCTTTTTGTTGAACCATTTTCAACCACATGTTGACGGTTGCACATGGCCATTAGGGAATTTTCCCTTTTTTCTCAGACTTCTAATAGTTCAACTAATTGAACCTCCATGGCTCCATTTTGTTCTACCTCTAAAGACTTTAGCAACTGTAGTGCGAGAATCTCCATAGAGACAGGTAACAGTGCTTCCTTCCCATATACTAGCTCTTATGGTGAAGTCTTTAAGACCTGCTTTGGGGTTATGCGGTTTTCCCATAGTGTTACTTTGAGATTCAAGTTTCGACCCAATCCTTTTGATGAGTGAGACTAAATATTTATTAGTCGACTCAGCTAGGCCATTCCCCTATGGGTAATAATTTGAAGAGGTTTTTAAGAATATTCCATGATTGAGTGCGAATTGACATACCTTCGAACCCAAGAAGGCTTTTGCATTGTCGGAGATGATGGTCTTTGGCGGGCCAAACCTTGTTACTAGCTATTCTAGGAAATTTACAATCTCCGCTTTAGTTGAATTCTTCAAAGGCATGACCTTAGTCCATCTGGTAAAATAATCTGTGGCCATGAGAATCCATCTATGTTTGGTGCTGGAAGTAGGATTAATCATTTTGATAAAATCTAGGCCCCATTGTGCAAAGGGCTCTTCAACCACTATTGGGTTTAGCGACATGGCCAAAATTTTCCTTCTTCTTATGAAGAATTGGCATTCTTTGCAGGATTTGACTAAGGTGTGTGAGTCATTGAATAGTGTGGGCCAAAAATATCACATGCACATGATTTTAATGGCAGTGGTTTTTGCAGAGAAATTTTCGCCTACTGGACTGCTATGGAATTGCCCTATAATATTTTGCGATTGTTCTCGGTTCACACACCACATAAGAATACCATTGAAGTTCCTTTTGAAGAGAACTCCTTCAATCAACACATAACCATTGTTCTGTAATCTATAAAATCTCTTCTTCTGAGAAGGGAGGCTCACCAGATATTTCCCAGTCTACATGAATCTCATTATGTCTGCTACCCAACAGCCTTCAGACTCAAGTTCATTTAAAAAAATTAGTTTGGATTCTTCCTCTTCCATTGGTACTTTGCTGTCTTACGCCAGATATTTGCATAACCTTCTTCCTCGCACGGTTTTTGTGGGCCTAATGTCGATGTCATATTCTAGGATCTTTGTTATCTAGTTGGACCTTTTCTCTGTTATTTATCCTTCCATTATGTACTCGCGTACACTGGAATACAGTACAAATACGACCACCTTGTTGCAAGATATAAGGTGTCAGAATTTTTTAAGGCCTTTGATGATGACAAATGCCTGTCTCTCAACAAAATTTTATTTCGTCTCATAATATTTTAAGGTCTGAGAGTGGAAGGCTATCAGGTGTTCTCCTTTTCCTTCATCATCCTTTTGAGTTAGAACAATAGTGATGCTAGACCGACTACTTAACACATACATTATGAAATCCTTTGATAAGTCTGGGTTTACCGGCACGGGGATTGAAACAATAGCCTCTTTAACTTTCTCAAAGGCTTCTCTGGCTTCTTGTGTCCATCTAAATAACTGATCCTTCTTGAGCATTAGGGTGATTGGCCTAATTAACCCTACAAAATCCGAAATGAATTTGCTTAAATTTTTTTACATTCCCCAGGAATGACTGAACTCCCTTTTTGTTCACTGGAAGGGACAACTCCTTGATCACCTTCACCTGATCCAAATCAATAGCAAAACTATCCTTGGACACTACATGTCCCAATAATTTTGCTTGAGGCACTACAAAGACACATTATTTTGGGTTTAGGGATACCCCAAACTCTTGGCATTTTTGAAAAACCATTTCAAGATGATCAAAATGATCATCTTTTGTTTAGAGAATAATGTAAGATCATCCAAGTAGATCAAGATAATCTTATTGATCAGCTCTCTAAAGGCAATATCCATTTCTTTTTGAAAGGTAGCTCCTGCATTTGAGAGATCGAAAGGAATTTTTACATAGGCAAACATTCCCCATTTGGTAGTGAATTTTGTTTTGTGTTGGTCCTCCTCTTTGACTCGGATTTGATTGTAACCGGAGAAACCATCTAGTAGAGAAAACATCTCTGAGCCAACCATAGTCTGCAAGATAGACTCCATGGAAGGCAATGGGTAGTGGTCTTTTAATGATGCCCTATTCAGGTCCTGAAATTCGACACAGAGGAAAATGTCTTTGTTCTTCTTTTAGACTGGAACCAAGTTAGACACCCATATGCTATGTTTGATTGGAAAAATGATTTGAGATTGGATCAACTTCTTCAGTTCTTGCTCCATAAGCAACTCAATCTTTGGGTTCACTAACCTTTGCTTTTGGCGGATAGGCTTTGCACCTTCCGTCGGCTCTATATTATGTTGAATGATTCTAGGATTATATCCATTGAGGTCATCGTATGACCAAGCCACTACTCCTTTATACTTTTCAAAACAATGTGTAAGCCTATCCTTGTTGTGTTGTGGAACTTCCTTCCCGACCTTTAGTTTTCTTCCATCTCTGACCTGAAGGTCGACACAATTGCTTTTGTCCACTACAAAATTCCTCCTATCATTTCTCTCATCATCACAATTGAATAGATTTTCAAAAGTAACTAGGCCTTTCAGAAGCTTGTTGGACCTCAGTTGAATAATTTTCCCTTCATACGCTTCTTTAATTTTTGGTTGGAGTTGATCAATGAACTCTCCTGAATGCTGGATGAATGAGGCGATGTGTTCATAACTTTCAAACACTTGCTAGATTTGTTCATTGTCGAGGATTGATGTTTAGAAAATCACTCATACAGAGTGTATGTTCTCAATCAAATTGAAGGCAGGGTCAAATTGGGATCTTATTATCGCCATGCGATCTGTAGCTGCATTCTGTTCTCTGGGCACCGCTTGAATATTGAAAGCTTCAAAACCTTCAATGAGGTCCCAAACCTTATGCCTATAAGACCACATGCAGACATTATTTTTTGTGGAGATACCTCAGACTTGATTAACTATCAACTCAGAATCTCTGAACACCATTATCTGTTTTACGCCCATCCGCTCTGCAAGGCTTAAACCTTGCACAAGGCCTTCATATTCAGCTTCATTGTTTGAACAGGCAAATTGAAATTGAAAAGACCTGAGAGTCTCTTCATGGGATGGAGATGTCAAACATATCCCAACACCTGCACCAAATTTACACCTTGCTCCATCAAAGTGCAACATCTATAGCTCCGAGGTGTGATTACATGGGGGATCCTTCACAACCTTCAGAATCACTTGATCCTCATTATAGATGACATAAATCCCCAATCTGGTAGCATGATAATTTATTAAAGGATCAATGTCAAAAAATTTAATCAAGAGGACTTCTTCATATTCAGTCTGGTCTTCGATTACTTTCTCATCCTCAAATAACTCGGTGCAATATGTTTCCTCTTTGGTGATAGAGGTATGGGTAGCCTCAAAATTTACCATTGCTTCATCTGCTACATGTTTTGATTGCAATAGTTTAGAAAATAGCTTCATCTTGACCCCATGGTTAGTTCTAATAATTAGGTGTGACCAATCTAAGGAAAGGTACCTACCTAGCTTGGCAGTAAATTCCTGGGATAAGCAAAGATCGAACATGGGAGGGACATCAATGATCACAGTATCCTGTTTAACCATGATGTTAGGGCAGATAAACAAAGTTAGTGGAAGGTTCTTAATGACACCTACAGTATCAAACTTATTTACATCCAATTGCATAACCCCCTTGTTTAAAGGTTCATAGCTAATTCCTAAGGCTTCAACTATTTGCTTGGGCATGACTATAGTGTTAGCACTAGAGTCAATCATAGAATTATGCAATAATTTTTTACCCACAATGAGGGTTAAGAAAAAGGGCTTTGGTTTCGGCTTATCCTTACCTTTTGCTGAGGAATCCTTTGCATTATTTGAAGGACTTTGGCCTGAGGTGATGGATCAATGATCTTTTCCATGGATGGTTGCTCTGCTGGTTTTGTACTTGTACCCTCCCATAGAGCTTTCTACAAGATTGACTTCTGCTCTGGAATAGCTAAGATATCCCAAAGGGATACATTAGTATAGTCTTTCTTCAACTGTTCCACCACATTGAATGGTGGTGGAGTCAGAGACTTCTGCTCTTTAGGCCTTGTTATAACAATTTCCTTGTGTGGTTGTGGTTGCGGAACAACTATGGAAGAACTAGGAGCTTGGTTAGGGACGCTTTTGGGCTCTGGAGTGACTAGTTCACCTATGAATCTCTTCTTTGAGTGAGTGTTATAATGTGATTTCACTTGTGGGGCCTCCGATGTGGATGCCTCATTTACAAATATCGCCTCTTCTCCTTCCATCCATGAGAAGGGCATGTGATCGGGAGCTATGTTGGTTTCTTGCTAAGAACATCCCTTGCATTTGAGAGGTAAGCACCACATTTTCCATTTGTGGAGAGGTATATGCGTAACCTCCTGAACCCGATGCAACACATTGGATTTTTTTCCAGCACCTTCTATTGTAAATTGCCACACAAACAATTTCGGGGCATATGTGCTTCATTGTAGGGGAAGCACCAGGGGTTGATATCATCAATGAGATTATTTTTCACCGCTACCAACTATCTATTTGAACTCAGTGGGACATTGGGTAGTGGAAAAGATACCAAAACCATCTAATTACTCATTTGAGCCTGTGGACTCGTGCGCGAACCTCCTTGGATTGATTCTGCTTGATGGTAGTTATTTCATTTTAGATACTCCAAAATAATTCCTTGACATCACTCATCTCATCCCTAGAAGACTTAGATGTAGAAGCAGTGTTCTACGACACACTTAGATATGCATACATGGATTGAGGAGGAGTAGGCACACTGACTGAAGCTATCTCTAGGGTAGGAGCTGAAAAGTCCACAAATATAGGCATCATGGGCCAATATGGTAGCTTTCCGACATCAATCAGGTTGTTCTCTATTGTAACACCAAATCAGGAGGCGGGCAGATCATGGTCTAGATCCTTTTCCGGGTCATATGGAACCTACTGTTGAAGTCGGTCATGGCCTCTTGAGGGGCCTGCTTGATGGTCACCAACTGTTGGAATAGCGAGGACTGATCTCCGTTGTTCAAAAACCGCTCATAGAAAGGATCTCTGAGCTGGTCCCAGGTACCAATGGTATTGGCTCCCAAAGTGTGGTACCAATCAAGGGCTTTGCCTTTGAAAGAGGTTGCAAGTAGCCTCAGTGCTACATTTTGGTCAGTTACACCATGCACTAGACATACATCTGCCACATCTTGCAAATGTACAGATGGTGTCTGCGATCCTTCTACAGTAAATTATGGTACAAATTTTAAAGCAAGGGTTGGGATAGGGGCCCAAATGGCTGGTGCTATTGGTGCAATTAGAGGGCTTCAAGCATCCCATGCCACATAGTTTTTGTTAGCTATCAACAATATGGCTGGTGGAGGGGTTCAGATATTTACCGGATGGGTTCTTGTTCTTATCGTTACTAGCAGTGACACTACCAGGCCAGGGTTATTCATAGTTTGGTATCTAGTAACAAGTCTATGACTCATAGACCTACTTAAGATTTAGATACATTCAATGATGTCCCACTGGGCATGCTAGAAAAAGAAACTGTTGACGCCTAAAATTGCTAGGCGAATAACCTTATGGGGAAATTAGTAAATGGGGAACCAATTGTGTTAAACTGAGTAACCTTTGGGTTTTCAAAGAAGACAACTCTTCCTATAATTGGGGGGTTTGGAAAGGGAAAAGGAAGCAGATATAAAAATAAAAACTAACCTAAGGTGATGCGTAAGATGTAAGTGTTTAGGCACAAGAAACCTTCCTTTCGGATACGGTTTGAGGGCTCGTTCAACAATCTGCTATGTCCAAGAATAACAGAAACATAGAGATGAAAATCTTAAGCAATTAATCAAATGACATAGTATAACTTCCGCATACATTTACTAAACTAGAAGAGTCTGAGACATGATCTGAATAGTAAATTTCTATTGAAGTTATAAAAGCTGCAGATAAACTACTTAATACAAAAAGTAGCACAGTATAATATCTTATATCAACAAATAAATAGAGAGGCCGAACAATTGGCATAATCTGTAAGTCTCAATACAATAATCAGAAAACCCTACAAAGGCTTAGAGATTTTTCACTCTTTTTTTGTAATTTCCGAACAACCCTTTCATAGAGCATTGCAACAATATATATAGACTTTTCCCACAGCCTCGAAGCCACCGCCTAAATAGATTCCTCAAGCACACGTCGTCCTCTCATTGGATGAATCAAAGAAAAAGCGCAACAGAAAGATATTCAGTTTCCTCGAACAAAGTGCACTCGTAGCAAATGATGAATGTGGTCCCGAAGGTGAAGCAACAATAATCTCAGAAATACACGTGTCTAACTGCTTGAAGAGTTGGCTAGGACACGTGTCAAAGCAACGAAGCCTCCTCTTTGACCTTCACTCTCTTGCGATAAAAACTTCCACGGAGGTGACACATGGAGAAGTGACATGGGTTTATATCCACCCTTCATTTCCTTGGGATGCGATCCCCATGAGGGTGGCATGTGGCATGATGTTAGCTTGAGCTTCCATCAGTGGGGCCCACCAAAAAGCTTTCGAAGGTTTATGCAATGTGGCACATGGGTAGAGCTCGGAGAGGAAACAATGGGGAGAAGCATTTCAAAATATCGTGCTGCTAACACGTGGTGAAGCGGATGAAAGCATGACCAAAAATTACTTCGGGGAACTTTAAGAAATACAGTGCATGCGGTCAAGGCTTTTGCAAAGTCGAATACAAATTAACCCAAAGGGAGCTTCATGGATTATTTAATCCACAGGACCTATCATGAGGAGTAATAAACATGAGTGGCCACCAATATCTTGGAGAAAATTTGGAATTTCCTAAGCATCGAAAGGGGCTTGGTAATCCAATACTAAATATTCTTCTCAATTCTCGCAACAACTTGCCAAAGCTTGAAAGGAGTGGTGTGAAAAGAAAAGGGCATCCAAAAAATTGGAGGATATCCCATGTTCAATACATTTCCAATTAAAATAATCAAGCCAAGATGACTTGGAAAGAAAGGATTGCCTGTAGCAAGAGGTATTTTTTCATTAAATGCTGGAATCAAAAGCTTGACAAAAAATCTCCAAGCACTGGAGAGCCTGGTTGATGTTATCTTCTTCCTTAAGGAGAGTGAGGAAAGAATCATCAACAAAATGTCCATTAACAAGTTGTTGGGAAGAATTATAAAGATAAATCCCCTTGAAACGAGATTGAGAAATAGATTGAGCAAGGACGTAACCAAAACCTTCAATAACTAGAACATAAAGAGTTGGAGTGAGGATAATCTTGTCTAATGGACTGAAAGAGTCCAAAAGAGGAAGACTATTGAATGGAGATGGTAATGCAAGAATAAGTATTTGTGAAGAGCATTTGAATTGATTGAATGAATTAAGGGCTAAAAATTTGAGCCTGAAGCATGGAAAAAATGAAGGGCCACTCAATGTGATCATGTGCCTTAGCAAAGTCTATTTTTATGAACATAAAAGACTACTAAGAGCAGCGAGCCCATTTCACACCTTCCCAAATTGCAATACTATTATCAAGAATAAATGTGGATTTAATAAACCCAGTCTGTGCAAGTCTAGTAATAAAAAGCAACATTGAATGAAGTTTGAGAACCAACACTTTAGCTATGATCTTGTACGAAACATTCAAAAGAGTGATGGATTACCAATTGTTAATGTTTTCCAAATTGTTTGCTTTAGGTATGAATTTAATAGTTCCTTTGTTAATGATATTCCTAATGACCGAGTTTGCATGGCTTTGAGATACACATTGTGCAAGCCACTTCCAATCTTACCCTAGAAGCCATCAAGTCTAGAAACTTTGTCATTGGCCATAGATATCACTTCCTTCTTAAGATCAAATTGAACGAGAAGTTGTTCACAAAGAATGCGTTGGCCAGGCACAACCACAAGACCTTGTTGTAAAGCATGATGTCTTGTAGGAGTGTACTCCTAGGCCACAAAATCTTGAAGGATATTAGGTAGCTCTTAAAGAATTTGATGTCCTTCACGAATTTTGTTGATGGTATGAAAGTATTGACAAGCACACAAGGCTTGGAAATAATATTTTGACTCCTTGTCTCCAATTTTAAGATAGTGTAGTCGAGCCTTGATTTGGGCATCTAGGTTGTTTAGGAATCTACAATTTGTTTATGATATTGTAGTTGGGCTAGTCAAAATTGGGTAGTCGAATCAAACAACTGAGCTTCTAGGGTGGCAATGGCAAGGCAAAGCTCCCAGGTTGTGGCCTCGTGCAAGCGATGTTAAAAATGAGTTAGTTGGCATATGTAGATGTGAAGAAACTAAAATATACGAGTTTTGACATCATTCAACCAAGTTATCTAGATGATTCCTTATGAAATATGTCTTGTGGTTGAGAAGAGACATGTTAAGGAAGAACTAACTCTTCATATTAGCCTTTGGAGTTGAAGTTTTCCACTCAATACAAAACCTATAGGAAAGTGGTCAGAGTAGATAATATCCACTAATGGCTCAATATGCAAGGAAAAATAGTTGGAAAAGTAAAGAAGGATTGTGTCAAAATCATGGAATGATCAAGATGTTTTAAGACCTTGTCAGATTCAACCCATAAGTTTCTCCACATGTACCAAGACATATGGTTATGAAGACACTTGGAGTTAGGGTTGAAAAGATCCAATTTATTACACATAAAAACCAAGCCTCCCTTTTGCTAGCTATCCAACACGTGGTCAAGGTTCCACATTTATAATGTGGCATCTTGATCGTGTTGAAATCTCTGCACAAGACCTAAGTGGCGATTGACATTGAATTGGTGATCCAACACCAAAGAGATCTCTCATCAACATCATTGGAAGCATGAACATAAATCACCCTAAGGGAATGATTATTAACATTGAAAATAATACATGGTTACTGGGATAACATTCATGATCAACCAAAAGATGATGCTACGTGGGCAAGAGAAAAGTAACAAATTTTCCATGGCCAACTTCATGGTTATTATAGAGAAAAAATAAGATGGAAAAATAACACGACATGCAACAAAAAGAATAAAACTTGACACTTTAACATCCTAAAGGAAAAGAATGTCTAACTCTGAAAATTGAGCACAAACATCACAAACAAATTATTTTTGAGGGTGGTTTACAAGACCCCTTACATTCCAAGAAATACAATTCATTTAACAATTGAGATGTATTTCCTCATTATATAGCCCATTGAAGGAAAAATAACTATTTTGAATCCATGTATTAGGTGCCTCATAAATTCCAATTTGAACATTGAGATGTTTTATTGTTTGTGTCATGACACAAAATCACCTTCTTTAAATGCCTAAATGGGCTCAAAGATCTCCTTTGATCCACCATAGGTGGGGGGGTATGTTGAGCTTTACTAGAAATGATTATGATGAAAATGATATTGGTTGGGTTTCAGAAGTTGTCACCATGTTTAACACATTTGTGTTGATGGATTTTGTAACATGCATAGTTGAAACACCTTGCCTTGTGGATTTAGGGGAGGGTTTGGAAGAGCTAGTATTCTTCAATTTGTGATTAACCACTATAGACCAATCCTCCTCTTTTGTGAGAGGTGGCAGCCCAACAAAGGGTTAAGTATGGGGTTTAGGTCACCAAGAAGCCAACATAGAATCCTTAGTCTTGTGGTCGGAGGCTTGGCATCAATATCAAGTGTTTAGGAGAGTAAGATACTGGATACACTCAAAGTAATGGGTTTGACCAATTTGAATGTCCACTACCTCCTCAGGATCTTTAGAAAGGTCGACCTTGACATGGACTTGACGTTGGGGTGAGCTAAATAAAACTTTTCGCTACACAAACAATATAGCCCATAGAAGAAGCAATCTAGGTAAGAAAGTTCCAACATAGCAAAGGTGACCCTGGGAATTCAACCTAGACGGGGACATGGAGGGAATTTTTGTCAGAGAATGAAAAGTCATGATTCTAGGGTTTGAACACGAGGAGAGAGGAATAGACAAATCACTAGCCATGTATGAGAACAACTTGGGTATGATTGGCTTCAACAAAGTGAAAAAGAAAAAATACCCCTTAGTGAGGTTTTTTACAACAAGGTGAATCCCATGTGGGGACAAGAGAGATGGAAAAAATATTATGCTATGATTATGGATGCAAGATTGTAAGAATGAACTTGATTGTTGTTCATAGATTGATGCTTGAATTAATTATGTACATATGAAGCCTTGCTTAAATAGGTAAGGGTGATGATGTGCCAACATTAAATGAGTGTGTCATGATTAAATTACATAACTCAATATTAAATGACCTAGGACACATGCATTAAATAAAATCCAAATAGATAAGATATGGCAAGATCTTATCTAGACAACTAAGACTTCTAGCAAAAGAAACTAGGAGTTAAGTCGACTTAACAATGTAAATAGAACCTACTAATGACTAGATAGGTAAAACACCTATTTACACCAACAACCCCCTTAAGTACAACTTAGGGAGTACTTATGCAAATGACACAAGGATGGGTTCCGATTATGAGGCCATGTTATGTACCCATGTAAAAATGCAATGCAATCTCTCACAAATGGAGAAAAGGAGAAAACACAGTGTGACTAAACTCCTCTCCAAAAGAGAGAGAAAAATAAAATTCTCTCAATGATGCATGACAAGAACAAAACCCCATTTGAGGAAAAATTCCCCCCATAAGAGAGGAAGAGAAACCATGTAGTTCCCCCTCAATATAGAGTCTCCTGCAAGGATGGTAGATGTCTAAAAATGAATGTTGAAGATGATCCATGATCATCAAGCAATGTTCCTCCCCTTAGGAAGAAACAAAACCAAGATGGTATGCAGGCTATCTTCCCATTCCTGAAAAAGAAGAGGCAAGAAGAAATATGATGGATGATGTCCTCGAAGAATGCTCAAGTGTCTCCATGTCGATGTCAAAAGGTGTCATACTCCAAACAAGGGTTCTAAGTCACACTACGGAAGAAGACAATCTAGAATCTCCTAGAAATGGTTGTAGAACGTAATCCAAACACAAAGATACCTCCTCTGAAGACAAATAAGCCTCCTCCAAATGTTTTCCAAAATAATCCACACTCACGTCATACTGCAAAGGATGATCATGTAGAGAATGAACAAGAGGGTCAGAGTGTCCCCTCACAACAAATGAAGAAGGATCATCTCTGTCAAAGAGAAGATGAATGCAATAAATGATGTCTCCCAAATTTGAAATACGAGATTCACAAAATAAACCAGCAATGTCTGTCAAGTACTCATCCCAAGTAGCTATCTTGGGAAGATGATATATGTCCTACTACATTGAATCAAAAGGAACCAAAACTGTGGCAACACAATCTAATCCTCATGTACAATAGTAGATGAAGGAGATGATATCTTACTGCATGTCATTAAACTACACTTATCATCCCCCATTATGTCCTCAAAACATGATGAAGTAAGAACACTAGATGATTCTACGAATGCTAGATTACAAGATTCCTCAGCCTCAAGATGTTGACTCATAGATGAAGAAGATGAACCCTCTAAATCTAGATTAGGAGCCATAGAAATTGAAGTCTCAATAGATGTCTCTATAGGAGGAGAAGGAGAAGGTTCTATGTCATCAAAACTACCATACCTTTCCCAATGAGCAATATTTTCAACTATTTTATCGTCACTAGATCAAAACTCTACAAGTGGAACAAGACAATCTGCAACAGGATCCTCTGGGAATGGAGGCTCATTCAGGTCTCCATATATTTTCCAAAGTTTGGTCGTAAGGTCATGAGGGATCTCAATACCATTAGTGGCCATTTGTGTATCAATATCAAAATTACAACCAATTACTCCCAATATATGTTCTATTTTTATGTCCCACACAACTCTCTTCTACTTTGATGAAGGTTTAGGAACCAATCCATAGAGATATGGCAAACGATTAAGCCACCTACAATGTGTTAAGATTTCATCTCACCAAGACTTAAAGTTCCATCATTTTAACCTTATTACATCAAGATGTTTTTTGATTCCCATATTAAACTCCTCAATTTCAGTCACATAATAGACCAATCAAGAGACATAAGCCAACAAAAGAAAAAGATGACCCCCAAACTACTCAATCATGAAACCCTCCAAGAAACATATGAGGTTTTCCTTTTATTATTAGTGCAATTATATATGCCACTTTCCAACAACAACGAAGTAAACTTGACCTTAATGCACGCAGAATGCCAAATTTGGCCACAAGCTCAAAGTAATTTTTTTAAGATGGGATAAATCTGATCATACCACTCAAAGTAAACAAAAAATTATGCACTTTAAAAAAAAATCACTCAAAAGTGTTATCGTATGAGTGAGAACGAAGCCTCGAAAGTTTTGATAATGAGAACGACTCGACAACACCTGTGAGTATCTGTAATTTATGGAAAACACAGGCAATTAAATCAAATACCAACTACACCATTGCGTAGAGCACGAAATTCTACCTAAATAAAAAAATGTGTTGAAAAATGATTTTGTATGACCAAGTTATGAGCCTCCAAAATGAAAACTACCAACAGAGAGGGGGTCCAATTGGAGCAACCTGTTGATGACTGTTTGGCCATCAAATTTAAGAAAATGAATTCTAATGGTCATCTAGATGTCAAATTCAACACAGTGTCAGACGATGGTCATTTGGTTGTTAAATTTAAGATAATCGCACGAAATAAAAAATGATTTTTTTCTTGCATGAAAATATGAAGTATTATATATGAAAATGGGGATTTTTGGGCCTTCCAGACACAATGAAAAGGATGATTTTGGCCCAAGGTGCTCTAAAAATTTAGCTACCTCCTGGATCTGGTAACCCTTACCCAACTTGAAACCCTCATAAATCAAGCAATCTTTGACGAAATTTGATGAAACAAAAGTCAAAACTTACTTTATCTGATGCACTAGATTCAATGGCAAGGTCCTTGAAACCCTAACTCACCCAGCAAAAATTTCACACCATGATTGGTCCCTCAAATATGGGAAGAAGTCTATAGAACTAAAGCTTTGATACCATGTAGGATTTTATGGTGAACTCCTCAACACTCTAGGATCACCTACAAGACAAAATAACTTCCACAAGAGAGATGGCATAAATATTATGCTATGATTGTGGATTCAAGATTGCAAAAATGAACTTGATTGTTCATAGATTGATGCTTGAATTAATTATGTACATATGAAACCTTACTTATATAGGTAAGGGTGATGATGTACCAACATTAAATGAGTGTTTCATGACTAAATGACATAACTCAATATTAAATGACCTAGGATACATGCATTAAATAAAAGCCAAATAGATAAGATATGATAAGATCTTATCTAGACAACTAAGACTTCAAGAAAAAGAAACTAGAACCTAAGTGGACTAAACAATGTAAATATGACCTACTAATGATTAGATAGGTAAAATACCTATTTACACCAACAATGGGTAATGACGAAAGTGACAAAAGATGGTTTTTAGTCAGAATGCAAGCTATATACGATGATGATTAAATATTAAAACCGTGATTTAAGGATGCATTTTGTGTACATGGATGCCTGACATCCTATAATTGCGACTATAAGAAGCTTTTTGGCTATATAAGACTAGGAATTGTAAAAGGTTGGTTTATGATTTTTTAGTATTGCACAAGGCTCCATGCCAATAGGGGTTCGTATGCACTTAAAAATCAAAGATTAATTTTTAAGAATCATTATGTCCCTTTGGAAAATGAAACATAGTTTGATTCAATTGTTATTTGTAGTTGTTTGGCATTGCAATGTCCATTGGTAAATCAATAGTAAGAGTTTCTTGTTCTTAATATGCATTCTATCTCCGATTTTAATGGTATGCTTTAGGAAACCCTCAAAAAGTTTCTAGGTACACATATATTGTATTTGTGATTGTGATTAATTGGTTTGTCATTTAAAGAATGTAGTAAACCTTCTTATTATGAGTTGTTTATGATAGGAAAAATTTGTAATATAGTTTGTGGGGTATGCAAATTGAGATAGAATGACTAAGAATGGAAAGCATATCAAAAATTTGAAGGTGATTAAGGGTTTAGAGCTCTGACAAGGTTGAAGGGTACAATCTAAACTCATCCAAAATTGCTATTGCATTTATGTTGAGCTAACTTTGTTTGTATAGGATTAGGCACTAGTCTTAGGTAAAATGCATCAGATATAACAATTCAATTATACAAACAATGAACATATTTCTAGTGTGTAAGTTATAGGTGGTTTATTTGTCTTCTTGTTGTTGAAAAGTGCAAAGGATTACTTTGAAAACCTTACAAATCTATTGTCCCTTTGCTTGATTAGAATAATGGAAGTTTTTTCTTATTTATCATTCATTCACAATGTTGGTAAAGGTACAAAGAATGATCCCTGGACCTACCCAACATAAAATTCTTTGCCCACACACCCACGAACGTGTTATTTATTTGTGTGTTTAGGGTTTTCATTTATAAATTAATATGAAATCAACACAATATGACTATGTAATGTCAAAAATTGTATATTATTGTAATTTCACGCTCATGCATTGCACCCGCTCTAATTTTGATATTTATGATAAATTTTATAACTTTATTTTAAAGATTCTGATTCCATGATTGAAAAAGATGAAGGTTATCAGTGTAAGGTTTGAAAATCAGTATACTTCCTCCAAACTACATCACTACATGCAAATGTCTGCGCAATGCGCTAACATCCTAAGAATTTTCAAGATTAAAAAGCACATATTCCACATGGATTGTTCAAGATGCTATCGTAACACCTACATGAAAGAAAAATGACTCTTCCCACCCATTAGAATAGACACAACTCCTTTCTTCTCTATTCTAAACATGAATTTTCTATTCTCAAGCAATTATTCTTTAGCTAAGGGAAACTCTATCGAAATACACTCAACTATTGAAGCTCTCTAATAATAAGTACTCAATCTCTCATGATTCATCTGTGTTGGCGACAATCCAAGCCTTCTCAATTATCTCTCATTGCATAATCCATTGTGAATCTCAAGAAAGGAAGGCCAAGGCTATTGGTAAATATTTCTTTTTATTAGTTTATTAATCTGCACTAGTAGAATAGTAATCTTTAAATATTGATATAGCTTTTGTCATTTATCAAAATCAATAAAATCTCATGGTGATTTTCCCTATAGACTAGGGTTGACATCATATCTTTATCTTATCTTGAATATCTACTTTTAAATTTCTAATATCACTAGGGTTTAAAAGTAATCGTTTATCATTACCCTTTTATCAATCAATGATAACTTTAAGAAACCCCCCTCAAAAAAAGATATAAAATCTTGGTGAATCTTTCATTTTTTGAGGAAAAAAATTTAATTTCTCTTGGCGAAACTTTCCTTTTTTTCGAAAAAAAATATTAGTTTTATTGGTGAATTTTTTACATCACTAAAATTTTGTGGAAAATTTTGGTGAATCTTGAAAAATAATAGGAAAATGCATTAATTATGATGGCAAATCTATCCAATCTAAAAATAATTCTTATGGAAAAGTAGGGGCTCGAGCGTGGAAATTATCGATAAGTTGAAGGGGTAGACTATAATATTTACTTTCTACCATTGTTTTATAATATAATATAATGGCCCTCATTATATTCTACAAGGTAAAATGTAACCATGATCTTTAATTCTCATGGGGGCTCAAAACTGCTTTTAGATCATTGGTCTAACAACCCTTTTTGTACACTATAAGGTGAAATTTACCCACAATCTATAATGCTCGTGATACCCAAAATTGTGGGCCCCATGAGCATTACAGATCATGTGTACATTTTACCTCGTGGAATACAACAAGGGCCATTATATTATATTTAAATCAATGGTGGAAACTAAAGATTAGAAATATGGTCCTAAAGCAACTAATAGTTATAATATACTATTGGTGAATTAATATAGATTTCTCCAATAATTTATAAAATTAAGGCGAATCTGATCTAATCATGTATCAAATATTGTGGCGAATTTTTGAGTTAACATTTTTAATAAAATAAATTATTTGGCGATTTAAATAAGACTAATAAAATTTTGTAAAAATGTGGCTATTCAAGTCACATTGTAGCTTGAACTATTAGCCAATTTTGGATTCGCAAATTTCAACAATTAGCCAATTGGCGAATATTAGCCACTAAAAAAATCATTGTTATCAATCCAATCTAGATGTCCATGGAGGTAGAAATACCAAAATGGGGGTTTGACTGAGGCAAGCCCCAAAACAACCCCCAACATTTTTCCTATTTTCTCTGTGAGTAGGCTGGAGTATTTTGAAAACTGGTAACAAGTGTTATGCATGATTTTCTGAATGATTGTGTTGGGATGACAATGCTAAACATTGTAGTTCATGTTGTGCAATGACATCTAACGCCAACAATTTTCTTATTGTGTGCCATGATGGCCAAGATAAAAATTATGATGAGGGGTGGGACCCTCTTGTGGACACTTCAAACCTTGTTGATGTATGGGGTAAACCAGGTGATTGAGACCCTCCACCTCCTCCTTTAATAACTACTCTTGCTTCTTAATGATTGTTTATGTTATGCATTTTTATTTGGCATGCAACCAGGTTGTTTGGACTATTTGGATGTGATTTTATATCCACCCACCTTTTTTGTGAATATATGTACAAGTATTACTTTATAAAGGATAATGTTGATTCCTATTCATAAAAAAATAATTAGTGGTATACAAACAATTAGATTTTTATATAAAAATCTAGGGAATCAACTAAAAATCCCAGGGTGCATCATATATAAGAGTATGGCTAACTCACAAAAAACCATCACACAACACAAGACTTCTAATATGGTGGCATGATTGCATTCAATCTAAGGTCTCATGAATGAGCTCAAAAGGCCCCCACAGACTTGATGTGAGATTAGAAAACTTACTAATATGAATATACGAAAATCTTGACTATATTAAAATGAGATTTCAGTTGCAACGTAGGCATTTTGGTCAAAGGAAATCACTATTGTGTAGAGCTAACAATTGAGGGAATACAATGTTACATCCTATATCACTTAGGTGCATTCCAAATCAGCAACAAATTAGGAATCACAAGATTTGGTAAGGCATAACAACCAATTAATAACATGCAATACACCATTCCTAACATAATATAGACTAATTGATAGAGCTTCATAGAAATTATTTAATTTCTAGATTTATAAAAATAGTTGATAAAGAAAACTTGCTTGAGAAAGGAAAAGTTCCTCTCAAATATCCCTTGCTATGAAGTTAGATATTTTCCTTATTTACTCATGCCCCTTTTCTTTAAATTCTTGGAAAAAAAACCAATAAAAAAATTTGTCTTTCTTGATACATGCTTCTTAAAATGAATCATGTAGCAGAATATATTCCCACAGGTAAAGTTCCTCTCAAATATCCTTGCTATGAAGCTAGATATTTTCCTTATTTACTCATGCCCCTTTTCTTTAAATCTAGATAAAAAAAACCAATAAAAAAATTGTCTTTCTTGATGCATGCTTCTTAAAATGATCATGTAGTGGAATATATTCCCACATCTCCATGATTTCAAAATTTCTAAATTGACAGTGAACAATTCTCCATCACCCAAGTGTTACAAATGGAGGTTATACTAATAAATCCTCAATTGAAAATTAGATTAAAGGTTGCTTCACTAAATTGAATTATCATTAGAATCTAGATAATTACATTTACATTTTTTTTACTTTCATTACTTAAAAAAAAAATTGTAATAAGATAAATTTAAGATCGTTATATGGATGTCAGAGAACACTAAGTTTAATATGAGCTACCAAAACCATTGAAAAAAAAGATTATATACATATATATCATGGAACAATCAAATACTGGCAATGATTATGCTCAACAATCAATCAAAAGTATTGCATTGAAAATATGAATCTAAATGTAAGAGAAAAAATATATTTATGGATCCATCAAAGATTAATAGAATCATTCTGGATAATATATTTAATTAAAGGTTGTTGAAACTGGATAATATATTAAATTAAAGGTTGTTGAAAAATGGATGTTCAAGATTTAGTTGTATCTTTTTAGGATAAGTGGATTATGGGTATGATTAATTAAATGATTCACACTTAGACATGTGCAAGAGATTATCTTAGTTAATTAAATGGTTTTAACTAGTTAATTATATTTGAGGTGGAAAGGGGAATTATAAAATTGTTTACATTTATTTAATTCTTATGGGATAGGACTATAAGGTTGAATTCAATTAAATAAATTTGAACTTATTTAATTAAAGATGAATACTAAGGATAGTAGATGGAATAAGTAAACAAATAATTTATTTAATTAATGATTAGGATAGGGTAAAGTTTTGCAATGTGTCGTTCCGAAATAATAATACAAATCTAATTCTAAACTTCCACAAACACTTATTTTTTGAATAACAACACTATTGGCCCTAGCATTCACTGAAATATTAGAAAGACTAGAATAAAATTGATATTTATGTATCAACAATATCATTATATTTTGAGCAGCAAATGATAGTAATAACTCTCAATATTCTTATTATAATGAATAGAAAATAACATGCATAAATATTTCTCTTTCTTATTAAAAAAATAGCTATATTGCACTCAAATAATTTTACAATATTGTTAACTACTACAATAATTCACACTAACAACAATGGTAAATTGGATCAATACGATGTAGCTAGAGTCCGCATCCAATGAAACTTCACTACAAACTCTAGTATATTAGGCCACCCTCTAAAATTGATAGGGTTTTCATCCTAGGACTCTTGTGCTTGAGCACAAGGCTCAAAACAAATTCTGATTAACTTTAGATGATAATTTGGATGAAATAATTTTCTCTTTTTATATCCTCCACAAATAGAATAGGTTGGCCACCATGTACACCCACAACTTCAAATATGACCAATTATCACAGGTAGGAAAGGTTTCACTTTGAAAGTGATGGTGCCAAAAATAGACTACTAGGAAAACTATAAGACGTTTTGGGAAGTTAGGTAGGGAAGATAGACATAGGAAGAGATATCGAGGATTAGGGGTCATCCATATCACAAGACTCAAAATATAGGACAAAGTGTTGATGTTCAAAAAATGGGCATGACATGATGGAGAAGTCTAAAAATTTGATAGGAAGAAGGGAGGAGTGGATTTTAAAGACAAAAAATACTTTTCCTCATTTAACTTTGTGTCCATTTTGAGCAAATTTCTTAATGCATGTACATATTGATAGATGACACATTCTTGTGCATAGTTGGGTTCATTCTCTTAGCCTTACCCTATCTCTATACACACACACATTCTCATGAATTTATCCCCCTACCTTATCCTTATATATGCATACATTCCTATACATTTGTTTGGACCATGCATTTATACACCTATTCCAAGAGGATTATCATCTACATGGATCTAACCATTTGCCCACCCAAGGTCATTTCCATGGTTGTGAGATTGATCCCATGATTGTATAATTAACCATTACAAATTCAAAATTTAATTTCTAATTTATTTTTGCCCACCATTTTCCCAACCCAAGCCGACAAAATATTGCATTATTTGGTGCTATGTATTTGGATTCATTTCACATCTCCTCATTTTCCATGCATTATTCACATTTAAGGAAGGAAAACACTTCAATTTGGTGCTCTAAAAATAAATCTACATCTACATATTCATCTTAGGAGCATATGCATAATTAAGCCCTATTGTCTTTGATTTTTTACACACATTTTTGGGAGTTAATCTAGGTGAACATGTTCTCTTGCAACATAATGATAATCCTTCAAAGATATTTTTGAATATTGCTAATCTTAGATATTATTAAAAAAAGACAAAGAAAGCATAAGTGAATCCAACAAATCACATAACAGAAATACACAAACTACCAAATCATTTCCACAAATACAAGACATTTTCTTGAACACAAATCTAACCCTCATTTGCAAACTTGACCTTTCACGTTCAAAACATGAGATCCATAACACTTCATTGACAAAGAGTTCATGTTAAAATAAATCTCCTTAATTGGTATAATAAAAAAATATAATTACATTAAATCAAATATTTGAAGGAAAAAAATTCTAAAAGCCATGAGAGCTTCTTACTGTTAAACTAGAAATAGTTTGATTCCAACCTAATTTAATTACAGGCTCCCCAGAAAATCATATTGTACAATATCTCTGCTGTACAATGAATTTTTTTCTTGGATAAGCCTTATTCAAAGTTCCAAAGAATCAATTTAATTTCGTTCTGTAAAAACCTTGGATCTTAGAACAAAAGAATGCATAATACCCATGCCTTAATCTCAAAACGTTTAGGCTTCTAAACGTCTGAAAACCTGTTTTCTCTTTTTGGGTTGCAATGTTCAGAGAGGCTGAAGATCACAACGGCTGGCAATGGAGAAATTGGCAGGATCAAAAAATTTGCCACTAAGTATTTGCTGTGTGAGAATTTTATTGGCATTATCTGTCCAATGGACTCCGTCCCAGCAAACGTAGGAAGAAGGATTCGAACACGAAACCGCGCTTACATTTTGGCCGTTGATGGAGCCCTTTGATCCGCACTGTATTGCATAGTCATAATTGTATTTGCCCCCAACTCCGCAGCAAGCTCTAGTAGTGAATTCAAATCCTGTACATATACACACACAGAGGGCTTTAGAAAAGTTCTAACTTGTACAGCTCACATAATGGCAAATATAAGGTGGGGCTAATGTGGGGTTGGACATATTTCTCAGTCAAGATCTTCTCCTTTCACTCTGTCTGGTCTAAGGCATGTATCTTAAAGGTGGGGGGAATACATGATTTGATTAGTGGGTGTACAGAAAGTCTAAATGATTGACAGAGGGTTTGAATAATTCTACATAATGATGTTACAATGAAAATGGTTATAATGATTTATTTGTGAAATTTTTTAAAGTATATCTATTAAAATTATATATCTTATATTAATAATATGAAGAATCTAATAAGTAGGAGTTATTTTTCACAACATGTCAAATTATGATATTGCTATCATGATTCGATTGTGTAAGAAGGTTCAATGCTTTACCTCTGTGAACATCACCTACATACAATGAGTGCTAAGTGGACCATTCATTATCATGAAAAATGGATTCTTGTCAACCACTACTCAGAAAACATAGATCAATGAATTCGACTCGAAAAACTAAAAGATTGAATCTATCTATTTGGCTCATTATATATCTAACTCATTATATATCTAACTAGCAAGGAGACTAAGTTGTTTATGTACTTTATAATTTTTTGTAGCAAATCTCTGATACTACGGATTTCATAGCAGTTGATTGAACTCCTTTTACTTCAAAGCTAAGGTCAAAACAGCTTTTTGAACTAAGAAGACTATAGTAAACAAATGCTCTGCTATAGTTATGCCTCTAAATACTGTTCAACAGTGATGGTAAATTCTTAACAGTTAAGAACAGTCTGTTTGACTGTGCATCTGTACTCTGTTGTATGTAATCTTATTCATTATAATTCAATAAAAAACAAATTCATATTGTATCAACGAGGTTTGTGAATACCGTATTTGGAAGAATTGGCGAAGAAATCATAGACAATGTCGTAGGTATTGACGTAGACAATGGCTGCATCTGGTAGTTGCTTGCGGAGGGCTGAGAGCTGGGCTTTCAGAATTCTGTTGTAAAATTGCACTGCATCATTGTATGAAACAGAGCAGCCGTGTTCATCGAAATCACCTGAGGAATGTGGGAAGTATGTAAGCCAGAATGCCTCGCACCCTTGAGGCCCCACATCCTTCACCAGAATGGTCCTAGCACCTTCTGAGTATAAGGCCTGATTAAACAAACAATTTCATCAGTTTAGATAAGCTTTGACAATCTCTTCATGGTTAGAATCCTAAGAGAGGGAAAGATCAAAACATATGGAATAGACCTGGACAGCTCCAGCTACGGCCCTTGCGACTCTGGGGAGAATCAAATTCTTGACCTCACTTGTATTGAGCTTTAGATTCATGTAACCATAGCTGAAGTCATTTCCCCCTATCTCTAATATGTAGATTCCAGTCTTGAAGGTTTCTGCACTGGGAAGGTAGCTCAGATTACCTGAAAACCAACAAAGACCCCAAAAGATTAACCCAGTTCTTGCGCATATAATTAACTTAATTTGTTTAATTGTCTAGTAAGTTTTTCAATGAAATAAACTAAAGGAGCAAGGGGTCAAAATGTCCAACTGCATCCACAATCCTTTCCATTCAAATTTGGAACATGGATACAACCAGCTCAATCATAGTCAAAATTTCTAAAAATCTGGTAGAGAATTACAGGCAAATCACAATGCCACATTAAATCCAATATTGGTAAGTGCAAATCCCACTTGTATAGAAAAAAAATTCTTCATTTATGATTACCATGAGTTTGAATGCTCTCCAGAATCTGTTCCTTAAAAATCTTGAACTGGTTGATCTGAACAGTAAGAGAAATGGGGGCAATGAAAGATGTGTCACGGGCAGTGGCACCTGCGGCAGCAAAGTTGGCTCCATGCCCAAAATTTGAGGCCACTGACTGTAAGTAAGGGCTCAAGAAGGGCAATCCCAGTGCCTTAGCTGTAAAAGGAATAAAATAATGTTATCAAAGTCTGAGTGTTATAAAATTCTATAAGATATTAACAGGCACACATACTGGTACATTGATCTTAAATCAAAATCAAGGCAGAAGCCTGTTTCTAAACATTATGGACTCTGGAAGCTTGATGTGGTTAAAAATGACAATTTGAATTTATGTGTACTCAAAACAAAGTCAAAATTATGATACCCATAAATCCAAAATTAAAACTGACACCCTTTCAGATTCAGCTATATCTAAACATTCATTTCTCTTCATTTAGAATCTGCTCCAAAATATTGATGAAATTTTTTTATACAGATAAATCCAAAAACATTTCAAGCTATATCTAAACAGTAAACAGTCATTTCAATTTAACAGGTCCTATAACCCACAAATCAAAAATCAAAACTCTGACAGCCATAAACTCAATTATACATAAACAGATAGATATACTTTTACCATGTCTTATAAACCAATCTGGCTTTGATCTTACCGAAAAAATCTATGGACAATCTTCCATCACTGTAACGATTTACAGGTCTCCCAAAGTATGTTTGGCCATAGGGAGGATTCTCTGCAAGCATGTTATATGGGAATGTGAAATGGATTGCCCCTGTGTCAGAGGTTGAATCCCCAAAGTTATAAATAGCAGGAAAATCACACCCACAATCATACATTGGCATTAGAAATGCCAGAAATAGTAAATCCAGTATAAAAATCTTACTTCTCTCCATTTAACAAACTATACAAGCTTATACAAGGTAAGCTATGGCCTACAATGATTTATGGTCTACAATGATTGATAGCAACTGCCTTGTTCAGAATCAAAAACAAACTATATAAGGTAAACTAGAGTATATGGCCTACAATGATTGATAACAACTGCTTTGTTCAGAAGCAAAGATGTTTCCTACTTATGATATATAGCTTCTAATATCAGAGGGTATACTATTGTACAGTACAGCTAGAGTGAATCTTTCCAAAGAGCCAACGGTTCTAATGTCAGACCAATACAACTCAAATGGTATCTCGTCACATGTTAAACTAAAACAAAGATTTATGGCTTGAATCTTTACAAAATCCATTAAACCGTTGTAGGGTGCTTAGATCTCGTGAACCTAGAAGTTTGAACTGAATAAAATATAGCCGATATTTTGTTGTGTATCTCACACTTCATGATCAGATCCGTTACAGCACTAGCTATAACAGTAACCTGGATTTCTATGTTGTCTCATTGTTTGCATTGTTTCCCAATGCTGGATTCCAAGAATACCGTTGAAGAAACATAAAATAATTCACATATAAATCTACGGATTTCTTTTCAGTTAATAAGGTTAAAATATTTCTGTCTATTCAAATGCTGGCACCTGCTTCCTTCAATAGTTCTAATTTAGATACTTTTTCCATTTTTTTTGACATTTGTTGTTTTTTTAAGGTGCTAGAAGACTGATCCCTCTGTTGTCAAGAATTCTTCAACAGAAAGCTGAAAAGACATTTTTTTAGGTCTTCTGAAAACCTTTTTTTAAACCCATTTGGCAAGATCGCATAAGATAACTTGTTATATTTCTCAGACCAAATACCTAAGCAGTGAGGTGATGATTGGCGAATATGGTGTAATTATGAGGGTACCTTGTAAGTCCAGTAAAAGTGGGACCCACCTAGCGTTTACTCATTTCTTCTTCCATTGTGGGAGTACTCTTTAATAGTCTATCTTAAATGCATTGTTTCAATACAAAAAATAGTCTATCTTAAATGTTGAAGAAAAAGGATAAGTTTTGTGCAAGTCACTTGATGATTGCTACAGGACAAACATAATCTGCCCATAGACTTTTGAACAGGATTGTCTGGAAAGCTGTAAATTGTTTATTTCTTTTATAGATTCTAGAAATCACGATCACAGACAGTCTGATGTTTTCAATACGGCATTAAATTATTCTGATTTTCATTGTGTCAGCATTATGTATTTACAATCATTCATTTGGCATCCGTCTTTGAGTGTTTTTGAGGTAATAGCAAAAGGGTTTTAGCCTAATACCACACATGGAATATAATAAAATAGGAGGTTAAAAGAAGGTTTCTGGGATATTAGCGGGTATTATTGAGAAGTTTTATGAGTTTTTATAAGTAGGTAGTTTTATGAAAGTTTAAAATTTTATTCGTGTTTAACAAGAAAGTTAAAGTTTTTAGCAATTTCTTTCAGGAAATTAAAATATTTTCTCTCTAAAAATTCCTTCAATTTATTGGTGGGAATCTAAAAATAGTGAAATAACATGTAGCAACAAAATTTCTTAAATTGCTACATAAATTTCTAACCCCACCCAAAAAATATCCCTTACAAATCTAAAATCTAATAAGTAAGGATTCATATTTTCATAGACAAGATTCTACTTTATCTTATAGCATTTTTTAATTTTAGAAGACTCTTTAGTCCACAAAAATAGTTCATAATGTTTAAAATCTGTGTTTGTTTCTTGTTTTCTTGAAATAGCAAACTGGTTTGTTAAATTTGTGGAAGTATTATGTATAATAGTTGAGCTATAGACAATTTTTTGTCTTTCCATATTGAAACCTCACACTATCTTTAGTTTTAAGATCTTGAGGGTGATTTCCAAGAATGTGTAGGTATAAATATATCAGGAACAACAAAGGAATAGTTCAATTGACCTTGTTGTATTTACTATTTTCAATTGTAGCACAAATTTTGGTGTTTTCTTTATTAAATAATGCAAAAAAGATAATACAATGAATAAGGACAGTCAAAAGACTGTCAAAAATAAACATAATCAGCAGTCCAATAGAAAAACATGACTATAAAGAGCTGGAAGAAAACATTACAACAGTCATAACCAGCTCTCAAACAGCTGTTTAAAACAAATTTTGGTGTTGGGATTGAAAGAACTCTAATTGATTGTGTTCATTAATATAGTGTAAAATTTAGTGTTGAGATTGAAAGAACTCTAGCTGAATGTGTCCATTAACATAGTGCAAAATTTTTTGCTAGGATTGAAAGAACTCTAATTGAATGTGTCTATTAACATAATGCAAAATTTAATGTCGAGCTTGAAAAAACTCTATTAGAATATGTTCATTAACATAATACAAATTTTAATATTAAGATTAAAAATCTCTAACTAAATATATCCATTAACATAATACAAAATCTACTTTTAATTTAGATATAATCAAACAATAAACTCTTATGTTAGAGGACTCTTCATCAATCCTCCAAGCTAGCTGAACTTATTTATAAAGAAGTTCTTCACCCTATCCAGTTTAACCCAACTATTCCATATTTGTCATATCCAGGCAAAACGGCAATTCCTCTGTAAATTGGTACCATCAAAATTACCCATAATCACATGTGAACTTCAATAAATGATATTTAAGAATTTGGTATCTTGTAGTTAGTGGAAATTTGTATTTTGTAATATTTTAGTAAACAAGAACTTCGTGATCATGGATGAAAGCGTAGGGAATCCTTTAGAAGTTGTGCCTATTTCTCCATAGAAGACATTCCTTTCTCCTAAAAATAATACATCTGCGAGTGGTTGAACGAAGGAGTAAAAACAAGATTCATCAATACTATTTTAAAATTTATGACAAAGGTCAGTATATGGTTGCATAAAGAGAGGGAAAATGACTTGAAAATGTTAGATAATTGTAAAGAGAAATCTCATAAATAAAAGATTAATTATTGTATTTGATTTGAGCACATTTTTATGTTATGAATTAATAATATTGTTTTTTTTAACTTAATATGTGCATATTTGTTTAGCACGGTCTTTGAAGACAAGTCTCCATAATTTTCTTAAAGCATCTTGCTTTACATATGCTTCATTCCATTCCAATGGTGTGCTACTAGCACACATGTCTTTGCACTTTATGTTATAAGATATGCTCTACCTTTACAACTCTACAATAGAACTATATGCAATTGACATATGGAATAATATTATCCATATTTTGTGTCTCCACATGCACATGACACATGGTGACACCCTACACCACATGTTTTCCACACCATACAAGTTTGAAACTTAGTAGCATCTTGTCCATATAGACATAACTAAAAGTATTGAACCTCAACCATAAGTACTATCATTCTACACCTTGTATAACAAGTAGAGAGAGAAAGAGAAAGACATAAGAAGCATTCAATGCATCTATCTTGGTAGTTTTGCACTCCAGTACATAAAGAGTGCACCATTCCATCACTTAGTTCTCTCACATCATTCTACTTGATACATCATATGCCCCCCTTCTTATAGTTTATGCAGTGTAGAAGGTGTGAGAGAGGGGGACCACCCACTGCAAGGCCCCAAGTCACGAAAGGCCGAGAGCGGAAATATTGCCCTAACCCACCTCAATCTAAGGGGAAGTTAGGATGACGAGGATTATGCATCCTTTGATCACTCTGAAATCTCGAATGTTGGAAATAGACTAAATGAGTAAGCCTTTAGAGTTAGATTCGTGTCTCAGGCAACTCTCTGTCTGAGGACTGAAGCACAGTTCCAAGACGACAACACGGCATGCTGGCGCCTCACACGTGCATTGGCATCCGTACGGCCAGAGAATCGAAAAGACAAAAATCTAACTCCGAAAGGGAGATTATCAACCTAGTCTAGAGATGTTTGAAGTGATAAAATGAGATTAAGTAAAGAGAAATGTAGATATAAATATGATAAAGGAAATGTATTACCACCAAGGTGACAACGATTATCTTATACAATGCTCTCCTCGCTAGCTTGCTCCAACTTCTCTCCACCTGCACACTATAAAGGGAGAAATTGTTGGGGCTGTATAGGGGCCTACCTCAGTTAGACCCCCGTCTTGGTGTTTCCACCTCCATAGACAACCAAGTTTGAAATAGTAGAGATAAATGATAAAGAAAAGAAACTACAAGCTACATCAAAATACAAAACACTACAAGCAGTACGTGCTTACTCAATCGAAAGCAAAAGGAGAGATTATAGGAGCTTACTACCTCCGTCCAAAGCACTCAAGGCTTGTGGAGGAGTGAATGAGAGGGAATCAAGACTTTGTTGCCACGATGTTTGTCCTGCGCTCGCCCTGTTGGAGTGACGGAGTAGTGGATTACTTCAATGGAGTGAATGGTGCTGCTACAAAACTTGGAAATGAATGCAAATGTTGGAGAAAAATACTCAAACAATCTTGCAAAACTTCTCTCAAACTTCTACCTGGAAAATGCTATGGATGGAAGAGTGAAGATTATGAAGAGATGGATGAAAAACAACCATATTCGGGTCAGCCAGCCGAAGAGGGACGTTACTCTTCGACTTCCAATCGAAAATATAACGCCTCTGTAGTCTCCAGCCACAAGAATCTCCCAAGGACGTAAGCGCGCCGCACGGGCGTCCTCAACATAAATGCCCCCACCGACACGTGAATGAGGTGCCAAGTGGAATGCAAGGAGCGGGCTTAAGTGGAATTAAACCTCCACTTTTGATTTTCTAAAGTGTTAAGGGTCAAAAGGGAGTTTGCATTAGGGGTGCAAATTCATGTTGATACATTTTCCCCCATTTTAGCGAGCACGAGTATTGATGAGTGCTTCAGTAAAGTAGAGTAGTAAAGAAGTAATAGACTAAGAGATGTATACCCGAACTAACGAGGAAGCAGAGCATGGTCTGGCGAACCCAGAAATACAGGAAAGGACTTCATAGTTCCACGGAACTATGAAGCTAAAGTACAAAAGTACCTTGCAGGTTCATAGTCTTGCAAGGGTGGTATCCTTCACAAAATCTCACATGAAGTAAACCAGGACAAGCACCTTACAACTCCGCAAACCTGCAAGGAAAGTATCCCTCAAGAACTCTCACATGAGCGAGACCGAGAAAAGCACCTCACAAACCCATAGATCTGCAAAGAAGGTATCCCCCAAGAACTCTCACATGAGGGAGACCGAGTAAAGGGGACTCCGTAGAGCCAGAGATGGTGACATGTTTACCCACAAATAGAACACATCAGGAAGCGACCGCCCAGGTCAGTGAATGGACAGTCACGCAGACCATTGCTAAGTTGCAAGACTTTCAAAGGGGTCTCTCGGGAACCCTTCAAAAGGAAGGAGGGTCCACTCAAGGGATGCATTGTTTGAAAGGTAGGGTCTAGTCGGGCTGCCCTCAAGCTAGACATGAAGATGCAAAGACGGTCTAGTCGAGCTGCCCCCAGACTAGACATCGAGATGTGAAGTTGGTCTAGTCGGGTTGTCCCCAAGCTAGATGCCATAGAATTTTTTTTGAAAACTTTCAAATGGGTCCCTCAGGAACCCAATGTAAAGAGGTGGGGTCCACTCAAGGGACACTCTATTCAAGAAGCTTAATGTCTTCCTTTTCGAATCAATTCATCATCAAGGAATATTTTTGAAAGATGTTCACTTCATCAAGGAATTTGAAAGGAAGGAGATGTGCTCATGCGAGGGGAAGACTAAGACCATTCCTGCTTTGGAGGAGAACCCTTGATGAAGGAAACATGTTCCATTAGGGTTCCAAGTTGATAATTTTGTTCTAACAAGGAAGTGTGTGAAGGGTCTTAGAGAAAATATTTGTTTGGCAACAAATGCGTTTTCTAAAGACTAAGCAATGTAGAAGGTGTGTTGTCACATAGGAAAGGGACAACTCAAGCAAAGAAAACCAATCATGCGCAAAGGGCACAGGGGGATCTGGTTACGCGGGGTCAGATCTGCCTTTATTTATATATATGTAGGTAATTGCGGTAAGAGGCGAAAGATCATCAATCCCCAACCAGATCAGGAAGAATGCACGAAAGACAAAGTAAAATAAAAAATTGGGTCAACATGGAAGGTGGCCTAAATTCCCCCGACGCTTTGCATCGTCCCCAATTTATTGAAAGTCAATCATAAACATGGAAGAATGATGACACATATAGAGGAAGATTTACAATGCAAACACCACACCTGTATCCATGAGCCAACATGAGTGACGAGGGTCATCCAGGGACATTTAACACGATCACGGGGGAAGCACATTCCATGACGCACACACACATCTAATCTAAAGATCAAGAAGAGGGTCTCCCCCTAACACTGGTCGACCAGGAGGTCATCAGCTTCCCACTCTAGATCCTCGAAGGAAGGAAGACAAGCCTACAGTGGTGTAATGTTAAGGGGAGGAGCTTCTGATCCTCCCGCAATAAGGGCCAAAGTGGAGGGACCTATAAGGTCTTCGTCGCTTAGCTCTTGTGGGTCCAGGGTCAACGACCTAGCAAAGATCGTTGACAGTGTCGAGACTTCGTCCACCAAGTTAAACATGCACTTAATAAGATTGTCATGTTTCACCTCGGTATATGGAGGAGTTTGTACTCGAGGTTCACTGCTAGGCTCACCAAGAGACTTGGGAGTAGTGAAAAACGCAGGGGAGGATGGGACTGGTTTCGTTACTAAGACATAACAAGTCAGCTTGGGGCCACCTTTTAGAGAGGGTGAGCTCTTCTTACGTCCTCCATCGTTGGAGGGGCTACGGTCTACCTTCTTCTTCATTGGGGGAGGTGAGCTCCCCACAAATGAAACAAGGAGTGTCAAGGAAGAGGAGGAAAGAGCCGCAGTGGACACAACCGAAGTGTTAACCATGTCCACAAGCTTTGGGAAAGGAAAGACATCCGAGATGGAAGTCAACAAGGGTGGCTAAGCCGAAGGAGCGATGAAAACTTGCACCCTTTCAGGCACATGTGCGCTTACAACGGGATCCGAAGGAGGTTCAGGGGCAGAAGGAGGGAAAGAGGAGGACATAGCAGGAGATGCAGTCTTCTCTTCCTCCTTCTATAAGGAGGCTTGCTCAGCTAGGAGAGCCTTTCATCGGCGCTTACGCTCATGTGCAAGGCAGTTTCTACGGCTCTTCCCACTGGAAGCCAAAATTTGTGAAGGGAGAGAAGGATCCTACTTAGCCATGGGAGTGTCCTCCACAATTGTCTCCAGTGGAAGGGAAGACTCTTGAATAGAAGGAGGAGGGGAAAGCTCAGAAATGGTGGGAGGAGTTGATTCTAACACCTCGGCGGTGGGCCTCTTCCCATTTATTGTCTTAGGAATAGGAACAGTAGGAGGCCATGGAGGCTGAGACAAAGAGGACTCTCCATGGGGGGCTTTCAATCTTCCATACTGAACGGGCCTAGGCTTCGTCACTAAGACAGGAAACTCAAACGTAGGATGCTTGGCCTTTCGCCAAGCGGGCACCATGGGAATCTCTCACAAATGCGAGACATAAGCAGATGGTACCACGATAGGACGAGAGGAAGCATCAGGTTGAACTATGGAAGAGGAAGAAGGAGGATCTCGAGACCGCTTCTTTTCTTCTCTTCTACGAGCCTTGGCGGTATCACTATCAGCCTTTAAGCAAGCTCTATGTGAGATAGCATAAGGTGAAGGAGGGTACCTCAATTTCGGTCTAGCGTGCCCCTTCTTATAGTTTTGATACATGTGGTTTAGGAGGTCCTTCCTAGGTGGGAGAGGACCAAGAGAGGTAGGCCAAAAGTAGTCTAGGGTGTAGCTGCCATGTGCAATTGCTGGTCTATAACCGGTGTCATGGACAACGTGCACCAAACATCCATGAACAAAATTTAGGCACTTGTGTATAATTGAGGGAACTACGTTTATAGCCACGAGCCAAGGGATGTCTAGCTTCACTCTGAAGAGTTCAGACCTTGGGATGATGTCAAACTTAAGGTTTACAGACTTAGGTCCAACAAGGACCGATAGGACAATACTCCCTATAGGAGGTATGAAAAGGTTGTCATGTGTGCAGATGGTACTTTCAGGTACATCATACCCATCCTTATGTAGTAATTTAATCAACATGATCTCCTTAGTTATGATATTCACTTGTGATGTCGGATCAACAAGGACACCTGCTACAGTGTTCCCATTTATCCTCGTAGAAATGTAAAGAGGAGATGGATCTCTATTGAAGCCCATCAATAGGTCCTATGAAGTAAAGGTTATGTTAGTAACCTCATTCATAGTTTGCGTAGAGGGAATGGGTTGGTTTAAGAAAGAGGCCATTGCGCACACCAAACAATACTTCTACAAAGCCTCTTAAGGTTTACGAGATAGGATAGTGACCCAATTAAGGTTGTGTCACACAACACCATTGTAACCTTTCAACTACACCTACTAGGGGTCTCTAATTGGGTTACAAGGTAGAAGCCTCACAACACTCACACCTACAACACTCCTAGGACACGAGGAAAGGGACTTTCAGTATTGCAAAACAAAACCAAAATGGTTCATGTCAGGTTCACTAAAAATGCGAGAGAGGGGGACCATCCACTGCAAGGCCCCAGGTCACAAAAGGCCAAGAGCGGAAAGGTTGCCCTAACCCACCTTAGTCTAAGGGGAAGCAAAATTCCAAGGTGACAATGCGACGTGTTGGCATCTCACAGGTGTGTTGGTGTCCGTACGGCTAGAGAACCGAAAAGACATAAATCTAACTCCTAAAGGGAGACTATCAACCTAGTCTAGAGATGTTTGAAGTGATAAAATGAGATTAAGTAAATAAAAATATAGATACGAATATGATAAAGGAAATGTATTACCACCAAGGTGACGAAGATGATCTTGTACAATGCTCTCCTCGCCAGTTTGCTCCAATTTCTCTCCACCTACACACAATAAAGGGAGAAATTTTGGGGGTTGTATAGGGGCCTACCTTAGTCAGACCCCCTCATCTTGGTGTTTCCACCTCCACAGAAAACCAACTTTGGAATAGTAGAGATAAATGATAAATAAAATAAACTACAAGCTATGTCAACACAAAAACACTACAAGCAGTACGTGCTTACTCAATCGAAAGAAAAAGGAGAAATTGTAGGAGCTTACCACCTCCATCCAAAGCACTCAAGGCTCATGGAGGAGTGAATGAGAGGGACTCAAGCCTCTGTTGCCACGATGTTTATCCTATGCTCTCCCTGTTGGAGTGATGGGGTAGTGGATTTTTGCAATAGAGTGAATGGTGTTGCTACAAAGATTGGAAATGAATGCAAATGGTGGAGAAAAATGCTCAAACAATCTTGCAAAAATTCTCTCAAACTTCTACTTGGAAAATGTTATGGATGGAAGAGTGAAGATTATGAAGAGATGGATGAAAAACGACCATATTCAGGTCAACCAACCGAAGAGGGACGTTACTCTTCGGCTTCTAATAAAAAATGCAATGCCTATACAGTCTCCAGTTGTAGGAATCTACCAGGGACATAAGTGCGTCATGCGGACATCTACGTGCCATGCAGGCGTCCCCAACAGAAACACCCCCACCGACATGTGAACAAAGCACCAATTGGAATGCAAGGAGCGGGCTTAAGTGAAATTAAACCTCCGCTTTTGATTTTATAAAGTGTTAAGGGTCAAAAGGGAATTTTCATTAGGGGTGCAAATTCATGTTGATACAAAAGGGTTCAAGTTTAGTTTCTCTTTGGGTCATAGGTATACTCATTCTCAATATTTTTATGTGAACATATTGATCTAATTATCCCTATTCTCATATATGAATGTAAGGATCAATTCTACTAACATCTTTGTCTAAATGTGTTAAGGTTTTCTACATTTGGTCTAAAAGTTTTAAATTAATTCATTCCACAACCTGGTATTGTATAAAGTCCATCTAAAATATTATGAATTGTCCTATACTTGCCTTCCTAGGCTCAAACTAGATCATGGGTATCAAATCTTGAGAGTTTTATACACTTATATGGAATTAATTCTAGGCTTATGGTTATCTTTATTATTGCAAGAATGGGAAAAACATGTTATATAAAACATACCTCTAAAATGGAAGACTCTCTTCCAACATCTTTGGGCAAAGAGATTAGATGCCTTCTCATAGAGGTCTACCATCTCCAACATTAGAATTAAATAAATATGTGAAAGCATAATAGTGTGTCCCACTTTTGGTCCAAATGGAAAAATATGGCCAAGATTATGCAACAAATATACTGGGGTTTGATAAAGGGGCTTCAATCAAACCCACTTTGATCAAACTTAGTTACCAAATGAATGGTGGGGTGTAGTTTAACAATTGAACCTTGTAGATTTGATAACAAAGGGTTTTAGTATAAATAGTGGGGTTGGCCTTGTTTTTGACACTTGTGATTATGAATTCAACAAACCACTTCCTTGTAAACTAAGTCCTCTACTTTCCTTCAACTGCATTTCTAGGTATTTTTCATTTCTTTTCTCATTTTTTTGTTTTTTAAAATATATTATAATTTTAACTAGTATAGATATCTTCAATACATCTATCTAAAAAATATTGAAAAATATCAAATTTAGAGCTAATTTATTTACTCTTGATTTTTTATTTTAATAAAGGATTAAATGAAGGTTTTAAAAGGGGACCCAACTTTTTACAAAATCACAATGTCCAATAAGCAATAAATACAACACAGGGATGTAACAAATTTTAAATCTATGAGCTCCTCAAGATCAAATGCTTCAACTAAAATACCACCAATAAAACCCAATTGACAAACTACAACACCTAAAGCCCAAAATTGACCTATATTATCTAAGACCCTAATTTGACAACCCTCACACCCTTGAATTGGGTATGTGATTCTAAAACAAAATTTGGAAGACCTTTCTTCCTCATTTGAATAGTAATCCATGACACAAAGTCACCATCTTCCTCAAAGTTGGAGGATAAATGAAGGGATCTTGCCTTTGTTGCCTTGATGTGGAATATTGAATGAGTTGGAGAGGGCCAGGGATGAAGCACATGGATTAGGCACTGCATGAACCTTATTTTATTATGAATAGGAAGTATAAGAGATATTGACTGCCATAAGAGGACCAAAATTGAGGATCATAGGTTTCACCATAAGAAGTTGAGCAATAGTAAAAGGTTGTAATAACCCTCAAAATACCAACTATTTTCTTTTGTAAATCCAACTTAATTTACCATAATTAATAATGATTTCACAAGATAAAATAATCTATCAATCACAAAATATCAAGATAACCAAGTTTTTTCTTGGGATGATAAAATTATCTTAACTTGACTATAACCAATCATCAAATAAATTTGCATATCACAAATACATTATCTTAATTTTGAATAATAACTCATAATTTTACAATTACAACTTAATTAAGGAAAACTATAATGTATTTGCATGCAATCATAGTACTAAAAGAGAATACATTTAGGTCAATTTTGGCACCAATATTTGTACAAAATCACATCATATCAGTTAAAAATCCCATGGAACAAGCCATGTCAACAATCTAGCTAACATGAAACATTTTTAGAGAATGAATCAACACATAAAGGAAATGTGAAACATTCATTTTAGAAGACAAAATAATTTATAACCTCTTGTGATTGTAATTGACTCTTTTATATTTTATAGATACCTGTACTTCCTACCAAATTTTGATATGCATTATTTCATAAGAACTCCAACTAGGCAAATTAGTAATGAAACATTGCCCTAGCTTCTTATTATGAGAATCTTCATACTTATATCTTTATCTCATTGTACACTTATTTATTTATAATAGAATATGATTATTCTTCTAACTCTTTTTCTTTTTAATGTGCAATAATTAGCCATTTTATATTTTGTTGTGTGTTTATAATAACTTGCTAATTTACTAGCTAGGTTATTAGGATATCATCTACCTTAACCATTATTTTCCCCATGGTGTGGACAATAGTATTAATAAATGAATTTCACATCATTATATTAATAGGTTTAACATTCAAATGAATGGTAGATATAGGTGTGTAGGATGATTTCCATGAGAAACCTTTTGATACCTCCTTAAACAACCAAAAACTCGTCAAGGATTCTCTCAACTTGATAAATTCTACATGCATTATTTGCCATGTTACATAATCTCATGATGTTGTTGGGTTCCTTCACTATGTCACCTTCTTTAGCCTCTCATGCCAACACATTTTAAATAGGTCCCTTTTAATGTCTTAGTTAATATACAAATTCCATCGTTCCAAGGAAAATTGATGCCACAACATTAGATATTAATCTAATTACATCAACTATATATTTTAATCCATTCCAAGTCACTTTAGTACCTTCCAAGTTATTAAAAAAACTCATGTTCCATGTGTAAAATTTCATCATTCCCATGGTTCATGAGACACATATGAATGCCATGGTAAAAATGCATTAATAGCATGTATAGTTTAGTACACATTTAACAACAATAGCTTAAATATTTATCATGGTAGTATGGATATGTCTTTGAGGACCTCAAAGGTTTTCGAAACCAATATGAAACCAATCATCAAATCAACCCATTTCTAATATATCTTATTTAAAATAACCTAATTTTATATACCCCATTTGGAAGAATATTAATTTTTAATGCAAGATAGAAGAGCTCATCAATCAAGGAATTATTAGGCTAAAATATTTTCCTTGTGGAAGATCAATGACCCTAGTGGTAAATAAAAATATGGCTCACAATGCTTTATGCATTGAATACCATGCACTCAATAAGATTATGTTTAAAAGAAACATCCAATAAAATGAATTAAAAACCTTCTAGATTAGCTCCAAGATACACCATATAACACCCTCATTAACCTATTAAAACAAATTATTATATAAATTATAAACAAAATAAATATGTGAACAATTTTTCTTTTAAAATATATTAATTTATTTATAAAAATATTACCATTATATATGCATGTGTACATGTTTACACTTCCATTGCATATATCAAATTGCAATATATTAATTTCTTTATAAAAATATTACCATTATATGTGCATGTGTACATGTTTCCCTACCATCTTCATCCATCACCTTAACTGACTATTAAGTCGCCTAGAGAAGACAATGGATACTATAATTATTCAATGCCTTATAATATAATTCTTTTAATATTTTAATTGAGACGTATAAGCTACAATTTCATTAATATAATCGTGTGTTGCCTAATCATTAATAAATACCTTAATTGAAGTTTGGGTTGTCTAGATATTCCCACTCTATGAAAAACATTCAATTTGTTTTCCCTCTATGGGTAAGAGAATCGGTTGAAGGTTGAAGCTTCATTTTATGTTAGCCTTTGTTAAATTTAAGGCTCATTAGTGTGTAAATTCTATTGATTATAGATATTAGAGTTATAGATCCCTATCAAGGAAAACTTTATTGGAGACTATTTAAACTTTTTCTAAAGTTTCAAATAATAGCCATCAATTTTGGATAGTATTATAGACCATTTCATTAGTGACTTTAGTTTAAATTTATCTTATCAAATTTTTCTTGTTTTGAGGATTTATCATTGTTTTTTGATAAGATTAAATAGGAAGGGTTCAAACCTATTTACAAAACAACCATAGAGGAGATACAAAGGGGTCTCATAAGGAGTGAGATAATAGAAAAATAAAAGAAACAAAAACTAAAAGAAAAGGACCAACAATCAACAGTGACACAAATAGGACCAATCCAAGACCAACTACCCAAAGAGACTAATTACTGGTCACCTAGAAGGTGAAGGCCTTTTATGGCCTACCACTCCTTGGTAAGGAACTCTAAATTATCCTTGAAAGACAAGACCTTGGAATTGTTTTTTTCAATTTTCTCCATGGTGGCAGGTAGGGAATTCTATTTGGATTTACCTTTCTTGTTGGAGCTAGAAGGGGGAGCTATAGGAGCTTCATACCTTGCTCTCTTAGCAGGATTGTTCTTTGGATTTTTTTAAAATACCTAAATGTTCATTTCCATATTCTTAGCAATCTCTTTGTTATAATCAATAATTTCCTGCATATTAAATATAATTTTGTCCTAGTTGCTTTGAAGACTAGCAACCTCCGTTTTCAAATTCATGTAATCCCCCGTCGACCCAATAGCCTCCTTAAAATCCTTTTCCAACTTGACTCATTTGTGAAAATTCTCAACCACACCTTTCATCAACTCTCACTATTCCTCATTTACATCATCTCCAAGCCAATCCCTAGCCTTCTTTAAAACAATAGATTCCAAAGTTTGGATCTTGTTCTTGGCCATAAGAAATTGTGCAAGAAACCATTTGAGAATGTTATTTTAGATGTTTTTAGCTTTTCACATATTATTAAATTTTTTGCACAAATAAAAATAATTATTGCAACAATTTTGAGAGGTTGAGGGATCTTCAGTTGTGGCCTAAGTATGCATATCCTCATTTCGAGGAGAGGGAGGGGGGCTAGCATAGATGTTGAGATATGGAGGATAATTTGGCAAGAGAGTCCTCAAGGGTGACATTAGGGGATGGAGACCAAGAAGATAAAAAATTATCATCAAAAATTGAAATAAACAGGTGTATTGATATATTTATAAGAAATGAATTGGTGGTGATAATTGTTTCCCTTCTCATGATGAAGATAATGAATTATAGTTCTTGATAAATTGATTTATGATGTATTTTCCTTTCATATGCATATATAATCCAATTAGTGGTAGTTAAGATGTGTAATTACTTATTAAAAACCTTTCTTAACCTATTATTATGTTTAAAACATAATGATGTTATATTGTTGAATGCACTTTGGTGATGCCTTAGTCAGTAGATATAAATAATAAATTATTGTTTCTTACTATTTCATATTCCTTTTGTGATTTGGCATGTGCCTTTATAAGTTAATTTACTATTGTTCCTAGGCTATGTTTAATGTTGTAAATGCTATCTTGAATACGAGTAAGTTTATGTTGCTTCCACTATGTTTACTATGTTATTCTAATGATTGTGACTGAGTGTAATTCAAGCTTATACTTGAGGGAATTAAGAGGGCCAAATCAAGCTTCGTATGGAAGAGCATGAGAAAAATAATTGAGAAGTATTAAATAAATTGTGCTTGTACATGACACCACATACAATTACCAAGATATTTAGAGGTATAATTCATACATTTTCATTCAAATCCATTGGAAGTGAATGATTTAATGATTAACTATTATTAGATAGTTACATGATCATTTTCCTATTTAAACATTCTTTCAATTTATTTAGAAAAATTATGGTGTTGGCGTTTAGTGTTATTATATTACTATAACTATTTCAAAGAAGTATTAGGCATTATGAATGTAAATGATAAATTTACCAATTAATGATAATTTAATTAGATGGTTGCTATGTGTTATTCAACAAGAAATAAAATAATAGTTCTTGTAGAATGCATCTATTTTGAGACATAGGTTATAAGTTTCTAAGGAAAATAAATAAATGAATGAATAACCAAACATATTATTCTATCCAAATCATTCTTTATTTGACATTTGAAAAATAATTATAATTGACAAAATATTTTTTTCAATAATAATAACCTTTTCTTATTTCTCAAATCTATTTACTTAGCAAAATTGTATAGATTTGTCATTCGCTAGTCCAATTTGATCTAATGTCAATAATAAAATGAAACTAGTAGTTGCATTCGGAACTTAAAAAGTCTTAAAGATAATGAATCAATCTTACCATTTTTGTGACATAAGTTGATACTTTACTTGACCTATTTATCAACAATTGCATGAATAAGTGTAATATATTATCACACATGTATCTCTATCTATATGTTGTATCATATTTCTAATAATATTTTTTTGTCTGCACTTGCAATTCTTTGAAGAAATTTTTAAGGCCCATTATTAACAAGGTTTGAGAGAATCTCTTACTTAAATTAGTAAGAGAAGGAATGGATTTCTAATAGATGCAACAAAAAATGTGATGTGAATATAATCCTTGATCCAAGTAGTCTTAACAATACATATTTCTAGATGTTTCCTTTATCCCATCCCACTCTTCGATGGAAGGCACACAGGCCTATAGTTGGGTGTGTGGTGGTTGGGCTTAAACAACACACACTAAGCACCAACTTCTTAGGTGGTTATCTCTCTTAACTCAACCCCTTTCCCAATCCAGTTATCATTTTCGGAGTTAAATCTTTTCTAGTGGTGTCAGTTAATTTTAGCTATTGTACAATGGATTGGGAGAGTGGACTATGTTGTTTTTTATCCTCTATTGGCACTACATTTATTGGTGTAGACACCTAAAATATGACCTTACCCAACCACACCTAATTTTAGCCTATCTTAAGCCATTAATTAAATAAATATCTATTAGTTATTTAATTATTACCATCCATTCTCATCTTTATCCTAGTCCTTTAATTAAATAAATAATTATCATTTATTTATCCTTTCAACATGATCCTATTACTTAAATAAATACTTTATTTATTTAACTAATTGCCCTTTATCCTCTATCCGTGTCCATCTAATCCTAATCCTTCATCTTGTTCCCATGGATCATAATCTAAATTAGTTCTCATGTGACAAATGTTGCCTTCACATGTCTAACTAGCTCCTTGCCTATATTCATTGAACCTAGAAACCTATCCAAAAATCAAACTATCTTTTCATCTTATCCATTCATCACATTTAACCTCTTAATCCTAGCCATTGCCATAAGAATTTTTGTCCTTATCTCAATCCTAAACCTAAATCCTATCCATTATTTGACACTTGTCATATGATTGCATCTCTGATCCAAACCCAAAGCTTCAAGAAATCTTAGTCATCCATCATAAATCATTTCTAGCTATTCATTTTTCCTCTTCAAGACTCTATATCTAGATGCTCTCATCCTTCATTTTCACCTAATGACTCCTAGAATCCACTCTTGAGCTATCATAACTACAAGCTATCATTTTGATTATTTACATATCAAGCTTATCATCATCATTATCAAATCATACCAAATTTATGCTAGAGAATTGAAACTCCACATATCAACATCAAAGAGAAAATTAAATTGAATAAGAGTCCACTCCATTTCCACTGATCAAGGAGAGAAGCAAATATTCTAGTGAAGTTATTGTTCTTTTGTGTTGCTTTTTGTTCCTTTGTTTTCCTTCAATAGTTTCTCAACCCCTTAAATTGATTGCAGTTTATGCCATGAGGAATGATCTTTACATGAAAAAATATATAAAATGTGAGTGTATGAAGAGTAATTTTAAAATATTTTAAGTATATATTAAAAAACCATCAACATTTATAACGTTAATTTATATTAAAGATATCAACATTTCAATATTCAAATTAAAATAATATAAAAAATTAGAAGATTTTAATATTTTAATATTAAATGTTTTAAAAGCACTCTTTGCACACTATCTGTATTGTATTTTTTTGGTGTAAATACCATTCCTCACCCCATAAACTGCAACCACAAAATACAACACTAACAAAGGATGAAAAACAACATATCCCACTCTCCCAAACTATCTTACAGTGGCTAAAATCAACTGACACCACCAAAAAACTTTTAACAGTTGGGAACTATAAATGGATTGGGAAATCGGTTGAGTTAAGAGAGACAACTACCTAAGCAATCAACACTTGGTGTGTGTTGTTTAAGCCTAGCCATGTGTGGCATTGTGCAAAATAGTTCACATGTCTTGTCTATGCTTCCACATTTTGCATATGTGCCTACCAACATAGGGGAAATGACGTTTGGCAAAAGAATATGTGTAACTATGTATTATTTTCAAGGTTAGATTCATATCAAAATATGAAACAAAACCCTAGCATACTATGAAGCACAAAGGAGGAAATAAATTAAAACAAGAAGCAATATCACCAAAGCTCCTCAAGGCCTCCATGATTAACCTCCATAACCCTTCTCTATTTGTTGCAATATGGGTTTTCCCTCAGATTTCTTTGTGAGAAATTATTGAATATGACTTGGCTAAGAAAATGTTGAAGGATTTAACTAAAATTGCAAGTAAAGCTAAGCCTACATGAAATCAAAAAATCTTCAAAATGACAATGTGAAAATGAAAAGAAGTTGTAGATGAAAAGAAGTTAGAAGATTAAGAGATTAAGAGATCACAAAATGAAGACAAAATTGACATTTTATAGAAAATGCAATTTTGGATGAATGGACGAGATTGAAGATTGACAAGTGCCCTAGAATCTATGGTCAAGATTCAAAATAACAACCCCTTAATTAGGGTTAGGGCAACTTTAGGGTGAAATTCAAATTGAGTGGATGAGATTTAATTTAACAAATTAAATCAAAGAAGGAGAATAATTGTGACAATGAGATAAGAATTAGCAAGTAGAAAAATGATGATTTAGAAAATCAAGTTATTTTAGAAATAACTTACTTTGTGGAGAGAAATGCTATTTTGAAATTAATATTTTAAATTAATTCCAAAATGGTGAATTCATGTGACAGTAAATAATAATAATTTAAAATTATTTACTTGGAAAGAGAGAAATTACCAATTTAAATAAAATGTTTTTATTTAAATTTAGAAAGAAAATCACTAAGACAATTAAATAATTAAAATTATTTAATTGTGGAGGAAAATTAGAAAGTGGGTGATTTTATTTAAAATTAGAAAGAAAGTTGTAGAAAATGGGTAATTTTAAATAAATGATTTTATTTAAAATTAGAAAGAAAGCTAGAGAGGATAATAATTAAATAAATAATAAGAATTTATTTAATTATGAGAAGACATAAATAATTAATGATGTATTAAATAAATAAAGTTTATTTATTTAAATAATCAAGAGGAAATAATGCACAAGGGATAATTAAATAAATTTAGGAATTTATTTAATTATAAAGTGACATAAGAAATTAGCGACGTATTTAAATAATAAATGTAATTTATTTAAATAGTCAGGAGGAATAAAAGATCTGAATTAATAGTTGACATTGGACTATAGGACATAATTAAATATTTTAATTATGTTGAGACAAAGCATGATAAGATGTATAAAAATGTGGTTTGTGAGTCTAGGACATTTTTATGTGTCTATATTTGCCCCTCTTTGTCATAATGCGGCTTGTCGCATTGTGGCAAAGAAAATAAGTCAAAAATATGCCCTAGTGCAAAATAGGATGAGGAAGAATGACGAGGAGGTAGCAGTATGCCCCCTCGAGAGGACAGTTGGGTTCTGAGAATATGAGTGGGCTCTCGAAATGGATGAAAGGACTAGAAGATGAAAGACAAAAGTATATAGGAAAGATAGATAAGGATGATAATGATGCGGACTAGAATAAATTTTAGAGAGAAAAAGATGAATGTTAGGATAGAAGACATGGATGCCGATATGGGGAAGGACATGCAAGTTAATGTGGAAAAATAAATGCAAGTTAATGTGGAAAAATAAATGCATGTTAGAATCCTTCAAAAAGATCAATCAATGCAATCTCACATAGCTATAATAGGGGGTCAATTCACAACAAATTTTCAATTTTAGATTTGCAAAAGGTTTATAATGTGCATTTTTCGGTATTAGATAGATTCTAATTTAGTTTAGAGTTTAATTTAGAAACTAGAATTTAGATTTTAAAGTAGATTCTAATTTAGATTTAGATTTTGAATTAATCCTTTAGATTTAAATTAGATTTTAGATTTTAGATGATTTTTTAAATTAGATTTTTAAATTGGTTTTTTATAAGATTTTAGATTTTATTAGATTTTTATTAGATTTTAGATTTTTCATATAGATTCTAATTTAGTTTAGATTTTAAATTTTTATTTTAATTTAGTTTAGATTTCTAATTTGTAATTTAGTTCAGGATTTTAATAGATTGCATGTTTTAGATTAGAGATTTTTGGTTACTAATTCTTGTTGGCAATGTGTGGTGTTTACATTTCAAGAGTCCAAGACAATTTGTTCAAACTACTAATTTGTGGTTTTGCAGATTCATTTGTCTAAGAAATCCAAATATGAAACATTGTGTCCATGATTTTTAGATTAGAAAACATTTCATTTGGTGCACTAAAATGAACATGTCTTTGATTTTGTTTGATTGTGCTTGAAGGTGGTAGGTGACTATGCTCTCACCTTGTGCAAACTAGGTGATTAGTAAACTAGATCCACCTTATTTTTGTGTAACCTTGATGCAATAATTGAAGTATCCTCTCCCCTTGCGCATCATGCAATCCTAGGTGTAAGAGAAATAGTTATTTCCTCTAGAACTTGGGTTTGCCTTGGTGGGAAAAAGTACTCACCCCAAGGCGACTCAGACCGGCAATGGAGATTTTTGGACAAGCTACCCCCAACCGGTATATAAATGTGAATCTTAAGGGAAAGCCTAGGATTATGAGTGCGGATGTGTCATATAGACCAAGTAGTACTCCCCAAAACCCTATTGAGCGTAACCTCTTTAGGCTGAAGTGCCTCCTAAAAGAAGCTTAATCTTGTGCCCCATGTATGGCCACTCGAACAAGGGTCTTGAACTAAATACTCTTGTGTAGTAGCCAAAATCCTTCTATTTTCTAGCACAACAACGATCATTGTGAAGGCATCCACATCTTCGTAGTCTTTAGTACATGTGATCAATCTGCCATGGGAGTTTCATAAGTGTTGGAAGCTTGGTTGGCCTGAGAAGAGAGTGCACTATAAGGGGGAGCCCGTGCAACCAAGCTTCTAGATTCATACGCTAAGGATATGTGGTTGGGGAAATCCATGTGGAATCTAGCAGATATTGTCATGGCCTAACCATAGGATTGTGCTTGTCTTATTTGTGTTTTCTTACAATCAAAATATCGTGCTTGCCAAGTGTTTTCTAGATATTGAAACAAAGCAAACAACATTCACACATCTGGAAACAAACAATCAACTTCAAACAAATCAAATTTTTTTACCAAAACTTCAAGTCCAAACATTTTTAGCCTACTATCAAACATCTTCTTCTAGAAGTTTTCTATCAAAATGAGATCAAAAAATTGCTCAAATATCTCATTCCTTGTACACTTTAGCTTGCATCTTACCATAGGGTCATATTTGCAAATTTTAGCTTCATCCTTAGGCTTCACCATTTGCATTTTCAGTCATAAACCAAAAACTTAGGTTCTCATCTCAATTTGCATATTTTGGATTAGGCCAACCTTACCTCACTTTGCAAAATCTTGACTTTCAAAATTAGGTTATGATTGGACTTAATCATCATTATCTTCTTTAGTAATTGTCCTTTTGTGAGATCCTTCCAACTCAAAAGTCTAGGTAGGAAGACTCACTTGTCATTTATTCCTTCAAAAAAGTCCTTTGATATTCCAAAATTGAGACATAGATCAAGCATAGGGTGGTTAGGAAACCTTCTTCCAAATCATTTTAGACATTTTCATTTGCATACCTTAGACATTCAAATCATTTTAGTCCTCACCTTGCAGATCTTTAAAATCCAATATATTGTCATCATAGTCCTCATTTGGCATCTAGACTTTGCATTGGTCATTTCCTTAACTAACATTTTCACATTAGTCCTCATTATCACTTTGCATTGTCACCTTGGATTATACATCATCGCATTCCTTATTTCAAGAAAATACCTAAAACATAGTCTTAGTCTCATTCCATCCACCATCATTTCTTCAAGTCACTATGACATACTTGCTAGTCAAATTGAATGCCAATTTATTATTAATGGTCAAGAAAAACTAGCCATGGACTTCAAAAAAATATACCTCCAATCCATGTCCAAATTTACAACCCCTAGTCCTCCATCCATCTATCCATCTTACCAAAAACCCATAAGTCATAGTCCTTTGTCCGTTCCCCCTCCCTATCATGAATCCCTTAGCACAATCCATGACATTTGTACACAACAAAATTTCATTACCCACCCTAACGTTGACAAGGGAAACCAACCATCCATGTCATATCCTAATCCTACATTCGCGTCATATCCTAGTCCTCCATCCACGCCATATCCTTGTCATGCATTCATGTCCTATCCTAGCCCATCATCCCTCAACCAAGTCCAAACCTCCATGTCATATCCTAGTCCATTATACACCAATCCATTCCAAGACACTCCATTTTGTCATGAAAATATATCTAGTCATGGTATCCAAAGTCCCATCTTCTTACCTACACTTGAGGATACATGTCAAGAGGCAAGTCCAAAGCATGAAATCATAACATCATAGTCTTGTCCAAATCAAAGTAGTCCATTGGACCCCATATTTAAGTCCATTTAAGAAGTCCTCCTAGACAATCATGACATACCAAATACACCTATCCTTGGTCAAGAGTCCATCCACAACCATGTCATTCAAGATGACCCTATCCTTGGTCAAGATCGTATTTCCAATCATGACATTCAAGACAACCCCATCTTTGACCAAGACACTATCTTTGATCAAGAAGTCCAAAACAATCCACTCCTCGACCTCTATGCCATTCAAGACCAAACACTTAATGATCCTATCCAGGCTCTGACTATTGACACTTTCCACAATGAGACACTTGCCTCCATGGGACACATAGATGATCTACCACTAGAACAAGAGTCTTCTAGCATGGACATATTTTCAAACGATCAAAGCTATAACTGAATTCAGTGGGCTCTATAAAAATGACCATGAAGACGGTTTCGACATCAACTTTGAGGCACCAACAAAATCATCAAAATTTGATATGTCACAAAATCAGACTGAAGATATTAATCAAAAATCTGTCCAACATGTCAATAAACCTACAACATCCTATCAATTAGGATATTCTATCTTTTTCAGAGAAGGCCTTCTTACAGATGAGAAGATTCCAAGAATTAATTTCCACAATAAGAATGGGTTAGCATCTTGCTTCCAAAATAACAAATACCCCATCGCAAACATAATTTTTCAGAACATGCATTATCAAGGAAAAGGACTAGGCCTACATGAGCAAGGAATTATAGAACTTGTACAAGTTCAAATAGATTATAAACATCAAGGTCTTGGCTATTTATCAGTCGGAAAATCTAACGATGTTAGTGGTCCCTCCTCGATATTGGGGGCAACCTTATCTAATACAAACATCAAAATGGGTGTCATGAGTAGTCCTTGTCATAAGATTGTTGCCAATACCCCTTCCCCCTACACCCCAAACTGTCATTCCATCATGAATAAACCTTCCATTTGGAACCAACAAAAAAAAACTATTACCAATCCAAAGTTCAAAATAACATGTCAAAGGCCATGAAATCAATCAAAAATACAAGTGGACAAATAAAGTTAAAGTGGATCCCAAAAAAAAATGGATCAAGTCAAGAAAGGAATGAATCAAGCAAAGAAAATATGTCAAATATAAAATTCAATCAAAATGTGGATCCACAACACAAGAGGACTCTCGCGTATAATACATGTCCACCTCCATCAAAATGGCCATCAAGAAAGACATATAGAAGTGTCGGTTCCAAAAAATATCCTAATCTGACACCCAAAGTTTGGAGGATAAAAACGGCTACATCGAAACATCCAAAAAATCCTCCCATATCTACCATCATCCATAATAATCCTACATCTTGCCTAAAGTCCAAACATCCCATGTCACAAATCCATCACATCTTGGCAGCAACTCTCTATCATAAGGACTCTCATGGCACTCTACCACGATGTACGTATTCTGATAAGGCTAACTCTAGTATCAACAAGGATCACCATAACATCAATCAACTGTTATATGCAAGCGCTATCATCCTAACAAGGCAACTACTTCTAAAAGGTCATTATTTGCATGTCATGGCACCAGTCTCTACATCGGCACCGTCAAAGGCTTCAACATAGTCAATGGTCATCTAAAGCATCAAGGCTATTCGAAAAAATACAAAAATACAAAAAAATTGAAAAATAAAAATAAAAATCGTCACCTTGATGAAAACCTGGCAAACAGGCATCATGGTGACACAAAAAAAAAATGAAAAAAATAGTAAAGAGAAATTTTTTGTCCAATAGTGAAAACCATTTTTATGGCGCTTTGGACAAGTACCATGATGAAAACCTGGAAAACAAGTGTCATGTGTAGAATAAATCATCTATGTGGACCATTACACTTGGGGGCAAGTCGTCTCATCTCCCATGCCCTTCACATGACATTTCCATCTATCCATCTCAACCCTATCACTTTTTCGTTCATTTTCCCACTGACTTTAATCTTGATAAGGACTAAAATACAAAAACAAGTCATGGTTTGGGAAAACTCTTGACATGTCTATCTTTTGATCATACCTTATTCATTGAATATCATGTCATTACCTTCATAGCCTCCTTTTCACTATGTGACATCGTCCTTGGAGACCATATGATAATTCTCCTAGTCGAAGCCATCCATGTCTCTTATCTTTAATCAAAGTCATTCATCTCTCCTGCCTTTTATCTATCACATATCTTGGTTTCCCTTGTCAATGGTCGTACAATCCTCCAGCATCCCATCTAGTCCTAACCAAGTCATTCAAAATGCAACAATATGGCAAGCTGGCACATCATCCAAAAACATTCCTTGACTTTGTCCCTGGCCCTGTTGCAGACTTTTATCCTCTTGTCATATCATTGTCATCTTCATGTTGTTTCGGGATGTGTCCTTCCCACGTCAAACAACATTGTCATTGTCACCGTCACCCATTAATCGGTATTTAGCTTGACTAGTAGAAAAATCAAGGTTGTCCTTGGATTCATGTGCGTCGACATCATTCACATGCATTTGTCACAATTTTCATAAAACATCAAAAAGTCATAAAAATTGGAAAAAGTCTTGAAAAAAGACCTAAAAATCATAAAAAAGTCTTTAAAAAAAAAACCTAAAAATCATGAAAAGTCTTAAAACCTAAAAATCATAAAAGTCCTTAAAAAAAAAACCTAAAAATCAGAAAAAGTGCTAAAAAAAGACCTAAAAATTGAAAAATGTCCTGAAGAAAACACAAAAACATCCAAATAACTCTCAAAATCCCAAAAGTAGAGTCAAATTCAGTCATTTCTTGTCAAGTCCATCGAGTCAGTCAGTCTTTGTCATTTGTCTAAACTACGTTGTCTCTGCGCATTTGTTACGTAGGCAAGGCCATCAGTCGATGAGTCCTCGAGACATTAGGTCAGTCCTTTTAGGTTTGTCAAAATAAAAATCATAAGTCAAACATGGTCATGTCAATCAAATAAAGCAGACATAGTCGCACTTGACGCAAGAGAGTCATTTGAAACGTCAACATCAAAATTGGTCAAAATCAAACAACATAAGCCAATCAATCATACAGTCAAAATCAGTCAACTTGCCAAAACATTAGTCAAAATGTCAATCTCGTCACTTTTTGGTCCTCTTCAAGATGTTTCCTTCTTGGATTTGGACCTCATCAAAATGTCATTTTCCTTTTCAGGATGTGTCCTTCGTGACCTTAGGTATCCATCAAACCGTCAAACCATCAAAACTGTCAAACTATCAAACAATTAATCTTCGGCAAACAAACATTGGCAATACAATTAAATGGCTATTAATTTTTGGCTATTTTGTCATATCTTTTTATTGAATTTTCTTTTGGTCATGTTACTAGATACCTCGAGGATGTCCCATGAAGGATTTAGAGGTGCGATGATGTCTCATGACCTGTTCTTTTCTTTTTTTATTGTTGTATGTGGATTGTCTTGACAAAAAGACTGGGGCAACATGACCCTTAGTATGAGTTAGGACATTCCTTGTCTGCGATTGTCTGTTTTGCAAGTGGATGACCTTGCACACCTTGGTCTATGTCATACCATGGTGTTTTCTGTCAATTTGTGTCATTTTTACCGCCCAATGATGATTCGAGCAACGTTTATTAGTACCTTAGCAAATGTTGAAGGTTTCTTTTCCCATCCCACCTTTCTTCGTTTCCCCATTAATATTTCATCTAGTCTGCATCTTCATCATCCATATATTTTGCACTAACACTTTCTTGTCTCGTCGTCTTCTAGTCTTCTCATCCATTTTCGAGAGCACGCTTGTGTTCTTGGAACCTAATTGTTCTCTCGAGGGGGCATACTGCTACCCCCCTCGTCATTCTTCCTCATTTTATTTGGCACTAGGGCATGAATTTAACTTATTTTCTTTGTCACAATGCGACATGCTACATTATGACAAATAGGGGCAAAATGTAGACACATAAAAAATGACCTAGGCCTACAAGCTCTATTTTACCACTTTCGTCCTAGCATAATTATGGCATTTTAATTATGTCCTTGGTCCACATTCAACTATTAATTAAATAATTCATAATTATTTGATTAATTTGTGTCTTTTTATTCTTCATGATTATTAAATAAATAAATTTTATTTATTTATTCAATACGTCACTAATTGTCTAAAATCTTCCTATAATTAAATAATTTTCTTAATTTATTTAATTATCTTTATTCATTATGTCTTCCTAATTATTAAATAAATATATCTTATTTATTTATTTAATATGTCAATAATCCTTAACTCTTCTTATAATTAAATAGATTTATTAATTTATTTAATTATTGGGCCCATTCTCTAAATTAAATAATTATCTTTAATTATTTAATTTCCTTATTTGACATTTCCCTCATTTTAAATAAAATTAACTATTTAAAATGGCCTCACATGCTAATTGCCACTTCTTTTTAGTAAATAATCTAAAATCAATTATTTACTGTCACACAAAATCCATATTTTGAATTAATTTCAATTCAAAAATGGTAATATTGTTCCATAAATCAAGTAATTGCTAAAATTATTGATGTTCCAAATCTTACCTTTCTGTCAAATCTTTATCTTCTTGATTTTCGAAATCTTTCTTTTTCTGGCTAATCGTTATCCTCTTGACACCTTTATTTTCAACCATCGATTTGATTTTCTCAAATTGCATCTTGGCTACTCACTTCAATTTTTTTTCCTAACCCTAATTATGGGTTGTCACACGCAATATTGACCTCTAATTTTAGGCTTTCGTCAAGTTTTAATCCTGGCCATCCATCCAAAATTGCATTTTCTATAAAATGCCAATTTTGCTCACATTTTTGGACTACCTACACTCACACCCTTAGACTTCTTTGCATTTTTATACTTGATCTCATTGCTTATTGAGTCTTAGGTATTCTTGTCATAGGCATAGCCATATTTATATAGTCTAATGTTTATCATTTTCATGATAGCATTATAGTCATTTAAATCCTTCAAACCTTTCTTTGGACTTGTCCTTTGTCATAGTTATTGCTCACACACTGAAATCTGAGGGCAACAATCACATATTTGCAACAAGTTAGAAGGTGTTATGGAGGTGATTCATGGAGGCTTTGAGGATTATCTGGTATAATCATTCTATTTATTATTGTTCCTTCATTGTGCTTTATAGCTTTCTTTGGATTTTTGATCTAATCATTGCTAAAATTAGGAAAATTCCCATTGATACAATATGCATTAAATTATTCTTTGATGGGTCTCCATACGATGAGGAGGACTAGGCACCCTTTTTTGACATAGTTTGTGGGGATTCTTGTAAGGATGGTAGAATTTGGCTTTATGGGCCTACCAATTACATTTACTTGGGCCTACTACTTTGTGGACAAGTAGATGTTTTCAATGTTTTATCCCATATTGCTATAATCTATTAGAAGTGATAAACAAGGGAGGTCTATGTAAATCTCCTCATCTCAAATCAACAACTCATTATATTTTTACAACAACATAGGTTAGGAGTTTTACCAACCACTCAGTGGAGGCAAATCTCTTCAGTATTAACAAAATATTATTTTAGTTTGCTTATGAAGAAGCACACATTAATCGATGAGGCATCATGCTTATTTCTCTTACCTTATATTTAAAATTAAGTTTAATTTATAGATAATAGAACAACCAAGTCACTCAATGATATATTTATTCATAAACATGAATTACATATTTATAGTTATTAATAACTTCAACAATATCCTATAGGCAAAAGGTGACACATATTTTTAGAGAAGGCAACCAAGTGGCAGATGCATTGGCTAATATTGGCTCTTGTTGGGATTCCACTAAATGTTGGAGGAAAATGGGAGGGTTACCACCAAAATTTCAAGCTATCATCGCGAGGGAACAAAGAAACCAAGTATTACAATGACTTTAAATCTTTCGATGACGGTTGCTGAATGGGGGGTCCACCTGATTTTATTGGGGGTCTGGTGGATGAGTGTTAACACTGAGATGGTGTACAGGTGGAGGGAATCTGATTTTTTGACTCATATAGGCTTAGAGATTTTCGTGTGTGGGGCACAGACTGGAGGATCCATGTGTCTGTCCTTTGGACCTAGTGGATGCGTTCACTTACTAAGGTGACATAAAGGTGGCGGGGTTTAAATTTGAAGGATGGTAACATGAATAAAAAAGGCAGCTTGATGAAGGAAAGATGGAAGGACATGACTTCAATGAATCTGAGGAGCCGTACCATGCGATCTCTTCTCTTGGGGATCGTGAGATATCTTGTTTTATCTCATCCTTGCATCAGTCTGTTTGAGAGTTTTAATAATTATTTGACTCTTCATCATGAAAGAAAGCCTCCTTCTAGTGTCTTTGTGCTATCTAGTTTAGTGCGAGTCTCAAATGGCACCTTTAGGATGGTTTCTATTTTTAGTCATATGGCCAAGCTGCCTCATTTTTTGTGCATTTTCTCCAAGGAGAAGGAACCCTACATGCCCGCCAATTCCTGCCTTGCTGGCTACAATCATCCCAAGATCCTCATTTACTCTGTTGTCAAGTCACCCTATGGTGATTTTCCCTTCTACGCATGTGACCTGTACGATGGCATAATTAACCATCACTATATAGCTTGCCTAAATGAATACAATGTGATAATTATCCATTACCCTGTTGGCTTTTGTATTTGGTATCTTTTGCAAACTCTTGGGCTTCCTATGTAGGTTGGAAAAATGGGTGGCGAGCAGGTGAGGACTGAGCTGGATAACTGTGATGAATTCTAGAATAATCCTTTATTTTGGCACATCTATGTGGAAGGTGACATTGCTCCTCTTATGGAGATATTGGTCAACCATGACCTTAACTTGTCTGTCCATTTTTCCAACTCGTGGAAGGATCGTAGGGTCTCAATGGGAGGTATTTCATTTGAAATCAGTGAGGAAGTCATAGCGCAAGCCACGGGATTACAGTGCACTGGGAAAAAATACCTCAAACACACCAAGAAATCGGATAATGAAAGCTTGAAAGATTTTTTCAGAGGAGATGAGGAACCAGTGTAGAACCAATTGGATTTTGAGAGAGAAGCTCTCCCGAAGCCTTGGGATCAGGTGTGCCTGATGCTGATGAAGTACGTCACCTTGGAAGGTAGGTTTAAAACCTGCTTTTTTTATCACTTCCCCTTGTTAAATCATCTTAGACACAAAATGTTGCTTAGATTTCCTTTCTTTCTTCTAATGGATTTGGAAAAATTGGTCAAAAAATGCAAAGAGTTAGCCAGCCTTAACCCCAATGATCTTCCACCGCTCCCACTCCATCAAGGGCTCATTTTGAGACTTTATCACTTCCACCTGGCCCTCTGTCCTCCTAAATCTATTACAGTTGTGTGCATTGAGGATATTGAACCCCTATCGACTGCAATTATTTCCTCGGACGAGTCTAAAAGCCCTCCCCAAAAATCCAATATGGGCACTACGGGGAATCCCAAAGCCAAGATAACCACCAAGAAACTCAAGGGTGGTTTGGGTAAGGCTCATGCCAGCACATCGGAGGGTCTCTGTGAATTGAAGTCCACTCCGACGAAATTAGCCTACAAATCCACCACTGCTGAAAAAGGGAAGGAGAAAGGTATGACATACACAATTGTTAGGGAAGGAAAAGGCAAGAACATAATAGGGAAAGAGTCCAAAGGAGACACCGTTGTGGGGACTACTGTGATGACTAGTGGCGAAAATGCCAGAAGGAGATCTGAGAGGCTTGCAAAGAATAGCAAAAAGAGGCAGATTATTGAGGATTCGAAGGAGGAGCGGTCTAACAACAAAGAGTATAAGGAAGAGGAAACTGAGGATGATGAGGACGAGATTGTGGAGGGGCCCCAGTTTACTCCTGAGGACAACAAGGTTCCTAAAGATGGCTCTACCTCTCACTCTTCGCATCCCCTGTTCGAAGAGCCTAGAGAGGTCCTGGGGACCATGGACATTGGGGAGGAGCCTTGTGATTTGGAGAAGAGAATGGACACACTCAACAAAAGGTTCCATGGGTTGACCCGCTTCACCATGAAGTTGGGCCATTTTTTCACTAGCACCCTGTCAAATGCTATCAAGGAGGAGCTGGAGGGAAATAACAGTCGAGAGAACAAAGATTGGGTTGGTGATGAGGTCGTGGACCTCCTGCTAAAAAACTGGGACAACGCTAGTTAGCTGTTCCCTGTGCCGGTGTCTTGTCTTTCGGCTACCTCTCTGTGGTCTCTATGCTGTATGTGGGTTGTCTATGTTTTCTGTTTACTTAATTTTTGTTTTTTAGTCTTGCTCCTTTTTGGCCCTTGTCGCTCGATGTGAAGGGTAGGCCTCCCTGAAAATGCTTCTTAACATTTCAAAAACAATATCCTATAAATCTGCTAACTAATATGACAACTTATTGTAGCTATTTGGAAAAAAAATAAACTTAATTTAATATAATTGAACACCTCAACAGTATTTGATGAAACATACACAAAATGCATGCAATTCCTTTAAATTATTGAAGCATATGTTCCAACATTTACAATTTCTTGCAACCATCTATTCCTTTCATGTGTGAAAATAACTTTTTCTTACAAGAATAAAGAATTTGATGGAGGTGTAGTTTGAGTGGAGGCACAAGTTTATAGATAGTTGCAGGTATAATATAATAACAGAGCTCAGTATGTTTTTCACCCATAGGAATAATACTCCAAATCTTTACTAGAAGATAGGCATAACAACAATCACCTAAAAAAATAGATACATTCATGTTAAAAATGGAGAGCCTTTAAAAGTATATAGTTGCTATGGAGCGCCTCCTAAACCAACTCACCCTTCTCCATCCATAAAAACTATTCAACTATATTCACTACAAAGGATTTTTTCAAAAAGAACATTTATAAAAAAAACCCATGTGCTTTGTGTGGCCTTGTGGTTTCTAGTGATTGTTGTTTTAAGTAAGATTTATTCTTCTTTTTTAAACAATTTGTATGTAGAACATAGTCTACAGCTTACTGAAGACAGCCTTCTACTGCTAGTTATGGTCTATTATGATTTACAAAAATTTTGCCAAAGAAATTTCATTAACCCTTCAAAAGTGTCCCACCAACAAAATCTTCCCTTTATCAACAATGAATTTACTAACAATCACACTTAATAAATTTGCTATAATTTTAGGTATATATCAAAATCGTCTTCTTCACTCACCACCAAAGGATTCAATGAAATTAGATTAAAAAATGCTCTCATAGTTTATCTAGAGAAAAAAAACCTATTTATTAAAATGGTAGACATATATAAAGGTTCATTGGATAAAATTTTAAAAAGTGCCAATGCTCAAAACTCAACATGTAGTTTCATTTATTTGTATATACTTATATAGTTTGAAATTTACCTCCAAAACCTAAGTGTAGAGGAGGATATTTTCTACCCTTAAGTCTCAGGAAAAGAAGAGTCTGCAAGGAGAAAATGGTCGTCAACTACCTCAAGGAACAAAGCTCAGGTGACAGGATAAAATGATAAGAGTTTCAGAAATAGAAAGAGTAAGTCATAGAGGTCTTCTAGATAGGACTAACAAACTCTCAACCAAGGATGACAACATGAACCAAGGACTATAGCATGACACACACATGTCCCAATGATGCGCTGACATCTTGTACAAAACTATTATTCTTGAATTTAGCTACACTCAATTCATGGGATAACCCCTATGAAACTTGTCTGTTTCATAGCCTATGCTCTCTAAGCACATAAAATGAGCTAAATCCTACTTGCCCTCGTGTGTGGTCCAAAGCCTCCAAAAGTCATTTTGAGTGTTTCCTCTTTTTGCCTTTTAAAAATTTGCGAAAGGATAAAAATTGCAAAGTTTAGTTCTGGGAGTTAGTCATTTTTCTTGCATATGAAAGAGTGCTTAATTTTAGCACACCTGCATATTCTTGGTTAACTATTTTTCCTTAGTCATTTTTATTTTACATGTAGTGTCTCTTAATTTTAGCACACTTGCAAATTTTTGATATCTTCGATGTAGTGTCGGGAAAATTCCCCTACATTACATGTCTTTCATGCAGTGTTAGGAAAATTCCCCTATATTACATATCTTTCATACAATGTCAAGAAAATTTCCCTACATTACATATCTTTAATACACTGTCGTGAAAATTCCCCTACATCACATATCTTTCATTCAATGCCGGGAAAATTTCCCTACATTACATATCTCTCATGCAGTGTCAAAAAAATTTCCCGCTTATGCATGTAACTTTGCCTACCCCATGTAGGGGTGGGATTTTTTCCCGTCCATACATCACTTTTCTCTACCCCCATGCAGGGGCGGGTTTTTTCCCCACCTTTGTATCTCAGCCACTAAGTCACATGAAAAAGGTCATATTTTTTCCGCCTTTGCATCTCAACCACTAAGTCACATGACAAAGGTCATATTTTTTCCGCCTTTGCATCCAAACTATCAAACCACATGTAAGAGCTCAATTTTTCAATGCCATTGCATTTGACCCTCCAAAGCCCATGCAATATCTCAAATTTTTTCGGCCAATGCATAAAATCCTAAAATTTTCTAACATTGGAAAACATGAAATTTCTTTTGCAATTACTCTTGCATGCCATTTCAATCTTTTGTGTCTGGATTCTTTAGCTATTTTGATCAATTTCTTGCTACTCCAAAAATGTATGATCCAACACCAAACAAGAAATTCATGAATTATAGATATCAAGGGTTTTTTGCAACAACTTCTATTTCTTCAAATGTTTATGAGATCAAGGACACAAAGATAGATATGTTGATATGTCTAAATTTTTGGAAAGAACAAAGAAGCAGTCATTGGATGATGGAATGGAATGCATTGTAGAAATAAATATCCCATTGGTGGCTTCATTTCTGATAGTAGCATGCAATCTAGAGTTTGTTCTTGCAGTGGCATCTCATTACAATAAGGATGATAGGAGTGTTAGAGATCTTGATGGGAACATAATCAACAAAATAGATGCAAATTTCTTTGATTAAATCTTCTAGTGTCTGAGTATTGATACATTAGCAGGCTCATTTTGATAGCAATCCTACCAAATAATTGAGGACAACCAAAAAATCCTTTCCTCTGACTCAATCATCCAAGAGTTTACATTAATTATGTAGAAGGAATGTGAAGATGAAGCTTTCTCAATAGCTTCAATTGACAAATTGATGGCCATTTAGCTCATATTGGATAACCTAAAAGTATTTTTAGAAAGGCATCTGAAATCTTGCATCACTGTCAAGGACTCAATCACACGAGTTATTTCCATCTCCAAACATACCTCGAGTCTAGATGAATCAAAAGTTCAAGCAGCCTTGAAGAAATACAAAGATTTCTTGGAGAAATATGGTGAAGAATAGATGGATGTGCTTTTTCCATAGTTTATTTTCAAAAAAATTTCTTTATGTAATTAGTTGATGACATATTACATGTCTTTTATACATATGTAATTACATGTAAAAACAACACAAGTCCTAAAACAAATCAAACTATGTTGTTGAATAAGTCAAATTAGTTCATCTTTTCCTATTTTTGCTCTCAACTCTTGTATATATATATGAGGGAGCTTCTTTGTAATAGGGACATTTTATCTTTTGAAGTGAAGCACTGCCCATTTGAGAAATATATTAAGACTTTGTGTTTAATGTGCATATCAAATATCAATCAATAAAAGAGGAAAATTTTGCATCCAACCTTTGTTTTGGATCTTATTGGTTATGTGTAAGATTGTTTTTACATCCTTCTTACTACATTTTCTTGCAATTGATTGATTAAGTGGCATTATATCTTATATTTGAAAGGAAATTCAAATCTGATCTTGATAGTCTTTGTGCTACATAATTATATTTGGAGTTTATGTTCTAATGTGTGAACTTTGCTAATAATTCAAATAGTTTGGTTTATGGGTTATTTAATACATTTTATGGATATTTTGGTGGTGTATGTTGATAGAGAGAGTTATATAGTTAGTGTGTGGGGGAGAAACCTGAGAGATGGATAGGGGCTGCGAGGGATATTTTTAGGGAGACACCTAAGAGAGAGAGAGATGAGAGGGAGAGAGAAACATAAAGACCTGAGAGAGGGAGATGAAGTGAGGGAGAGAGATAAAGACCTGATATGGAGAGAGGGAGTGTGAGAGAGGGGGTTGGAGTAAGATAGATTTGTCTAGGTAGGGTGGGAGGGAGTGAGACCTAAGAGAGAGAGAGAGTACTACATCAGAGAAATAAAGCTATCTAGTTAGGATGGGAGGGAGAGAATTGAGAGAGGGAGAAGGGGTGGGAGGGATATTTTGAGCGAAAGACCTAAGAGAAGGGGTTGGTGTGAGAGAAAGTTTTCTAGGTAGGGTGGGAGGGAGTGAGACCTAAGAGAGAGAGACTTGAAAGGGAGAGAGATATATTTTTCTAGTTAGGGTGGGGGAGAGACCTAAGAGAGGGAGAGGGGTTGGGAGGGATATTTTGAGGGAGACACCTAAGAGAGAGATACCTGAGAGAGAGAGAGATGAGGGGGAGAGATAAAGATAAAGACCTAAGAGAAGGAGATGGAATGTGTGTGTGTGTGTGTGTGTGTGAGAGAGAGAGAGAGAGAGAGAATGAGTGTGAGAGAGGGGGTTGGAGTGAGAGAGATTTGTCTAGGTAGGGTGGGAGGGAGTGATACCTGAGAGAGAGAGACTACTATATCAGAGAAAGAGAGTTATCTAGTTAGGATGGAGGGAGAGACCTAAGAGAGGGAGAAGGGTGGGAGGAATATTTTGAGGGAGAGACTTGAGAGAGAGGGAGTGTGAGAGAGTGGGTTGGATTGAGAAAGAGTTTCCTAGATAGGGTGGGAGGGAGTGAGACCTAAGAGAGAGAGATACTTGAGAGGGGGGAGATTTATCTAGTTAGGGTTGGGGGAGAGAGACTTGAGAGAGGGAGATTGATTGGGAGGGATATTTTGGGGGAGACATTTGAGAGAGAGATACCTGAGAGAGAGAGAGAGAGAGATATGAGAGGGAGAGAGAAAGATAAAGACCTAAGAGAGTGAGATGGAGTGAAAAAGAGAGAGAGAGAAATACTTGAGAGGGAGAGAGATTGTGTGAGAGAGATGGAGTTGAAGTGAGAGATATTTTCTAGGTAGAGTGGGAGGGAGTGAGACTTGAGAGAGATAAATATACTACATTGGAGAAAGAGAGTTATCTACTTAAGATATGAGGGAGAGAACTGAGAGAGGGAGAAGGGGTGGGAGGGATATTTTGAGGGAGAGACCTGAGAGAGAGGGAGTGTCAGAGAGGAGGTTGGAGTGAGAGAGAGTAGTCTAGGTAGGGTGGGAGGGAGTGAGACTTGAGAGGGAGAGAAAGAGTTATCTAGTTAGGGTGGGGGGTAGAGACCTAAGAGCAGGAGAGTGGTTGGGAGGGATATTTTGAGGGAGATACTTGAGAGTGAGTGAGTGGGAAACACCTAATAGAGAGACGTGAGAGAGAGATAGATGAGAGAGAGATAGCTGAGAGAGAGAGAGGTGAGAGGGAGAGAGAAAGATAAATACCTAAGAGAGGGACTTGGATTGAGAGAGCGAAAGATAAATACCTGAGAGAGAGAGAGGGAGTGTGAGAGAGGGGGTTGGAGTGAGAGAGAGTTATATAGATAGGGTGGGGGAAAGACTTGAGAGAGGAAGAGGGTTGGGGAGGGATATTTTGAGGGAGACACCTAAGAGAGAGAGAGAGAGAGAGATGAGAGGGATAGAGAAAGATAAAAACTTGAGAGAGGGAGATAGAGAGAGAGACTTGAGTGGGCGTGTGAGAGAGGGGGTTAGATTGATATAGATTTATCTAATTAGGGTGGGAGGGATTGAGAATTGAGAGAGAGACTACTACATTGGAGAAAGAGAGTTATCTATTTAGGATGGGAGGGGGATACTTGAGAGAGGGAGAAAGGGTGGGAGGGATATTTTGAGGGAGGGACCTGAGAGAGAGGGAGTGTGAGAGAGGGGGTTGGATTGAGAGAGAGTAGTCTAGATAGGGTGGGAGGGAGTGAGACCTAAGAGAGAGAGATTTGAGAAGGAGAGAGAGTTATCTAGTTAGGGTGGGGGAAAGACCTGAGAGAGGGAGAGTAGTTGGGAAGGATATTTTGAGGGAGACACCTGAGAGAGAGAGAGAAATTAGAGGGAGAGAGAAATATAAAGACTTGAGAGAGGGAGATAGAGTGAGTGAGAGAGAGAAATACCTAAGAGGGAGAGAGAGAGAGGGAGGGAGTGTGAGATAGGGGGTTGGAGTGAGAGAGACTTGTTTAGGTAGGGTGGGAGGGAGTGATAACTGAGAGAGAGAGACTACTACATTGGAGAAAGAGAGTTATCTAGTTAGGATGGGAGGGAGAGACCTGAGAGAGGGATAAGGGGTGAGAGGGATATTTTGAGGGAGAGAGATGAGAGAGGGAATGTGAGAGAGGGTGTTGGAGTGAGATAGTAGTCTAGGTAGGGTGGGAGGGAGTGAGACATGAGAGAGAGAGACTTGAGAGGGAGAGAGAGTTATCTAGTTAGCATGGGGGAGAGACCTGAGAGATATATACTTAAGAGAGAGAGATATCAGAGGGATAAAGAAAGATAAACACTTGACAAAGGGAGTTGGAGTGATTGAGAGAGAAAGAACAAAGAGGGAGAGAGAGAGAGAGAGGGAGAGAGGGGGGGTTGGAGTGAGCGAGTTTTCTAGGTAGGGTGTGAGGGAGTGAAACTTGAGAGAGAGAGACTTGAGAGGGAAATAAATTTATCTAGTTAGGTTGGGGGGGGAGACCTGAGAGAGGGAGAGGGATTGGGAGGGATATTTTGAGGGAGAGACTTGACAAAGAGGGAGTCGGAGACACCAGAGAGAGACCTGAGAGAGGGAGTTTGAATGAGAGAGAGAGAGACTTGAGAGGGAGAGAGAGAGGGAGTGTGAGAGAGGGGTTTGGAGTGAGAGAGATTTGTCTAGGTAGGGTGGGAGGGAGTGATACCTAAGAGAGAGAGAGAGACTAATACATCAAAGAAAGAGAGTTATCTAGTTAGGATGTGAGAGAGACCCGAGAGAGAGGGAGGGATATTTTGAGGTAGGGACTTGAGAGAGAGAGAGTGTGAGTTGTCTAGGTAGGGTGGGAGAGAGAGAGAGAGAGAGAGAGAGAGAGAGAGAGAGAGAGAGAGAGAGAGGAGGGATATTTTGAGGGAGAGACCTGAGAGAGAGGGAGTGTGAGAGAGGGGGTTGGAGTGAGAGAGAGTTTTCTAAGTAGGGTGGGAGGGAGTGAGACTTGAGAGAGAGAGAGAGACTTGAGAGGGAGAGAGAGTTATCTAGTTAGGGTGGGGGGATAGACCTGTGAGATGGAGAGGGGGTGGGAAGTATATTTTGAAGGAGAAAAATGAGAGAGAGGGAGAAAGAGAGGGAGTGGGAGACACTTGAGAGAGAGATACTTGAGAGGGAGAGAGACTTGAGAGAGAGGGAGTGGGAGAGACCTGAGAGAGAGAAAATTGTGAGGAAGAGAGTTGTATAGTTATGGTGGGAGGGAGAGACTTGAGATAGGGAGAGGGGGTGTGAGAGATCCAAGAGACAGATGGTGCAAGGGATAGAGAAAAGGAGAGAGAGTTGTATAGTTAGGGTGGGAGGGAGAGACTTGAGATAGGGAGAGGGGGTGTGAGAGATCCAAGAGATGGATGGTGGAAGGGATAGAGCGAGGGAGAGACTTGAGAGAGAGGGGGTGTGAGGAATAGAGGGAGGGAGAGACTTGAGAGAGAGGAGGTGGGAGGGATAGAGGGAGGAAGAGACCTAAGAGGGGGAGTTATATTGTACATTAAACCCTCAACCATATACCTTAAACCCTAGGGATGGAAGATAAGGTAGAGAGTGTAGGAGATACCTAGAGAGGGTTGAGAGATCTAATGGGTACATATTGGTTAAGAGGGAAGGAGGAAGATAGGGAATGAAAGAGAAAACCTCAATGATCATAAACTACAAACTCTAAACATTATCAAATTGGTGGAGAGAAAGACACAAAGAGAAAGGAAAGTTAGTTTTTTGTCAATGCAACTCATTTGGCGAGTGCCAACTTTGGCGCTCACCGAATTTGGCGAGCGCCAAATGTGATGTGCCATTTGGAGAGCACCAAATTTGGCACTCACCAAATGAGCTGCTTATGGATGTGGTTTTCCGATGAGGATACCAAATTTACACATATTTTTGGCCATGCTAATTGTCTCATTTGCATGTCTTTCGATGCAAGTTTATTAAAAAACTATGATGACATTGGGCTCTCTCTTAGCTATCTAAATATATAAAAAAAATTAATGTTTTGATTATGTTAAGGTTTTCATCCATAACTTCTCTTATTATTTCATCTTTTTTTTTGTCAAAAACCAGCATGTGCTAGTTTTAGCATAGATTTTTACCTATTCATCGAATCTTGAAAACATTTTTTTTTTAAACTAGACTCCATTCTACAGATGATGAAAAAAAGAATCGATTTTTTATTAGTTTTCAAAAAAAATTACGGGGGAACATGCTCAAATTTTAGCTTTTCAGGATGTGTCCACTTTGAAAATTCATAAATATTATATATTCATTAAAAAAAGTAGTCGAAAGAATGAGGATAAACTACATGGTGTTAGCTAATTTCTCACCATTTGGATTTTTTAAATTCTAAAAAAAATTTAATCAAAAAGGGGGGGCCTCAAGCACTATACTATTTTTTTGATAAAAATTAAGACTTGTTCCCCCCTTTTGAACCCTTAATCTTCATTATTTTCAAAAAAAATTATTAGCTTAGAAACTAGACTCAGAGCACTACAACTCTTGTTCTTGTCGTGTCTTCAAATTTTGAGCATAACTATATTCATTTTCTCGTGCACATCAGATTTTGTTTATTTCAAAAAAAAAGTGGCATCTCAAGAGCCATTTTTGTGTCACAACTTGGTGCACTTACCCTGGGGAGGGTTCAACTCCCAATCTTGACACTCTTTCTGTCTCGCAGTTGACTGAGTCCATTGACCTCTCCACTAGGGGGTAAACTATTGTCACATGGGACCCTCAACCCTCATCAGTACCTCTTAACCTCTCTAATTTCATCCTCACTGATAGCTTAGGCTTTTAGTGTAGTGACAGTTGGTATGAGTTAACATAAACCTAGCTTAAGAGAAATAAGCAGTCTGCTATAGAGGGTTCATCTTCATCAATTCTAGTAGGATATAAGAGACAAAAGAGGAAGTAAAAGGTGCAAGCTCAAGAAACCTTTGGTATATATATGTAAGGTTTCATCATTATATTTTACACTCTATCATATATTGATAGACATTTTATCACTTGTGTAAGGTTATCAATTCAATCTCTTTGATCTTGACATTCTCCAACATGGTATCAAAGTCATGAGAGAATGTTTCCTCCTACATCAAGGTGACTCCTACACATATCCCTATCATTGGAGCATAATGACGTCAAAAAAACACTATCATTGCATTTGAAAGGCTAGGTAAATGAAGAAATACCTTTTGTTTCATCAAATTTGGTAAATAAAAAAAAAATTCAAATTTTTGGTCGTAGGTAAAAAATTTCCACAGTCCATGAAAATAGTTTTGAGAGCTTTTGGATTTAACTATGTACTTTTTATTAGATCAACGTTTCAATGCAAACTTAGTGATTCATCATCGAGAAGAGGAGTGATGATTCTGAAATCAAATTCATCACTCCTCTTCCTGATGATGAATCATTGAGTGTGATTTGAAATGTCAATCTAAATAAAAATACACAGTTAAATCTAGAAGCTCCCAATTTTTTTGTCACTATTCTTGTTATATGAAAATTTGTTAAAAAAAACTAGTAGAAAACCAATCTACCCTATACCTATCTGCTATTTTGGTTCAATATTTTCTATTTATTGACCACGTCCTCTCACCATGCCTATGAGATCATGACCTGCTCACAAGTTTCATGCCTAAGGATTTGCATTTTTTGCTTATGTTTTTCTAGTAAGTTAAAGATTAGAGAAGGGATTTCTCTCACTTTGGAGGCTCTCATCTGCGTGAAGCTTAAACCCATTCTGATTTGGGTGGCTCCCCTACATAATTGGTTCCACCTCACACACTCCACATCCTCATCGAGCATACACTTGATGTTAATGATTTCTTGAAGAGTGGTTTTGCTTCACCCTCATCATCTACATCAGGTGTCGATGACCTATTAATGGAAGCCCTCTTGTATTGTATTGCAACATACATAAGGAATGAGTGAATTCATTGCAATATTTCAAGCTTCACACTATCAAGGACTCATAATTGATTTTTTGTTTGGGTGCATTGTCTATGCTCACCTCTTTTGACCTACAAATCAATCCTTGTAACATTGGAAAGACACTTTCATCAAGCTTTTCTCCTAGTTGTTTTCCTTTATCGACTTTGTGCCAACACTAGAGATTTCTTCCTAAAAATATTCATAGCAAGGCTCCTATTGACCCCCATGCAAGAAAACATGCCCACCCTATTGAGGTTTTATGCTCACAGCTCACAACCCACTGAGGGACAAAGGCGCAATATATTTTGAGTGGAGACAAATGCATAGCCACCATTTGCAAAGATTACAAGGATAAGGGAAAACCCCCCATTTATTCTTGCTCTGGTTGAAAGTAAGTTCAGTAGGTCAAGCGTCAATTGAACCAAAAGTGGTGGGGGAAGAAAGAGGGTATACACCCTACATGGAGGAAGAGTGGCACTATCAATGCATTGGACTTCTTTTTTGAGCGTAAAGCAATCAAAAGGTCTTCTCTTTCTGGTGGCAGTTTTGTGTTGTTCTTAGGTCCCATAGGCTGTTGTGGCCTTGTGGACGTTATTAAAATATTTCATTTCCACTATTATGTTACAATCTCGTCCAGCAAGGTGTCATCTCACAATTTTCTTAGTCAATCCCTCCTCATGGCACTATATAACCCAAAGACCTAATCTATATAGGTCCCACATGGCCTAATTTGCATCTTTTTCACCATTTCAACATCCCACGCAATCAACAAAAGTTATCTTTTAAAATGTTTCCCACATTTTAAAATTTTGCATGGTCTTCGAATAGTCAAGTTTGACCTTTCAACTTGGGTTTGTTAATTTTAATTATTGTAATGGTTCTCACTTAATCAGTTTTAGCTAAAAAGATTCTAACCAAAATATTTTATGTTGACCTCTAGTGGTCAAGACCACCAAGTTAACCAATTAAGAGTTTGTAAAAGGGGGATTTTTTCTGTTTTGTAATAACTTGAAAATTGAGAGTTAAAATTTGAAGTGTGAATAGTTGACAAAAAAATCTTTCCATTCCAAAGACTTTAGTGTTGAGATGGTATAGAAATTGTGTTTTTTAATTCATTTTTTGCTATCCAAAGTCATGATTGTAAGCCAATTTTGACGGGGCATAACTTTCACCTTGTTTATCAAAAAATTCACGCTTTTTTTACGCATATTATAATTTCACATAGAGTTCATGTTTTCTTGTATTTTTTAGATTTGCATTTCTCATTATTCCAAAATCTACGAAAATCATTGTGCACTATAAACAATTGATTTGGCATCCAATCTTCACACAAGTTGTAATTATTTTGCGCATTGTTTTGGGGGGGATCTCTAAATCAAGGGGCGTAATTTGGGTGTTTTTTCTTTGAAGTTTGTTGGTTTAAATGATCATGTATCTCACACTAAATCTCTTCCATTTATGTGAGTATTCTTCGTAATCATCCTAATAAATAAAAAATAAAATATGGATATTGTGGAAAGAAAAGGCATACAATAGAAGAATGTCAGTTTCGTAGAATTGAGGAAATGGAGAAAATTATTCTTAATCATGCTATTTCCTTACCTGGTCCTCTAGTTCCAACGCATGCCTAAACATCATCCAGTCACTCATACATCTTGTGAGAAACCATCATTTATGGATGAAAAATCTAGTTAGATGGCTTGCATTGATATCTCATCTACCATATCACCCATTGCTACATTTGATCTAGTGTTGACTCATCCATGAGTTCCAATTATTCTTTGCATCAATAAATTTATATTATTGTTCTAGATCTACCACATTAGGATGTATATCTACCAAACATTACATCTTTGTTTTTAGAATCCCACCTTGCATATTTGGATGACACCATTGAATGCATTCATCTCCTCTATGATGTTAGTGTTGATGAAGTTGCATGAACATAACCATCTTTAGATATAGCTCTTGCCTTGCCTACATCAAATTTTATCATGAAATATTGTGTAGATATTCATGAGTTGACCTATTCATCTCAATCATCATCATTTCCAGTAGTACTAGATTCTCATTGGTCCTGTTATCACCATAAATCCATGGTCCTTATTCTTGAATATCATATAGCATGTGGATGATCTTATCATCATCCATCATATGCCAACATTATCTTGGAGATATTTCAACATCATTGGAATCATTTCAGTCTTTGGATCATGTTGATAATTCAAAGACATTGACCTTACTTCCTACATATTAGGAATGGGAAGTCATCTTGCGCACATTTGTGGTGTTGTTTCTTCCCAAGGGGAGAAATTTTGTTTAGTGCTCATGGATCATCTTCAACATCTAATGTTGAGCATTTTCTAGCACTACATACATCATTTTGAAGGGAGGATGCATGGTTTCTCTTCCCTTATTAGTTTTGGGAGGAAAAAATTATTCACATGGAGTTCATTACTTCACATTTTTTTGGGGGTCACACATACCTCTCTTTTCTCTCCTACAAGGGGAACATTCATTGTGCATTGTGCTAGAAGTAGTCCTTGGGGTAATGACGAGTCCTCCATATATCACTTATCTTATTCACTTGTACATTTCATTGCATTTGTATCATTTCTCTTTTGGAGAGATTTTTATTTTCCACTAGGTTTTTCTCCATTACTCCACTTTATGAAAAATTTGTACATGAGTACCTAACATGACCTAGTAGCCAAGACTCATCATCTTGTAAAAATTACTCCTGAAGTTTCACTTAAGGGGGGTGCTAGTGTAAATAGATTCATTATAATACCTAGTTAGCTAATCACTTTTCTAAGATTGACCTATTCACACTTAGCTTAAGTTTTCTTAGGCTATTTCATATTTTTGTCTCACTTAATATGATTGAAACATGTGTCATCATCACTTGAGACACCTATTGCATGTATATTTGACACTTGTCAAACGAGCTCATAAGTGTTCCAACTTTGGAGGGTTAGTCAGCTGTTCACTCCTACTTTCCTACCTGATCTACCTTGCATATATATGTAAGGCTTCATCACTATATTTTACACTCTTCATCATATATTGATATACATACTATTGTTCTCATATTTTCACTTGTGTAAGGTTATCAAATCAAGCTCTTTGATCTTGGCATTCTCCAAAAGAAGCATCTTTTCCAACAAAGAAACAACTTCAAGAAGAGAAGTATCCCTATCAATCACCTAGTTTTCCAAACCATCTACATAACTGCTAGCCTCCCTAAAACGTTGAAGTAGTTGAAAATTTCCCCAACAACCCCCAAGCTCTCTTCATCAAATAAGATAGTTTCCAATAATTGAAGCATTTTTTTAGAGCATTAATTGTAAGGATAGAGCCTCCTTTGATGATTTTTTTTGTATATTTATTTTTAGGGAAAGTTCAAGACCTAAGGTAAGGGCTTGAATATCAACTTAATTATTTGTACACCCTCCTGTATTTTTTTGGAAACTGCCATAATTACTAACCCTTATAAATCACAAAGAATGCATCCAACCCTCGAAGCTCTAGGATTACCCCTAGAAGCTCCATCAAAGCTTAAATTTTCAAAGAATTAAGGGGAATCCACTTTGCATTTTATTTTCTATATTTATTCCCTCTAAAAAATTTAAAAATTTAAAATCTATTTGGGACTTTGACAAAAGTATGAATGGACTATGTAGACTAGATATTTGACTTTTGATATATTATAGAAAACTTGCTCATAATTTTAAATGTTAAATTCATTTTATGGTTCATACAATGAATGAAAATCATGTATGGTGAACAAGATGAAATTATAACTTTACACAAAGACTATTTCTATGACCTTGCATTATTAAATCTCTATCCACCCCTACATACACCAAATTTTGACAATTATGTAGTCATCCATACCTAAAATTTTATTCAAATATTTATTAATTAATTCACATGGATTAATGATGTTGCATTCTCCTTCATTTTATGAATTGAGAGTAGACGAGGTTGGTAGATATGATTTTGTATAGTATACACATGGATACATACACAAGAAGTATTATACACTACTGTAACTTCATCTAAAGATAATACAATAAAATTTGATTGTTTTGTTTTTTTTCCTATTTTCATATTTTTCTACCTCATCAAGATAACTTTCCCATTTTCATGTGCTATTTATTGACCAATGTGTGTTATGAAAGTTTAGAATGCTTATAAATTTTAAATAAAATACTATTATTTAGGTAGTTTGTCATAAGATGTCTTCTAGTTGTTGGAATAATGAAGAAGATCATATCCCCTATTAGCAGTTTTGTTGTCATTGATTTCACCATGATATATGAGTTACAACTACAAGACTCTAAGTCATACCAATCTGGTATTCTAAACTGGTAATATAGAACCAACCTCCAGTATTTTTCTCTAGAATCCTCTCTGGTAAATTGTTGATACTTCAATTTTTTGGAAATAGTCTGTGACTGAGAAATGCATACATTAACATGAACTCATAAGCACAGTTGTTCATGGTTATCTCTAGTATCAATTTTGTCTTGGCTATTAGTTCTATTGTTGGCCGACCTATCAAACAGATAAAGATGTAATGGATTAAATTTTGTTTGTATAATCCGTGCCGACAGCTATAGCGTGCCACATATTTGGATTATCAATTGAGAAGATTTGTCAAGCCGACCTGATTGTAATCCTTGACAATCAGGTATATATACAAGATACTTTTGTAGAGTTGGATATAGAGATGAATGAATGGTGCTGAGCGAATATTAGCAAACTAAAAATGGAAGAGAAAAAGGTGAAGTGTGATCTACTGGCATGCAAATTTTCTTGAACTACAAAGGAATTGAATCTGCACTTAAGGTGTATTTCTATTAGTTCATTCTGGCAGTCAGCCAATTTGTTACTTCATTTTTGTAGGCAGTGAGCCTCCCATTTTGGATAGTGAGTCTTGGAAGTGAGCCACCCTTTTGTAATATCTTATAACCAATTATACTATATTGTGAGTTAATCCTCACCATGGTTTTTCCCACTCTGGGTTTTCAACGAAATTTTTTTGGTGTCTCTTGTGCATTGTGTTCATGTTTTGTTGATGATTTTGTTATATTAATCATTGTATGTTTTGGATTTATTGGATGGTATTTGTTCAGTAAGTTTAAGTATATACCGATTCACCCCCCTTCTTAGTATATTGGATATTTAACAATTGGTATCAGAGCTTGGTTCCTTTGGAGAAGTCTAACAACTCGAGGGAGATATTGAAGATTGAACAGATGGAGGATAATGCAGAAATCCAAACTACTCTTGATGATATAGACAAAGCTGAAAATGAGAATAAATATTTGAAAGAGAATCTTGATGAGGTGAATGAATGTGTCTGAAAGTTGAAAGAAAAATTAAGGAAGTTCAAAGAGAGACATAGAGAAGTCAGTGACCAATTGAAACAAGCAAATGAAGACATTATAGGATTGAAGCTGCAAGTGGAAGAAAACAAAATAATTGAAGAATGTTTGAATACATAAATAAAGAATAAGTTTGATGAATGTTCTAGACTTGAGCAAGAAGTATTAAATTTGAGAGTAGAAATGGAAAAGGAAAAATTATTTGAGGATAATTTCAAGACAAGCTCCACCAGGCTTGATGAACTGATTGCTGGACAAAAAACCTCTAAAGACAAAGGAGGACTAGGATTGGAAATAGGTGAAAGTTCTAAACCAACAAAAGATCAAAAGACTCAAGAAAAAGGAAAGAAGAAAAGGAATCAAGGAAGAAAACCACCTATCAGACAACCAAATGCATAAAGGTACCCATCTTTCAATGGTACTTGTTTCTCTTGCAACAAGTTTGGGCAAAAGGAAATTGAATGTAGAAGTAGGATGAATAAGTTTTTTGGTCCTTTCCCTGGACAATGCTATGCTTGTAAAAATCTTGGACACAGAGCTAGTGAATGCAGAACTCAGATGATGAACTGGTTTAATGGAGGAAGGATGAATCAATCCTTTGTTGGCTATTGCTATACATGTAATAAATATGGGCATAAGGAAAATCAGTGTTGAACAAGGTTTAATGGAATTTAATCAAGTCAAAGAAGTGTTGACTGTTATAACTGCAACAAACTAGGACATATTTCAAAGGTATGTAGAATAAAAAAGGGAAGATAGTCTATTTTGGAAAAGAAGAATGAACGTGAGAAGAAGGTTGAAAAAGAAGAAGTTAAGCAGGAAATGAGAAAAGTATGGAAAAAAAGAAGAATTAGAGAACTTTGATGCATCTATACCCTCATCTGGTGCAAATGATCCCTTTGGTAACTAGACCTAGCATGGTCTTAGGGGGAGCTTTAGCAAAAAATCCTTAAAACCCCAATTATGAGTGTGTCAGATTTGTGACACGAAATAGAGTTGTAAGAAATCAATATGCAAAGGTTTTGGAAAACAAATCGGATGAAAAGAGGCTTGAATGCTCGTTTGTGGAGCATATTAGGGTTTTATAACACAACTAAAGGAATTTAGCAGCTTTTTGAATGCCAAGTGCATTAAATGCGAATTAGGGCATCACATTAATCTATAAAACAAGATTATGAAGGAATTTCAATCATTTTTGCATTCAAAAGAAGTGGAGAGTGGACTAGAGTGATCTAGAAGCAAATTGAGGAGTGGCCGGTGCAAACCCTAGTTTCGGCTATTTGTGAGGAAAAGGTATTTTTGATTTTATGCACTACTGTGAGATTGTGGAAATTCCTTCTTGAATATTTTTAAGTATTTGGAATATAGAAAATGACAACTCTTGTAGTCATACAAACAAAAGAAAGACCTAGGCCCTCCTAAATAAAATATTCGATGAAGGTCTTCGAAGATGAGCTTGTGTGTGCTTTCTCTTCAATTCCTCATGATGTCATGCCAAAAGAGGATACCAGAATGTACATTAGGGTTAAGTCAAAAGAATTCAATCATATCAAACTGATTGATATATGGATGAATGAACTCACTAATGATAAATTTTGGTTAAAACCTAAATACTCAAATCTTATGACAATGAAGTTGGACTGCTGGAACAATTTTCCAAACTTTAGCTCTACAGTGGATGATTTGTATGTAAAGTCAATTCTTATTAAAATACATGACCAGTTCTTATGGAATAATGAACCGCACTTGATAAACAAGGAATAAATTAAAGCCACCAGACTCTATGACACTAGATCGATACTTGTGTTGAAGGCAATGAAAAATGAAAGTATCAAATATCACTGGTACTACTTATGACAAAAGGGGTCTAGCGACAAAACCTATTAGAAATCCAACCAAGAAGTATGCATCTATAATGATTGGCCATAAAATCTACTTCACCAACAAAGAGAATTATGTGTCTGCTACAACTATATATACTGGTTATGATATGTTTGTAAATGGTACAAGCTATGATATGTGTGAATTGCTTCAGCAACAACTACTTGAGAACTTGAGAATGTAAAAGGAGAAGAAGTACCCATTTAAGTTTGGTTCTCTGATTGTATGCCTATTATTCTACTTTTTGAGAAACATTCCAAGAAAATCTGGAACTGTATGTTGGGATCCATCCCGACCTGTTGCACATCATATTTTTGAGCATATGAAGAATTTGTGAAATGTGAACGATGTAGAAAATACCATGATGACATTATTTTCAGTGTTCAAGAAGAATATGAATGAGAGAGATAGAATTTTGAGGAAGATGGTTGAGAAATATAAAGATGAAATTATATTTAATGTATCTTCTAATGAATGCATGATAGAAGCAGTTGAACCCCAGACCATTTGGATTCAACCTCTAGGTTATGAAGTCTCAGAAGATATTGTTGAAGGATATGTGCAACTCTTGTTGAAGAGTCCTAAAGATCCAAATGAACCTTCGATTGGAACTTATGTAGAAAAATCTAGAGAATTTCGCTTGGAGCAACACAAAGCTCAAAGTAAGAAAAATGTGGAGAAAATGCTTAATCAATGTTTGACACCTGAACAGTTAGCTCAAGAAAGAGTTGTTTAAGGACAAAAGTCTGCAGAACTACCCAATGTAAGGAGATCTAGTAGGACATCTCCTTCCATACCAAATTTTGGACTTGCTACAACAAAATCTGTTCCCAACACTACTGATAAGGGCAAAGGCTCGGTTTCGTCCGAATTGACTACTAGATCAATAAAAAGGAAAGGCATTCCTCTGGTAGCCCCTATCAAATAGAGAAAACAAAAATCTACTAGAGAAAATAATATGATCATTACAAATGATCAAGAGGAAGAGGAAGAAGACCCTACTACAAAATTGACAAGAAAGAGAAGGGTTAGTGTTTCCTCTGGTGAAGGTGCATCACAAGAAACCAACAAAGTTCAATATGTATCATCTTCAGATGATGAATCAGGTGATCATGAAGCAAAGAAGGCCAAAATTTTAGAATAAATAAGGAAACAATAAGCATTATCAAGGACACTACAGAGAAGTATGGCATGATTGGTGCATCTAGTTTGGCCTCCAAACCTAGAAAAGAAACTTCTACAAAAGTCATAGAAGAACCCCCTTCTGGTGCTACAAATGAAAATGAACCTATGGAAGTGAATGACAATAATGTGCCTTCGGAAATAGGTAGTGCAAATATTCTACCAGAAATTAATGTTCACAATGAAAATCCAGAAAATGAAAAACCTGTTGAAGAAAATATTGAAGTAGAAGTTAATGTTTCTACCCCTCTGATACTTCGAGGGGAAGCAGAAGAGAAAAATAATGAAGAAAAAGAAGAAGAGAAAATTGAAGAGGATAAGGTAGAAGAACAAAAATCTGAAGAAAAGGAAATGGAAGAGAAGAATGCAGAATATGAGAATGCAAAAAAGGAGAACACTGAGGAATTAAAAGCAGAGGAGGAAGTAGAAAACAAAAATCCAGATTTGGTTGCTGGAAAGAATGAAGAAGTATCCCAAAAAATGGTAGAATCACAAAATTCCACTGGAGAATCCTCCTCTGGTGATGATGTTTTGAAAGGATTGCTATCAAAATAGATTAGATTCCAACTGGTAATTCCTTTAGAACTCCTAGAGCTTCCAATGAATCAAGGTTATGTAGTCCTGAATAAGATTTCTCTGATACATAAATTGGTGCTAGGTGATGTATTTCATGCATTCGGTAGGAGAGAAATCTTAGAAATGCATCAGAAAGGGATTGGGCTTATTGAAGACACCATTAAGTCCCTACAAGATGTTACTCTGGATACATCTGGTGATACATCTCTTTCTCCGGTTGAGAATTTGAAGCTTCTATTGGACTCCTTTAAGGAGCATGCTACAAGACTTATTGAGAAAACAAAACAGGATGCAGAGGAGAAGCTAAATGAGAAAAGGCTACTAATACTTCAAGAAAAATGTGCCTCGACGCATGCCAATGTAGAGAAAATACTTGAAGTAGTGAAGGCTTGTGAATTTGAAGCCAAGTCTGTGTTTACATACTGTATAAGGTGGCTTGATGCCACTCAAAACATAAAAGATCTCATGGACTCCATTGAGTCCTAGTTGACCACTATCTCCGACACTTATAATGCATCAATGGACAAAGATAAATCAACTTGGAATGTTATTTGTGCGCACAGAGAAAATTTCTTTATGCTATAAAAGAAAAAAGAAGAGATAATAAAAAAATTGGCTTACTTGGTGATAATGTGAGAATGGAGTATGCCCCGGTAGCCAATGCTTTCTCTAAAGCTGAGAATTTGGACAAGATAAATATGTCTCTGGATACTTTGGATGAAGCTAAAGAAAATTTTATTGCTTTATAATCTTTGAATAAGTTGTTGGTGTTTTCTAAGAAGAGTTGGGAGGATGGAAAAACGGCTTGACAAGGCATTCTACAGGAACTGCAAAGTGCCCCCTCCTCTAGGTAAAATATTTTTTTCGGTATTAATTTACAAGAGATAACTCCTCAGGGGGAGTTTAGAAGTTGATTCCATGTGTTTGATCATTCCAGACCAAATGTACATATCTTTCATGTTTTTCTGTTATTCAACCTTTCTCCTTGATGTCAAAGGGGGAGAAGAGGAATGAGAAGTAGAGCAGAGTCTATATAGTTTTGTATGTTCTTTTTGGCACATGTTGCCATCAATGACAAAGGGGGAGATTGTTGGAAGAATGAAGATCATATCCCCTGTTAACAGTTTTATTTTCATTGATGTCACCATGATATATGAGTTACAAATATAAGACTCTAAGTCATACCAATCCGGTATTTTGAATTGGTAATACAGAACCAACCTCCAATATTTTTCTCTAGAATCCTCTCTGGTAAATTTCTGCTACTTTAGTTTTTTGGAAATAGTCTATGACTGAGAAATGCATACATTGACAAGAAATCATGAGCGCAGTTGTTCATGGTTATCTCTGGTATCAATTTTTATCTTGGCTATTAGGTCTATTGTTCGTTGATCTATCAAATGGATAAAGATGCAATGGATTATTATTTTTTTGTATAATCCATTTTGACAGCTATAGTGTGCCACACATTTGGATTATCAATTTAGAAGATCTTTCAAGCCAACTTGATTGTAATCCTTGATAATTAGATATATATACAAGATAATTTTATAGAGTTGGATATAGAGACGAATGAATGGTGTTGAGCGAATATTAGCATACTACAGATGGAAGCCAAAAGGGTGAAGTGTGATCTGCTGGCATGCAAATTTTCTTGAACTACAAAGGAACTGAATCTGCACTTGAGGTGTATTTCTATCAGGTCATTTTGGTGGTTAGCCAATCTGTTACTTAATTTTTGTAGGCAGTGAGCCTCCCATTTTGGACAATGAGTCCTGGCAGTGATCCACCCTTTTGTAATATCTTATAATTAGTTATACTATATTGTGAGTTAATCCTCACCATGGTTTTTCCCACTCTAGGTTTTCCACGAAAAAATTATGGTGTCTCTTGTGCATTGTGTTCATGTTCTGTTGATGATTTTACTTATCTTAATCATTATATGTTTTGTATTGATTGGATGGTATCTGTTCAATAACTTTAAGTATATATTGATTCACCCCCCCTCTCAGTATATTTGATATTTAACACTAGTCAAAATACAAAAAAATACACTCAACTTAACAATTTTTAGGACTTGTGATTCTCTCATCATCTTTCCAAATTAAGTCTCAATTTTACCTCCACATGCAACAAGAACCTTCATATTTTTTTAAATAATCATCAAATTCCATGTCATGCTTAACATGAAGGAATTCATCCTTTGCTATCCATCTTATCATTTAATTTTTCTTTCTATCTATGATTTTTTTGTAAACTTTACCAACATGTCTTTTTAAGGTGTGAAATTTTAGTTGCAACTTCTTGTCCTATCATATTTCTAACTACAAATATTAAACCTACATTCTATGGGAGGTTCATCTTTGTTTTCATTCTCCACCAATTCAATGAATAATTATTTTGACATCTAATCAATATGAAATTTCCTTAACAAATCCCACTTATGCCTTATTTTTTATTTTTTTTGTATTCCCTTTATGTGTAGGATCTAAATTTTTTCCATCACTTGTTGAGGTAGGTTTATTAGTATTATCCTTCTCACTACTTTGGGACTCCTATGGAAAACCATTTCTAGCATTGTCAGGCAACTCATTACAATATTCCCATGAGGTATTCACTTTTTCATTAATAGATGATACAAATTGTGATGTTGAAGGTTGATTTTATGGATCACATACATTACCAGATTATGATATTATGTTTCTACCTTTTGATGTACATAATTTATTAATTTGAAAAAATTGTCTCATGCTCGACATATCTCTCATGAATTATAAATTGCAAAAAACTATCTTTATGTTTAAGTTTCATGACTTAGCATCAAAGACTAAATACTAATAATGAAAATCAGAAAAAGGAATCATAAAATATAGATATTTGAGGCCTAGATGTCTCACTACTCAATACATTTGTAACAATGATCTGAACCATTTTGTATAAACAAAAGGAATCTTATATAATAAAATAATAAATAAATTATCACTTTCCTTTCATTGAATTGTAAATCCCTATAGTTGTCTATGGATCACTACAAATAGAATTTAGGGTAACAAGCAAGCATTGGGCATTAAAAACCAAGGAAAGAAGCCCAAAAAAAATTCTTAAAAAAATGTAAATATTCAATAATTAAGTCAATTTGAATAGAGAGCATACCAAAATGCGTAAAGATTAATATATATATATATATATATATTATATGAAGTCACATTTGGTGAAATCCATAATGATTGAAAAAATGGAGTAAAAATTTGTCGAATCCCACATGATTGTAAAATGATTGATATAAATATTCGGCGGTTCAAACTATGATCCAAAATATATTTTGTGATTTTCAATGTGATTATAGTCATATGGTTAGGATAACATTATAATATTCTTGAAAAAATGGTTGTTATAAACAATGAAATTTTATGTTATTAGTGACTAGTAAATTTAAACATGCCTTTGAAATTCAAGGTGATTCCCCTTTATAAACACAATTTATGGTGGCAAAGATATTACTTATAAATATCTCATAAGTAAATGGGTTAAAATTTAACATGTTTAAATATTTTGACCCCCAATGGTTATTATTATATTCACCAAAATTTAATTGATCGATATGAACTATTTACCAATTGATGAAGATTCATGACTAAACGAATCACCTATATATGTATATGTGTGTGTGTGTATGTATATGTATATTTGCATCTATATATATGTTTAAAAGTATATACATATATATAATAACATTTTTTATAAAATTTGTAAGGTAATGGCTTGGAAGGCGAAGGTAATTTTGAAGACCATTCGGTACCTCATCATGAGGCTATCAAGGAAACTAAGAGAATTGTAGAAGAGGATGTTGGCCAGTCTATAGACCAAGAGGTGGAGCATGTCTCAGATTCTTTGTTCTCCCCTAAACGTCCCATTTTGGAATCTGTTGCTGCCTCTTCTCCCCTATTGGAATGTGCATCCAGGTTGGGAGCCGAAGTTAGCGATTTGGTGGTTTCAGACATAAGGAGTAAGGGTAAAAAAGGCTATATTCTGGTAAGGGGAAGAAAGAAGAAGTCCCCGGCTTCTCCTCCTCCCTAACCTCATAAAGGTGTTACTCCGAGAAGGAAAAATTAAGCGGACCGTGGGTTTGAACTAAGAAGCCAAGGGAGGCCCTCCCTGTAGAAAAGTAGGGAGAGGGATTGTAAGCGGGATATTGTTGAAGGGGTTCAGAAAAAACCTCTTTGATATGTGCTCGAAGAGAACCCCCTCATCATGCAAATGAAGATTATTTCTTGGAATATCATGGGGCTGAATAATATAGATAAACAAGACCTCCTGAAGAACTTGGTTCGGGATCACAAGTCGGACATCTTGTTGATTTAAGAAATGAAAATGAAAATTGATAAGCTGGAAGCTTTGAAGAACCTCTTTTTCGAGTATTGTGGTTTTCATGGGGTTAGCGCAGAGGGAGCCTCAGGTGGCATTGCAACCTTTTGGAATGCGAGATTGATTAAAGGTTTTTAAATTGCGGAAGGATTTAACCATGTGGAGATGAAGTTTGTTTTGATTAGGGACTCTTACTCTTGGGTTATCTCCAATGTGTATGCTCCTAATCTAAAGAGAGCCAGGAAGAAGTTATGGGATGATCTTGGAGGTCTCAAGCTTAATTTTCTAGATAGCCCCTGGGTAGTCATGGGAGACTTCAACACTCCACTATGTGACAATGAGAAGGTGGGTGGTTCTCAGGCCAATCCTGAGACCCACCTAGATTTGAGAATGTTTATTGATGATAATGCTCTTATTAATGTAAAAATGATTGGGGCAAAGTATACTTGGTCTAACAGGCGTTTTGGTGCAGAAAATATTCAAGAAAGGTTGGACATATCTTTGGCACCAACGACCTAGTTTGTGGTTTTTTCTTGCTCTCTTTCCTTTATTATGAGGTGTGGTTTTGACCACTTCCCCATCTCCTTTGTGGCTGATAATTTTGGGGGTAAGAAGTAGTTTCCCTTTTGGTTTGAAGCTATGTGGCTTAAGAATCCAAGGTTTATGGATTGTATTAAGGAATGGTGGCAAGTGGATATTGATGGTAGTGTGATGTTTAGAATAGCCAAAAATTTGACTTTCATTAAAAGAAATCTCAAGAAATGGAATAGAGATTCGTTTGGTCATATTTTTGAATCTAGAAAAATGGTTATTCAAAGGGTGGATGGTATTCAGGATGACATTCAAAACAAGGTCCTATCGAAGGATCTCCAGTTGCAAGAGGATGGCCTTCTCGCTCAGTTGCATGACATTGTTGCAAAAGAGGAATATTTCTAGAGGCAGAGGTCATGTTCAATTTGGTTAAAGTTTGGGGATCGCAACTCCAAGTTCTTTCATCTCACCACCCTTAGGCATAAGTCATCTAACAGGATTTCCTCGATTTTGGCTAATGGTTCATTGTTGGAGGATGAGGTGGATATTAGGAGAATGGCTGCTAGTTTCTTTGAGAACATGCTTAAGGATGATCTAGTGTGGGACCAAAATAGGGTGGAGGCTTCGCTGGAGGTCATCCCCCATCTTGTCTTGGAGGACCTAAATAGGGATTTCACATCTATCCCTTCTTCTTTAAAAATTAAGGATGCAGTCATCTATTTTGAAGTAAATAAGGCCCCTAGGCCTAATGGCTTTCCTTTTATGTTCTTTCAATCATGCTGAGATATTGTTGCGAAAGATGTGATTAATGCTACTAAGGAGTTCTTTGGTTCCAAAAGATTACTCAGAGAGCTGAATGTGACCTTCATTATCCTAATTCCAAATTTTATTGATGTTAATATCTTTGGTGAGTATTGTCTTATCAATATCTATAATTTTGTTTATAATTTTTTTTTTAAGGTGCTTGCCACTAGACTGCAGAAGTGCCCCCCAGATTTGATCTCTAAATAGAAAAGTGGCTTTGTCAAGGGTTGTCATATCCTGAACTCTATTGTAACTATGCGTGAACTTTCTCATTCTATTAATGCTTCAAAGAAGTCAGGCTTCTTTTTAAAACTGAACCTTCTCAAAGCTTATAATAGGGTAAACTAGAGATTTTTTTTGGAGGTGTTGGGTCCTTTTGGTTTTTGTAGGAATTTTCTTTAGCTTGTTGATCAAATTATCTCTACTCCATATTTTTTTGTGCTTGTGAATGGTTCTCCCTCCCCATTTTTCTTGAGTTTGTGTGGTCCACAATAGGGAGATCCTATCTCTTCATTTCTTTTCATTTTAATGGCAAAGGATCTTGGTAGAAACATTTAGAGGGCGTTATCTTCTGAGGCCCTGAAGGGACTTTCTCCTTCTTCTAGATGTGATCTTGTTACCCATGATTTTTTTTTTGATGAAACCATTTTGATGGGTGAATCCTCTATCCGTGAAGTCATAATTGTGAAGGGTTTTATTGAGGACTACGAGAAGGCTTTTGGTCAATGTATTAATCTTCCTAAGAGTTAATTTTTTTCCTTAACACCCCTGAAGTTTTGCAGTTGAAGCTTGCAAATATTATATCCTAGAATAGGGGTGGACTCCCGTCTACCTACTTGGGGATTCCTTTGTGTATCTCTAAGATCCTAGAGTCTTTCTAGTTGGGTCTATTGGATAAATTCAGTAGAAAGTTGGCAAGTTGGAAAGGGGTGCTTCTTAGTTAGGATGGGAAGGTGCAACTTATTTCCTCTACTCTTCAAAATATGTTGTTGTATGCTATGAGCCTCTTCAAAATTCTTGTCAAATTTGAAGAGAAAATGGAACAAATAATGAGAATATTTTTGTGGTCAAGTGTTGAAATGAAAGTTAGAATCTCTCTTGTGTCTTGGGACTTGGTTTGTAAACCAAAGAAATGGGGTGGTCTTGGCATAAGAAATTTAAAATATTTTAATAATGCTCTCTTGTCGAAGAATGTTTGGAGGCTCCTTAATAGTGAAGCAGGATAGGCTTCCTTGGCTAGTAACCAATATCTGCATGGCCTTTCAAGAACCTGGAACTTGTTGACCTCTGATGATATTCATTTTGGTTCTTGTTTTTGGAGGAACATCATTCCTTGTAGGGATTTGATTGCTAATGGTGTTAGATGGTTGTTGGGTGATGGTACCAGAATTCTCTTCTGTGAGGATACTTGGTGTGACTTGAAACCTTTGATCAATCTTCCTTGGGCCCCTCCCATTTTTCCTATTTGCAAACATCTATTCGACACTCAGGTGGTAGATTATTTTCATAATGGGGAGTGGAAAAATTCTAGGACTAGGACCCATCATTGAAGGTTTTGTATTAACGTGAAATTGCACCCCTAGTGCAAATCCCCCTTTTGTCCCTTTCAAAACTTAGAGAATCAAAAGGGGGGGTTTAATTCCACTTAATCCCATGGCTTGCATTCCACTTGGTGCCTAGATTGTGTGTTGGTGGGGGTGTTTCTATCAGGGATGCCTGCACGATGCGCAAACGTCTGCGCAGCGCGCTTACATCCTTGGCAGATTCCTACGGCTAAGACTGTAGAGGCATTATGATTTTGATTAGAAGTCAAAAATTAGCACCCCTCTTCAAATAGCTGACCTGAATATGGTTATTTTTTGCCTTATCCTTCATAATATTCACTCTTTGATCCATGGCTCTCTTCAGCAGAAGTTTGGATAGAGTTTGGCAAGATATTGAATCCATAGCTTCACCATTTTCAAGCAATGACTCAATACTCCATCACTCCAACAAGGAAAGTACAAGACATACACCATGGCAATAGACGCTTGATTCCCTCTTGTTTGCTCCTCCACAAGCCTTGAGTGCTTTAAACAGAGGTGGTAAAGTTCCTCCCTTCTCTTCTTTTTCTTTTGATCAAGTAAGAATTTACTTTTTTGTGGTGTTTCATGCATACATAGCTTGTAGTTCTTTCCTTTATCATTTCTTTATGCTATTCCAAACTTGGCTATCCGTGGAGGTGGAAACATCAAGATGGGAGTTTGAATAAGGTAGGCCCCAATATAGCCCCAAAAATTTCCCCCTTCCTTGTGTGCAGGTGGAGAGTGCATGGAGCAAGCTAGCGAGGAGATAATTCTACGAGATCATCTTCGCCACCTTGGTGGTAATATATTTCCTTTATCATATTTGCATTTTCTTTTCTTTCCTCTTAATCTCGTTCTATCACTCTAAGCATTCCTAGACTAGGCTAGTGGTCTTCCTTTTTGAGTAAGAACCTTTTCTCCTTGGTTCTTTGGTTGTACGGATGTGAGTGTGCCTATGAGATGCCAACATGTCATGCTATCATCCTGGAACTATGCTTTCATCCTCAGACAGAGAGCTACCTGAGACACGAATCTGACTCTAAAGGCTAACCCATCTGGTCCCCTTCCTACATTTGGATTGCAAAGTGATCGAAGGGTTCATAATCCTCATCATTCTCATCCTCGTCATCCTAACTTCCCTTTAAATTGAGGTGGGTTAGGGCGCCCTTTTCACTCTTGGCCTTTTGTGACCTGGGGACTTGCAATGGGTGGTCCCCCTCTGTCACAAGTTCTTAAGGACTTCTTGTGCAATATTTGTATGCCCATCTTTCTTAGGCCGGACAGGGTTGTTTGGGCTCCTTGTGCTAATGGAAATTTTTTGGTGGCTTCTTCCCTAGTTAATTCATTGGAAAATATTGATTATATTCCTTTTTGGGGAAGCTTATGCAACAAGAAGCTGATTCCCAAGGTGAATGTCTTCTTTTGGCTGCTTATGCAAGGTAAAATCTTAACGTAGGATAATCTTTGTAAAATGGGCTTTGCATTTGTTCTTTGTGAAGCTGATGCTGAGAGTGATTTCAATATTTTTCTTGGGTGTAATTTTTCCTCTCTTCTTTGTAGTAAATTTCTTGGGTTATGGAATTTGGTTTGGATCTTCCCAAAATCCCTTGATAAATTTTTTAACTAGTGGAAGTTCCCCTCCACTTCTCCTATTCTCTATGGGATTTGGGATCTTATGGCCCCACATATTACATAGGGATTATGGAAAGAAAAAAACAATAGAATCTTTCATGATTCTAAGCTTAAAGTTGGCAATATTTATATCAAGATTCGTCGGGTGATCCTGGAGAATTTTGATATCATTGCTCCTAATTCTTCTCACTATGCTCTTGTTGTGTGTTTGGCTAGGTATGACCTTTTGATGATTTCTAATTGGAAGGTCCCATCCATTCCTACCATGAATTATAAGTCCAGTTTGAATGCTAGATTGAATACTAAGTGGCAACCACGACCTTCAGGGTGGGTAAAAGTTAATTTTGATGGGGAAGCAAACGGTAACCCTAGGCCTACAAGTTGTGGGGGGTGTTGAGCAATGAATATGGTAGAATCTTAGGTGTGGTGACATCCCTATTGGGAAATCAGACCAATCACTATGCTGAGGTGAAGGCTACATTTATAAGCATAAAATTTGTTGTGAACAAGGGTTATACTGAAATATGGATTGAAGGTTATTCTTTAAATGTAATCAATTATCTTTGTGGCACTCATAATCCTAGTTCGAATGTGGATCAATTTATCAAAGACTCTATAATCATGCTAAGTTCTTGCAAAGAGGCTCGCGTATCTCATATCTTCCGAGAAGGAAAATCATTGGATTTTTTTTTTGCTAACGAGGTTGTTAGATTGAATGAGTTTCGTGTGTAGGAGGAGGGCTTGATCCTTCCCGAGAAAGGTATGAGATTAATGAGAAATGATGGTGTAGGCTGAGTTGATGCGATGGAAAAATTTAATCCTTAGTACCATATCTTGACTCACACGCTTTGTGGGTTTCATTTGGATTACTGGCATTCATTTGAGTGATTATCACAAGGGTTTTATTTTACTAGTGTCTGAAGAAATGGGTGGCTATAGAAGAAGAATTGATCCACACTCTTGTGTGGGTTTGAGGAAGAAAAATAAGCTATGGAAGATTCTTGGCCATGAGAATTTTACACCATTTCTAGAAAGATTGCATGGGCATGACCTTAATGCCTCGGCGCAGTTTGTTTCTTGTTGGCATAAATGTAAGCTTCAGATAAAGGGTCTAGAAATGTATGTAAATGAGGAGATGATTGCTACTATGACTGGGATTCTGATGGTTGGTCATAATTTTTACAAGGACAAGAAGAGAAATGAGGAAGAGATGACCCAATTCTTCAAAGATGACGAGAGGAAGAAATTGATTAAGATGGAAAGTTGGGGATATGAGTGCAAGTCACTCAAGAAGATATGGTCAGAGTTGGCCGAGGTGATTATGCACTATGTAATGTTGGAAGGTAGGTTTACTGCTATACTTGGTCACCATTTCACTCTTTTAAATCACTTCAGACATGGGTTGTTTATTTCCTTCCCATTTTTTCTATTGTCTTCCATGGAGATTTTTGTTTATGCACATTTAAAAAATAGGAGGGCTCTGGTCCCCCATGAGGGTCTCATTATTTTAATCATGGAGCATGTTAGGTCTCTTCTCCCTGCCCCTACTATTAAGGGCAAGGAGAAGACTCTAAGTGATGGGTTTGATTCATCTAGTTTAGATACCATCAGTGTCAAAGAAGAGGAGTGGGCAGAAGAGGATGATGATGGTCCTCGGTCCCCTCAGGCTATCTCCTCGAAAAAGAGGAAGAAGGTTAGCCTTAAAAATAGTCAAGCTGCTAAGCACCTTGTTCTTTTTTATGTTGAGGATATAGAGGTGGGCTCGGATGATTCATCTCCCAAGAAGGTGGATTTGGTTGTTGTCCAGGTAGAAATCGAAGATGGAGGTAATAAGGAGGGTTTGTAAGATAATGTGTTGGCTACAAAGGCCATGGAAAAGCTGAGGAGGTCATCCAAACATATTTCCAAATTGAAAAACCAAGTCGTGAATGTTCCGACAAAGGATGCCAGGGTGATATGTGAGGAAAAGGCTTCTAGAGAAAAGGCGGTGAAAATTGATGAATCCTCGGCTCATAACTTGACCAATGATGATCTACAGGAAGAAAAAAAGGGTCATGATGAGGAAGATGCTGAGAAGAAGAGCGCTAAGTCAGAGCCCCTTAAGGTAGAAACCCTTTCTAAGGACTTTTCTTATTTAAATGATGAGTCTCCCTCAATGTTTGAGTTGTTGGACATGGAAAGGGTTGAAGCCACTGAAACTTTTAAATTGGCTAAGTGGATGCTTCAAGAGTTTAATAAAGTTAACATTAAAATTAGGGGTTTGAAGGATAACTTGGAGAATGTGCCGAAAAGCTCAATGTCAAACATTCTGATTGTCAAAATTGTGGACCTAGAGGGTTCTTTCCATAATTTCAAATCTTTGTGTGAAGATTGGTTGGCTAGGTTAGGAGCCAAGGTTCTGGGCACTAATGTGGAAATTAAGAATTTGTTGCATGCATGCCATATTTATCTTAAAAATAGTGCGGACTCCTTGGAAGTCCTGTTTTGAAAGATTAGTGAATTAAGGAAGGACCAATTGTACTTTTCCAAATTAATGGAGAAGGAGCATGCGACCAAGTGAAAAGGTAAAAAGGGGGAAAAATATGATAGCAAAGGCCCTACTGCTAAAGGATCTACTGATTGGAAAAGGTCCTTTGAAATTGAGAAGAAGGAGCTTCTGGACATGATTGATTTGCACAGGAGCTAGGAGTTTGAGGTGGCCAACACCTTAAGTAGTATGAAATAGTGTTCGGTTCTCTTTGTCTGCTATTTTCTTTTTGCTCGGATTTGGTTTTCTCTTTGTTGTTTTGTTGTTTAGTTGTTGATGGTTTACTATTTTATCTCTCGTACAACAATCTGTGTGTTTTGTTTCTTTGGTTATGGCCTGTTGTTGGTAAATTTTTTATATCTTCTAAGTAGCATTTTTATCTGAATTGTAAAGGGTTTTGGGTCCCTTCAAAACCTATTTTTCCTATATAATCAAAATATTTGTTTGGGGCACTTATATAATGCATATGTTTATATTTGTGTGTATTTGTTTATATGAATATATTTATAAGCATATATAAAATATATACATGTAGAAATATTTCATATGTAAATAGTAGATCCTTAGATTTGTTAATTATTTAGTCTCTTATGCATTATTTCTTTCTTTCATATATATATATATATATATATAGTCTTTAAGAAGTAGAATCAAACCAAACTTTTATCAGGCCTCATTAATAAACCCTCCATGTAAGATGGGTCATAAGGAACAAGATAAGAAACCTCATTATAGATGATGCTAAAATAATTACCACTCCCAACAAATAATGGAACAAATATGGAAGCTTTATATGAAGATTTATAACATAGACCTTCATATAAACACTGGAGGTGACTATGATATGTATGAACTCCTTCAAAAGTGGGAGCATGGTTAATTGTAAATTTTCAAAATGGATTGATTTAACTATTCCTCTTCTAGATGGATTTTTAAGACTACTCTATGGAGCAAATTTATTGAGGGGAAAATACAGCCACAAACCTCTTAGCCAACCTTGTCATCAATTAGTCTAATGAGGTACTTATGGCAGATAGGTGTGAATTTTGGCCTAATCTAAAAGGGAGTGTAGAATTAGAGGGATTATCATTCCTATTTGGGTGGAGTAAACCCTATGGCACCACAATTGTTGCTATCCATCAACAATCTCAAGATTCCAAAAATGATCAGATAAAATATGTAGGTAATGATCTCTCATCATGAAATACAAATAACTACTTTATAAAACTTAAAAACAATCCATGGAAGACAATGTGAGTGTGTTACCAAAGAAAATTGAAAGAATTTAACAGTTATTGTTTCATTGATTGTGAACACCACTATTGATGTTAATGGTGTGAAGTTCTTTTAGTGTAGGCATGTCCATGATAAAACTATCCCCAAGGAGTTTTTAAAGACAACTATTGACATCATGGGAAGAAAAATGCGGAGCAATTTGGTAGTAAATAAACACATTCACAACTCATGGCATAGTGATGTTTTTACACCAATCTCAAAATATGACCACAACCTTAGGGAGATGTGGGATGCTTAATTGAAGGAGAATCTTGTGATGCAAGAGGTGTCTTAAGCTCTTAAGAACTGGTTTGATGAAGTGCAATCATGAGGAATTTAGAGGTTCTTTGGATTGGCATCTTTTAATACTTGGTTTGATCCAAATGGTGAGAATTGAGGAGTTTTCAAGAGGGCTCTTTTTAATTAGAAGGATTTGTTAAGAAATGTAATATTTCAAACTTTCTTCAAGTTGAAGATCTATTTTTTTTTCTTTATTTAATACAAAAAATATATTTTTTAAATAGCAATTTGTGTATAAATATATAGTTATATATATAATTAAATATATATTGAATTAATATATTTGAAGATTTATTTACATAATTTTTTGTATATACACATATATATATATATACAATCAGATATATTCAAATATATACTTGTTACCAAATTTCACTTTTAGCTAAGTCAGGTAGAGCTAGAACAACATTTAGAAGTAAAGATAAAAGGTGCACATTGAATTCTACTATTTTCCATTCATATACATATAGAATTATCAAATTGATTGCATTACATTATGCAAATGTACACAAGTGAAATATTGCAAAAAAGTGTTTTCATAGAAACTATATTTCATTGATAATTACAATGTATAGTGTCCCACACAAGCCATGGGATTAACTTACTTCAATACAGTACAAAAGGTAGACTATACATTTGAAGAAAAGAAGAGCATATAAAAATAAAAGGCATCCATCATTGCCTAGGTAGCGAGGATGGACATTGATCTGTTGCATCTCCAAACAACTCATGAGTCCTCCAGAAGGTTGCTACATTGCTCCAGAATTCCTGCAAGTGTTGAGAAATAGTTAGTTAGAGCTCAAGACACATTTTCTAATCATATACAATTCAATTTCAACAAACATATAATGTACTATCATAAGGCATTGAAGTGATTTTTCGTAGTATCATTGAGTTCAGAACAACAAAGCAAAAGATCATCCATATTCATCAACTTCTAAGTTCATTATTTTATCTAACATATTTATTCACTATGCAGGTATAGGCTAAATATCTTTGCAAGATCTATCTGTTAAACATCATAGCATGTGGAGTAAAATGGGCTCCCACAAGGGTTAAGCCCAGCATGTTTCCCTCTCCATGCTTGAGAGGGATATGGAGTGTACATTCACCATAGCAATCACATGATATTTCTCATCATTTTTAAGTACAATTCAAACATTTTTGCAATGCAAGGAGCATTTTTATGCATAAAAAATAGCATTACAGAGGCATGTAAAGTCCTTGAGACAGTCCAATCAAAAGACAAGTTGAATATCACCATAAAGTGGTTACCAAGCAAGGGTTTTGAGATAGACTGTCAAATATGGTTCAGGGAAGTCATGCACCATTACATTTAAAATACAGTGTCATGGCAAGTAGAGCATGGGAGAACAACTAATATGCCAACTTGTTAATTCTTTTTTAATAAGTAAACTAATTCATTATTGTAACGGGATAGTAATATCCCAATAAACCAAGTCACTATTATATGGAGATAAAAGATAGCATACATGACCATATCATCATAACAATACATTGTGAAACGTTCAAGGTATAGATATCATCAAATGTGGTCAATCATAGTGATACCATATAACAGAGACAATAACCTATCCAAGATTATAGATGAGAACACTTAGAGCAGTCAAAACATAAGAGATGGAATGATAGCTTTTACCTTATTATTACCCTATCAGCAGAGATAATGAAGTGGTAGGGATGCATGTGAGTAGTTTCTTAAGATAATAGAGGGTTTCAACACAGTTGGGATCGTTGATAATGAAAGAAGTGATAGAGAGTAGTTTCGTTAAAGAAAGCATAAAACGCGGTCAAGGCTTTCAATCTTAGGAATAAAGGGTTTTTCAATTTGTAAGGAGGACTCAAATAGAAAGGAAAACCTTGTAAGCAACAGTCCCATTGACAGTGAGAAGACAATGAGGAATACAACCCCAAGAGACTCTACCTTATCAGTTAAGAAAAAAAGCATATGAAGCAGTCATAGCGGTAAGTCTTAGTCATGAATGTTGGGATGCAACATTAAGAGATATGTTAATCTGAATCTTTGTCTCAAAATTCTACAATGTGGGAGGGTAGTAGTGTAGACTGAGTAGCCAAGTTAGAAAATATTAGATTTGTTCAATGTATATGTTCTATCAGCAAGATAATAGGCATAAAGACAATCATGCTCAGATTTGGTGTGTGAAAGAGGGATATGGTTGAATCTTTAAGTTTCAAATCTCAAACTCTTTTTATAATTCATGTAAAGTGCAATCGTATAAAGATAGCAGTTTATTCTATCAAAAGGTCTAGGGAGTGATCTTAAAATGCACTTTAAGTTGTTAAGAGAAGAAGTGGTAATCTTATTCATCTTGACAAGATAGATATGGCAGTAAGCAACATGAAATTTTGTAATGACAGTTCAAACAGAAGGGAAAATTAAGGGTTTCAAGTACATAAGGGTTGTATTCACAGAGAATGGTGATATGGACCTGCTACAGAGCTGTCAAGAGAGAAAATGTGTTTAGTTTTGAATTATAACCGTACTGTGCAATGGTATTAAATCCTTTTGCAAACCATTTTCTCTTCACACGACAACATTTTCTTGTGGAATAGTTAACTGACATAGCTCTTGTTTCAACTATCCACCCTCTCATGAAGTCTCATTCATATTATGATCTTTCTCAATCTTATCATAGTAAAGGGATTATGACATTGTTGGTCGCCATTACATGGAATCATAAAAATAGAGATGCTTTAATTTTTCAAAATCAACTGAAAGGAAATGTGGAGGCCACAACCTTGAGGAAAGAAATACAGAATGTAAAAGAGGAGAAATGAGTATGTTCAGCCATGCCTGGAGATAGGGTTTTCCTCCATTCTCTCAGGCAAATGAAATGCAAAGATTCGAGATTAAATATAGAAATGAGGAATAATAAAAATGCAAATGTATCTTCATATCAAGGAATGGCCAATCCATATGTAGGAGGAACCCTAGATACTTGCAAGAGAATGCATGGTTGCGGCCATGGAGATAACCAATCCTTTTCTTTTGCAAACAAGGAAAGAAATAAGCATAAATCAAGCCATGGAAAATCATAAAACCCTTAGCTAGGGTAGTAAGACCTCTAAATATCGAGAAAAACCACAAAAATGACAAATAAGTCATGGTATAGTGAATGGTAATGAGGGAAAACTAGAATATATCCATTTTTCGCAAACAGATTTTGAATGGAGCATGTTTTTCTACAGGAAATGGAAGAGAAAGGAAAAGTTAACTGAAATAAAGAGTTTACCTAAGCTCAATGTTGTCTTTTCTCATTGAACATGCAAATATTTTTATTTTTTCCTCCATGAAAGCACAAGAAACCATGGTGGCACCCAACAAGTTCAAAGTGTAAAAATGAAAATGCATTTTAGCATTTTTCCATCAATTTTACCTTTAGGGTTTTTACACTAAGAAATTTCAACATAAGCTTAAGGAATTTTGCCTTTTATTTTTAAGATTTTGCAATATAAATAGTACCCATACCTTATGCATATGTGCCTAGAAATTAGGGTCGAAACATGAATTTTTTGATTTTTACATAAACTACAAGTGTAAAGCATTTGGTTAAGTGGTGAAATTATAAACCATTTCATTAAATGTTATTTTTAATGCAAAATATAGAAACATGTGTTGATAAGACTAATTCATAAAGGGGATTTAGGTGAGCAATTTATAACCAAATGCAAGCATATAGAGGGTTGGAGAGGTTATCCGAGGTTATCCAACATGTGCCAGGAATATAGGAGACTATTTTGACTAAATTTAAAGGCCTTGGAAAGCATATAGAGGTAGTTTTGATTCCTTTATGGTTGGACATGGTCAAGGATTGATCATTTCTTCATTTTGGATCATTTTGGAGGGATATTGAGGCGTATTTTCTTGGATTTATTGTTGCATACGACCAAGAAGCTTCTGGGTCCTTTTTTGGTGGATCTTGGGATGGATATAGTCAATTATTGACTCATTTGTTTTTAGTTCTTACTTGTTCTTTTTATGCTCTGCGACTTCTTTTTTAGTCCTTTGGAGAAAATATATTGCATTGTAACTTTTTTACAGGCATGCATGGCAGTGTTTCACTTTTTTAGATCAATAAAGAAAAGAATTTTTTTCCTTCTTTGTTTCTAATTCATTGAGTGTGTTTGGATGATTGATGTATTTGTATGTGAGTATCTTATTCCTTGTTGAAGTGGCTCATTGGTAGCACCTTTAGGTAGAGGAAATATGTATGTTGTAGGTTATAAGATATGTTGGTGATGCAAACATACTTTAAGTTGTGAAGAGAGTTTATCATCCTTCTAGGACTGTAAGTATCTGTAAGAGAGGGAGACCAACCACGTTAAGGCCCTAGGTCATGGAGGGCTAAGAGAAGAAGGATTCCATAACTTACCTTAGCTTAAGGGAGTGTTAGGAAATGTGAGACACAAATGATGAGGACTATAATATCTTTCGATCACTTTGTAGACCCACAACTTGGAATGGGGCTAGGCGAGATAATTTTCGAGGTCAACATTATGTCTCAAGGAGCTCTTTGCCCAAGGATGGAAGCACAAATCTAAGATGATAGTGAGACACGATGGTTTCTCTCAGGTGTGTTGGTGTTTTGTATGACTAGAGGACTAGAGAGACAAGGTTAGATGCAATAAAATGGACTAACGGCCTAGCTAGTTACTTTCGAAAGGCCAAAACAACACTAGGACATAGAAAAAGTATGCACAAATATGGTAAAGAAAATAAACAAGAGTAAGGATGACAAGAATGATCTCACAAAGGTGCCCGTTCACTAGCTAGCTCCAAGAATACTTCCACTTACACATAAGAGAGAGGAAAATTATTAGGGGCTTGTATAGAGGTATGCGTTAGTCAGACCCCTGTTTTGGTGTTCCCACCTCCATGGAAAGCCAAGATAACGATAATGGAGAAGAAATATGATAAAGAAAGAAATGCAATAAAGAGCACAAAAGCACTACAAAGCAGTGTTATACTACTCAACCAAATCATAGAGAGGAGTAGAAAGCTTACCACCTCCACCAAGTTCTCACTAGCTAATGGGGGAGAAAATGAGAGGACTCAAGCCTTTGTTGCAATGATGTTTGTTCCACACATGCTCTGTAGGGTTGACAGAGTGTTGATGTTGCTGCTATGGAGCATAACAATGCTAATTGAGAGTGAAATCAAGGCTTGGAGTTGTGTGTAGAAGATTCGAATTGCTAAGAGAGATTATGGAAGGAAAAAGAAGTCATGAATTTGAAGTAGAGATGAAGTAAAATGACCATATTTGGGTCAATTCATCGAATAGGGTGTTACAAATCGACTTCCAATGGGAAGTGTAACGCCTCTACAGGCACCAAACACAAGAATCTACTAGGGATGTAAGAACACTACACAAACGTCTGTGCATTGTGCGGGCGTCCCAAATAGTTATTCCTTTGCCAACACAAAATATTCACCAAGTGGAATGAAGGCAACAAGCTTATGTGGAATTTCGGCTTCGGATTTGGTTTTCTAAGGTGAGGATGTGTAAAAGGGGAGTTTGAGTAAGGGGTGCAAATTCACTCCTATACATTTTTCCCCCACTTTAGCGAGCACAAATACTGATGAGTTCTTCATAAAGTAGATCAGAGAAGTAGTAGAGTTCGAAATGTATACCTAAGTTGTCGAGGAAGCAGATTGCGATCTGGAAAACCTGAGAGTGCAGGATAAGAAAAGGACTTCATAGCTCCACAAAACTATGAATTTGAAGAAAGAAAGTGCCTTACAGGCCCATAGACCTGCAAGGAGGCAACCCCCAAGATCTCTCGCATGAAGGAATCCCTAAGAAGTAAGCACCTTACAAGCCCGTAGACCTACAAGGAAGGTGTATCCCAAGATATATTGCATGAAGGAGACCTAAGAAAGCAGACTCCATAGAGTCAAAAGACGGATTTATATATGCACCCATAAAGTGACATGTTTACCCACAGATAGAACATGTTAGGAAGCGGCCACATAGGAAAGTAAGTGGAAAGTCACGTAGACTATCAACAAGTTGGGAAACTTTCAAAGGGGTCCCTCGAGAACCCTTCAAAAGGAGGGGTCCACTCGAGGGACACACTATTTGAAAAGCGAGGTCTAGTCAGGTTTCCCCCAAGCTAGACACAAAGACATGAAATAGGTCTAGTCGAGCTTCCCCCAAGTTAGATGTCATAGAATCCATTTGAGATGAAAAATTTCAAAGGGGGTCCTTCAGGAACCCATCAAGACAACAAGGGGTCCACTCAAGGGACGCGTTGTTCGAAAGCTAGTGTTCTCTTTCTCGAATCAATTCATCATCAAGGAATCCTTCTAAAAGATGTTCACTTCATCAAGGAATTTGAGAGGAAGAATATTCCCCCACAAAATGGGAAGATCAAAGCAGTTCCCAGTTCTGAGGAAGGTTCTCAAGTTCTTTCTTTATAGACCCATGATGAAGGAAACATGTTTCGTTAGGGCTTCAAGTTGAGAATGTAATTCTTACAAAGAAATGTGTGAAGATTCTTGAGAAAATATTCATTAGAAATGAATATATTTTTGAAAGATCAAAGTGGTGTAGAGATGGTGTTGCCACACATGAGAGGGACAACTCAAGCAAAGAAGAGAGAAAGATAAAGGAACAAAAAAAAGGAAAGAGAACCTGAACAAAGGGCATAGGGGTAGCCTAATATTTCAGGGTTAGAACTACTCATAAATATATATAAGCATAATAATAGTATATAAATGAACTGTCATCAACCCCCTACTATATCAAGCCATTGAAGAATGCACAAGAAGACAAATAAAAAATAAAAAATTGGGTCAACATGGAAGGGAAGCATAAATGCTCCCAATGCTTTTCATCATCCCCAATTTTCCAAAATTCAATCACAAACATGGAAGAATGATGATACAAATAGAAGAAGTTTTACAACACAAACACCACGCATGTATCCAAGCACCAACAGGGGTGACAAGGGCCATCTAGGAACACATAGCACGATTATGAGGGAAGCACATCACAACATATATGCATATCTAATATAAAGATAAAGAAGAGGCCTCCCCCTAACTTTGATCGACAAGGAGGTCATTCGCTTCCCACTCTAGATCATTGTAGGGGGGAGGAGGATGAGCCTGCAATGGTGGAATGTAAAGGGGAGGAGCTTCTGAGCCTCCCACAATAAGGGCTAAGGAAGAAGGACCCGCAAGGTTCCCTCCACTCAGCTCTTATGGGTCCAAGGTCAATGACTTTGCGAAGATCACTAACAAGGTTGGAACTTCATCCATCGAGTTAAACATTCACTTAATATGAGTGCCATGTTTCACCTTGATGGACAAAGGAGGTTGTGCCTAAGGTTCACCGCTAAGCTCACCAAATGATTCGAGAACGGTGATGAACTCAGGAGAAACCAAAATTGGTTATGTTACTAGGACAAAAAAAGTTGGATGGGGCTACCTTTCAGAGAAGGTGGGATCCTCCTACGTCCTCTGTTGTAGGAAGGACCACTCTCTACCTTTTGCTTCATCATGGGAGGAAAACTCCCCATGAACGAGCCAAGAAGGGTAGAAGAAGAGGAGGAGGAAAGACCGTAGTAGATATGAGTGAGGTGTTAATCATGTCTATGGGCTTGGGGAAAGGTGGGAAATCTAGAATGGATGTCAACAAAGGCGGCTCCACCGAAGGAGCGATAAACACTTGCACCTTTCTGGGGTCAGGCACATTTGCACTCATAGCGAAAGTCAGAAGTCATACATATTTGGTTTGAATATAAATAGAGGGGATGAGATAGGAGGATGTGATGGGAGCCCCTTATATAGGGGTGTTCATCTCCTCTTGCTTCCTTTATGAGGAGGTCTACTCGGCCAAGATAACCTTTCGTTGACGCGTGCACTCACGCACAAGGCAGTTTCTATGACTCTTTGAACTAGAGGTTGGAGGTTGCAAAGGAATGGAAGGCTCCTGCCCAGCCATGGGAGTGTCCTCTATAGTTTTTTCCAGCGAAGGGGTAGACTCCTAAACGAGAGTAAAAGGAATAGGTTCAGAAACAATGGGGGGATTCAACTCTAATGCCTTAATTGCAAGCCTTTTCTTGTTCACTGCTTTAGGAGCAAAAGCGGTAGGAGGCCATGGAGGCCAGGACATAGAGGATTCCTCATAGGGGGGCTTTCTGCCTACCATACTGAATGGGCCTAGGCTCCATGGGTAGGACAGGAAGTTCGAACGTGGGACACTTAGGCTTTCACCAAGTGGGTGCCATAAGATTCTCTTGCAAACATGAGGCAAAAGTGGATGGCACTTCAGCAGAGCGAGAGGAATTGTTAGGTTGAACAGTGGAAGAGGAAGAAGGAGGATCTCAGGACCGCTCCTCTTCTTCTCTTTTGCGTGCCTTGGTGGTATCACTGTCAACTTTCAAGCAAGCCTTATGTGAAACAGAATAAGGCAAAGGATGGTATCTCACTTTCAGCCTAGAATGCCCTTTCTTGTAATTTTGATATGTGTGGTGTAGGAGGTCCTTCCTAGGTGTGAGAGGACCAATGGGTGCAAGCCAAAAGTAGTCTGAGTAACTACCATGCCAACCAGCGGTCTATAATCGGCATCATGGATCACATGCATGGAACCCTCATGAGTGAATTTCAAACATTTATGCACAACCGAGGGAACTGCATTTATAGCTACTAGCTAGCAGATAGCCATCTTGACTCTAAAGAGTTCAGACCCTAAGATAATGTCAAACATGAGGTTCATAAATTTAGGTCCAACGAGAATCGATAGAACAATACTACCTAGAGGAGGTATAGAAAGTTTGTCGTGCATGTAGATGGTACTCACAGGTGCATCATATTCATCCTTATGTAGAAATTTGATTAACAAGATCTCCTTAGTTATAATGTTTACTTGAGACGTTGGATCAATGAGAACACCTGCTACAATATTCTTGTTGATTCGTGCAGGAATGTAAAGAGGATATGGTTCTCTGTTAAAGCCCATTGAAAGGTCCTGCAAGGTGAAGGTTATACCAGTACCATTTCTCACAGGCTGCAAGGAGGGGATAGGTTGATGTAGGAAATATGTCATTACACACACTAAACGACACTTTCATAGAGCCTCCTAAAGGTTACAATAGAGGGTAGTGACCCAATTAAGGTTTCGTTATGCAATACTTTTGAAACCTTCCAACTACACCTACTAGGGGTCGCAAGTTGGGTTGTAAGGCAGAAGCCTCACAACACTCTCACCTACAACACTCCTAGAACACGAGGGAAGGAGATTTTAGTATTACAAATGAAACCAAAATGGTTCATGTCAAGTTCACCAAAAATGTAAGATAGGGGGACCAACCACATCAAGGCCCTAGGTCATGAAGGGGCAAGAGTAGAAGGATTCCCTAACTTACCTCAGCTTAAGGGAGTGTTAAGAAACATGAGATGAGAATGATGAGGACTATAAGATACTTTGATCACTTTACAGACCCACGACTTGGAACGGGGCTAGGCGAGTCAATTTTTTGGGTCAACACTATGTCTCAAGGAGCTCTCTACCCGATGATGAAAGCACATATCTAGGATGACAACGCGGCGTGTTGGAATCTCTCAAGTGCATTGGAATCCGTACAATGAGAGGACTAGAGAGACAAGGTTATATGCAAGAAAACAAAATAACGGCCTAACTAGTTACTTTCAGAAGGCCAAAACAACACTAGGACATAGATAAAGTATGCACGAATATGATAAACAAAGTAAACAAGAGTAAGGATGGAAAGAATGATCTCACAAAGGTGCTCGTTTTCCAGCTAGCTCCAAGAATACTTCCACCTGCACACAAGAGAGAGGAAAATTGTTGGGGGGATGCATAGGGGTCTACCTCAATTAGACCCTCATTTTGGTGTTCCCACCTCCATGAACAACCAAGATAACAATAATGGAGAAGAAATATGATAAAGCAAGAAATGAAATAAAGAGCACAAAAGCACTACAAAGTAGTGTTATGCTACTCAACCAAAATGTAGAGAGGAGTAGAAATCTTACCACCTCCACTAGGAGCTCACTAGCTAATGGGGGAAAAAATGAGAGGACGCAAGCCTCTGTTGCAATGGTGTTTGTTCCACACGTGCTCTACAAAGTTGATGGAGTGTTGATTTTGTTGCTATGGAGCACAAAAATGCTACTTGAGAGTGAATTAAAGGCTTGGAGTTGTGTGTAGAAGATCTAGATTGCTAAGAGAGATTGTGGAAGGAAGAAGAAGTCATGAATTTGAAGTATAGATGAAGGAAAATGACCATATTCGGCTCAGTTCATCAAAGAGGGAATTACAAATCGAATTCTAATGGGAAGTGTAATGCCTCTGCAAGCACCAAATGTGGGAATCTACTAGGGATGTAAGTGCATCACATGGGCATCCTCTATAGTTATTCCTTTGCCGACACAAAACAAATGCCAAGTGGAATGAAGGCAGTGGGCTCATGTGGAATTTCACCTTCAGATTTGGTTCTCTAGGGTGAGGATGTGTAAAAGGGGAATTTGTGTAAGGGGTGCAAACTCGCTCCTATACAATATCATAGCTTTCTTATGAAATATTTGTGCAACAACATATAAGTATTGAGTTGTGCATGACAACTTTGTTGTTGGTTGAAACTGTGTGTGTTAGGCAATTGTACAAGCTTGGATAACCATTAGGTGCATCACCATAGGATTTTAGTTTCTATTTCCATGTTATCCTTCTCTTTTTCCTTAATAGAACAATAGAGTAGTCTAGGTGATAACCATTTAGGAAATCAGCCTTCTCCGGAGGTTCATTCTCACTACAGGTTACCCACAACATGAGAATGTTCCCATGTGTCAATATATTGTTGAACCTTAAGTTCAACAGGGTGCAAATCTAGTTGATAACAATTTTTCCACACCCGGTGAGACATAGAATTGATTTTTTTAGTTCATTTTAGACCTTATATTACTGTTGTTTGGTGTGTACATTAGTATTTTCATCCTTTTTGAGGCAACAAAATCACATACCTAGCAACTCTAAGCTCAAAGTAACTAGTTTCAGTAGTCAAAGTGCTAGTTTCATGGGAATATGTCTTACCATTCACCATTTCATGAAAGTGTTGTGCCTACATCATCTTATCAATCATATCCAAACAATTTCAATGTTGGTTCTAGTCCAAGCAATTTATTAACAATGTAGATAACCAACATGTTCAACATGCTTACCACCCACCCACCCCTGCTCAACCATCATGCCAGCTAGTATATGCCCAGAACTAGTCTCAAGAAGGCTTTTTAATGCTAAGTCAACAGTGCAACCTCCCTACTTAGTCCCAAAATGAAACTGATTTGGGTAGTATTAAGAGTTGGTTTTTGGATTTCTAGAAGAAAATTTTAGAGATAGCGAGAATGAGTATAACATGTAGCAAGAGGAGCAATCATATCAAGCTTTTTCTCATCAGTAGGAGGTGGAAAGGAAAATATTGTATGAAGAGGAATGTTTGAATAGGCAGATTGTTGACAAGGAGGAGAAAATAAGGCAATTGATAGCTCAATTTCAAGAGCCTAAGGTCCAAAAACCCTTCTCCTCTTTCTAATTTCATACAATTTCATCTTATAAGTCAAGATGAACCTACCAATAAGCCTTCTCTAATGTTTCAAATTCCAAGTTTCAAGGAGCCTTCTACCCCTAAGATTCCAAGTTGGAAAGGACCATCTTCTCTACCCTGTGAGGTTCTAGCATCAACCATACAAGAGGAGGAGAAGGATACAAATATAAATTTAGTTCATTTAGCTATGGATCCATATAGATTAGAATAGAAAAGGGTTGAATAGGAAAACATTTTTTCAAATGAATCCTTGAATGTTCTAACCAATTAAATTCCTTGTTTGGTAAATGATGATGAAGATGTTTCAATAGTTCAGCTAGGACAACTGGATGAAAAGGTTAGAGAGGCTGATCAATAGTAGCATTCTACAGTTTGGATGGGTGAATTACCTTCGTTCATTGAGAATGATGAAGAAGGTGTTAGTCTGATCACACCAACAACGGTATCAGAACAACAAGAAGACATCAAACAATGTGGTGAGTTGCTCATTGATGACCATCAATATGAAAATGGAGCCTTGGACCTTAAAGGGGAGCCCAAAGATATCATGTATATACAAGATGTTAACATTCCTCAAGAGGACCATGATGAATTTTTTTTTTGGGATGATCTCGGGGAGTTTTGTGCTAACCTTGATGTCAGGTCAGCTCCAAAAGAAGAGGAAGGAAACCATGAAGTTCCAAATAAAATGCTTGTACCACAAGAGAATCATATGGCACTACATTTTCATCTTGGTACTAAGCAAGTTAACCTCACTTCATCAATTGAACCTTTCTTCCCTCCTACCATCTCCCTTTTCAAAGGAGGGCCTATTGTTTGCAGAGAAAATGAAGGCCTTGTAGGTGAAGAGGAGAATATTCCAAGTGAAACTAAGGAAGGAATAAGTGTTTTCAGCCCTTTTGTGACATTAAATCACAAAAACCAGATTTGTTGTGAGAGGATGATGAGCATGATCAGTTGGGACAATAGTGTGTAAAGCAGGTGGATAGTAATGAGGAGAAATATTTGGTCTACTTGTTTGACCAAGTGCCTTGTTTTGCTGACAAGGAGGAGATTTATGAACAACATTAAAGTGAATCATTCATGATTCAAAATCAATCACAAGATTCAATTCTTTTGAGTTGACAAGAAGAACAATGCGCTAGCAGGGGCAGTTCAACCTTTGTCATTTCAATGGAATGTCCAATCAAACAACTAGCTAGGATTTAATCCAACAAATAAAAATTGGTCATGCTTGCACCCAAGCATGAAGGTGTAGCTGAGAAAGAGTAGAATCAAGTCATTTTTCCACCTCAAGACAACAATGCTAATATTCCATATGATGAGGTGAGTGAGCTTGTGTATGTTTATCAAGAGATGTTGAAGCTTTTTTTTGAATTTCTATCCATCCTCCATTCTTCTCTAGCTATCCTCAAGCCCTCAAGCATACAAGGCACTGTAGTTTTTTGTAGAAAAAGGTAGCTATTTCAGTCAACTTGTAAATGGATTTTTTTAGTAGTTGGTATATTGTTAGTGTAGGTTAGGTTAGTTTTTCATTTCTTCTAAGTGTTGTTCTGTACAATTAGTAGGTTAGTTATAATTTCACTCAATTTTCTCTGAGTCTTTTGGTAGGTTGGAATAAGGTTTCAAGGTGTTCTACACTATAAAGATGAGTTACAACAGTATGCAAGACTGATTTTCAAGTTTTGCTAGATTTCTGTTCACTCCATGCCTAATGGATAGCTTCAGGCAACCGGTCAAGATGTTTGCGTAGGAAAACATATAATAGATGTCACCAAAAATGTTACCTAATTTCGCTTTCAGCTAAATCAGGTAGATCTGAAACAATATTTACAAGTAAAGATGAAAGGTACACATTGAATTCTTCTATTTTCCATTCATATAGATAGAATTATCAAACTGATTGCATTACATTATGCAAATGTACACAAGTGAAAGATTGCATAAAAAGTGTTTGCATAGAAACTGTATTTCATTGATAATTACAATGTATAGTGTCCCACGTAAGTCATGGGATTAACTTACTTCGATACAATAAAAAAGGTAGACAATACATTTGAAGAAAATAAGAGCATATAAAAGGAAAAGGCATTCGCCGTTGCTTGGATGGCGAGGATGGGCGTTGATATGTTGCATCTCTAGACAACTCCTAAGTCCTCCAGAAGGTTGCTCCATTGCTCCAGAATGCCTATAGGTGTTGAGAAATATTTTTTTAGAGCTCAAGACACATTTACTAATCATATACAATTCAATTTCAACAAACATTTAATGTACTATCATAAGGCATTGAAGTGAGTTTTTGCAATATCATTGAGTTCAGACCAACAAAGTAGGAGATCATCATCCACATTCATCAACTTTTGAGTTCATTGTTTTATCTAACATATTTGTTTGAACTATGCAAGTACAGGTTGGATATCATTAGAAGATCTATATGTTAAACATCATAGCATGTGGAGTAAAATGGGCTCCCATAAGGGTTGATCCCAACATATTGCCCTCTTGATGTTTGAGAGGGATATGGAGTGTGCATTCACCATAGCAATCATGTGATATTGCTCATCATTTTTAAGTACAATTGAGACATGTTTGCAATGCAAGGAGAGATTTTATGCATAAAAAATGGCATTATAGAGGCTTGCAAATGCCTTGAGATAATCCAATCAAATGACAAGTTGAATATCACCATAAAATGGTTACCAAGCAAGGGTTTCGAGATAGACTGTCAAATATGGTTCAAGGCAGTCATGCACTATTGCATTTAAAAGACACTATCATGACAAGTAGAGCATGAGAGAAAAACTAATATTCTAGTTTGTTAATGCTTTTTCAATAAGGAAACTAATTCATTATCGTAACGAGACAATAATATGCCAATAAACCAAGTTGCTATTATATGGAGATAAAAGATAGCATACATGACCAAATCATCATAAATATACATTGAGAAACTTTCAAGGTATAGAGATCATCAAATGTGGGAAATCAAAGTGATACCATATAATAGAGACAATATCCTATCAAAGAGCATAGATGAGAACACTCAGAGTAGTCAAAACATAAGAGATAGAATGGTAGCTTTTACCTTATTATTACCCTGTCAACAGAGATAATGAAGTGGTAGGGATGCATGTGAGTAGTTGCTTAAGCTAATACAAGGTTTCAACACAATTGGGATCATTGATCATAAAAGAAGTGATAGAGAGCAATTTCATTCAAGTAGGCATAAAACTCAGTCAAGTCTTTCAATCTTAGGAATAAAGGGTTTCCAGTTTGTAAGGAGGACTCAAACAAAAAGGAAAACCTTGTTAGCAACAGTCCCATTGATAGTGAGAAGATAATGAGGAATACAACCCCAAGAGACTCTACCTTATCAATAAAAAAAAACATATGAAGCAGTCATAGTGGTAAGTCTCAGTCATGAATGTTGGGATGCATCATGGAGAGATATGTTAATCTAAATCTTTGTCTCAAAATTCTACAATGTGGGAGGGCAGTAGTGTAGACTAAGCAACCAAGTTAGAAAATAATATATTTGTTCAATGTATATGTTCTATCAGCAAGATAATAGGCATAAAGACAATCATGCTTAGATTTGGTGTGTGAAAGAGGGATATGGTTGAATCTTTAAGGTTCAAATCTCAAACTCTTTTTATAACTCATGTAAAGTGAAATCATATTGAGATAGCAATTTATTCTATCAAAAGGTCTAGGGAGTGATCTTAAAATGCGCTTTAAGCTGTTAAGAGAAGCAATGGTAATCTTATTCATCTTGAAAAGATAGATACGACAATAAGAAGCATGGAAGGTTGTAATGATGGTTCAAACATAAGGGAAAAGTAATGATTCCAAGTACATAAGGGTTGTATTCACAGAGAGTGGTGATATGGACCTACTATAGAGTTGTCAAGAGAGAAAATGTGTTTAGTTTTGAATTATACCCATACTGTTCAATGTTATTAAATCATTTTTTCTTCACACGACAAAATTTTCTTGTGCAAAAGTTGACTGAGATAGCTCTTGTTTCAACTGTCTTCCCTCTCATGAAGTCTCATTGATATTATGATCTTGCTTGATCTTATCATAGTAAAGGAATTATGACATTGTTGGCTGCCATTACATGGAATCATAAAAACAAAAATGCTTTTATTTTTCAAAATTAAGTAAAAGGAAATGTGGAGGCCACGACCTTGAGGAAAGAAACTTGGAATGTAAAAGAGGAGAAATGAGTATGAGACCATATTTGGAGATAGGGTTTTCCTCCATTCTCTCAGGAAAATGAAATACAAAGATGTTAGATTAAATACATAAATGAGGAATAATAAAAAATAAAATGTATCTTCATATCATGGAATGGCCAAGCCATATGTAGGAGGAACCCAATATACCTGCAAGAGAATGCATGGTCATGGCCATGGAGATATCCAGTTCTTTGCTTTTGTAAACAGGGAAAGAAATAAGCATAAATCGAGCCATGGAAAATCATAAAACCCTCAGTCAAGGTAGTAAGACCTCTAAATCTCAAGAAAAACCAAAGAAACAACAAATAAGTCATGGTATAGTGAATGGTAATGAGGGAAAACCAGAATATATTCATTTTTTGCAAACAGAGCTTGAATGGAGCATGTTTTTCTACAAAAAATGGAAGAGAATGGAAAAGTTAACTAAAATAAAGAGTTTACCTGAGCTCAATGTTGTCTTTTCTCATTGAACATGAATTTTTTTTTTCCTCCATGAAAGCACAAGAAACTATGGCGGCACCCAACAAGTTCAAAGTGTAAAAATGAAATACATTTTAGCATTTTTCCATCAGTTTTACCTTTAGGGTTTTTACCCTAAGAAATGTCGACATAAGCTTAAGGCATTTTTCCTTTTATTTTTAAACTTTTGCAATATAGCTAGTACCCATACCTTATGCGTATGTGCCTATCAATTAGGGTAAAAACATGACTCTTTTTATTTTTGCATAAACTACAAGTGTAAAGCATTTGGTTAAGTGGTAAAATTATAAACCATTTAATTATATGTTATTTTAAATGCAGAATAGAGAAACATGTGTTGATAAGACCAAGTCATAAAGGGGATTTAGTTGAGAAATTTATAACCAAATGGCTAGGAATATAGGAGATTGTTTTGACTAAATTTAAAGGCCTTGGAAAGCATATAGAGGTAGTTTTGATGCCTTTATGGTTGGACATGGTCAAGGATTGACCATTTCTTCATTTTGGAGCATTTTCGAGGGAGATTGAGGCCTATTTTCTTGTCTTTATTTTTGCATACGACCAAGAAGCTTTTGGGTCCTTTTTTGGTGGATCTTGGGATGGATATAGTCAATTATTGACTCATTTGTTTTTAGTTCTTACTTGTTCTTTTTTTGCTCTGTGACTTATTTTCAGTCCTTTGGAGAAAATACATTGCATTGTAACTCTTTTACTTGAATGTATAGGAGTGTTTCACCTTTTTAGATCAATAAAGTAAAGACAAATTTGCCTTCTCAATTTTTGCTTCATTGAGTGTGTTTGGATGATTGATGCATTTGCATGTGAGTATCTTACCCCTTGTTGAAGTGTCTCATTGGTAGCACCTTTAGGCAAAGGAAAAATGTATGTTGCAGGTTATAAGATATGTTGGTGATACAAACATACTTTAAGTTGTGAATAGAGTTTATCATCCTTCTAGGATGATAAGTATCATAGCTTTCTTATGAAATATTTATGCAATAACATATAAGTATTCAATTGTGCATGGTAGCTTTGTTGTTGGTTGAAACTGTGTGTGTTAGGAAGTTGTACAAGCTTGGATAACCATTAGGTGCATCACCATAGGATTTTATTTTCCATTTTCGTGTTATCCTTCTCTTTTTCTTTGGAAGAATAATAGAGTATTCTAGGTGATAACCATTTAGGAAGTCGACATTCTTCGGAGGTTCATTCTCACTATAGGTTACCCACAACCTGAGAATGTTCTCATGTGTCAATATATTTTTGAACCTTAAGTCTAGCAAGGTGCAAATCTAGTTGATAGAAATACTCTAATATATATTTGTATACCTTCATGCATATACATGTATACACACATGTATACACACATGTATATGTATATATGTAAATTTGTATTTATCTATACTACCTTACTGAATTGTATTTTCATGTACATATGTGTGTATTTTATTCTATCTATTTGTACTTTTGATTTTATGTCCTTATAGCCTTTTTATACTTATATGCATGCACACGTGTGTACACACACACACACATTTATTTTTATCTATTTTCTTGTATTTAAATATTATATGTGTGTGTATATATATACTATGTTTATTTCTAAATATACATGTTTCTATTTATCTATGTACTTGTACTTAAATTTATGTGTACAAATGTATAATGTGTGTATGTATAAATTGAATTGCTCTATTTGGTGGTGTTGGTACTCAAATCTGTTATCCACTTGAATCCTAAAGGGGTGTCAGGCCTAATGGTCAAATTCAAGGAGAGATTTGGCCAACAAATGGGAGATTGATATAAAACCATTTCTCCCCTACACTCCGAGTTCTACAAAACCTAGGAGGGTGATCCCAACAGTGCACTTATAAATACTCTTGTGTGCCAAAGTACCCATAACACTGTACACAAATAATTCTCCTTTAAATTTTTAATGGACATAACACCCTAAAGATTTGGCTAACCTTCATGGCAATATCCAATTCAAACATGAGAGACATAATTCTTTAAACTCAACACACATTCATACTGAGATAGATAAGTAAATTTGATTTTAAGTTGTAGCTACCATAAAAAATCTCAAGAAACTGCAACATTAATAAACCAATGCCATATTCCATGGTGAAGTCACCTAAATCAGGTAATTTAAAAGTCATCACAACATTCACTTTGTCATAACTATGCCTACCAGATGATGTATTACACCATTGATACCAAAAACTTAACTAGTCATACTTAATCATCCCAGCACATAGTTGCATAAACCTCTATTTATGTTAATAGAGTTTAATTGATTCTTTGAATGATAGTAATAACACAAAACAGACACTCAAGGAAAGACAAGAAGAAAAATATTTGCAATCTTTGATTACTCATATTTAAAATCCATACAGTATTCACTATGGAGAAAACCAATCCAAAATATTGTGCATTTACATACAAATATGATCATATCATGATTAAATTCTCAATTACATGACTCAAAAAACTCCAAAAACCTAAAACCAACACTATTCATTTTCAAACCCTACTACAAAAGAGTATTCCCATGAGACCAAAGAATGAGCTGCTCTATAATGAAGCAAAAAAGACCCACTTAAGGAAAATACAGAAACCCTAAATGGGCATCCAAAACAAACACTTGGCACTAGGTGAACCTTCAGATCAATAACTCCCTACACTCAAAGAATCCCAATCTGCACTTTGTTTTCCTGTTTCTTCATTTTCTTTGCCCACACAACAACTGAAAATTTGCCTTTACTGTGAAAATCCTTCATTATTTTCTATCTGGCTGTGAAAAAACTCATTTACTTGCTCCTTACTTGCTTTCACTTTTACCCTGCTACTTAGAGATTCATTTTCTCGTGAAAGATTTTTACTCTTCTTTTTTTTATCCACAATTGAAAATATTTCACCTTAAAGTGAAGGCCTTTAATTCTTTTTTCATCTTTATATTTTAATTATTTTCAACTGAAAGTTTTTTTATTTTACACGCGAATGCTCAAAATCATTTTCTCGGGTTGCACCTTTATTTTGAACTTTACATTTAAAATATTTGCCTTTTTAAATGTGAAAGCTTTTAAATCTTCTCGGGCTAATAAAAATATTTTACATGTGCACCCTTTATATTTTCTTGCCCAACAAAGAAAATGTTTATCTTATAGGGTGAAGATTTTAATTTACTTCATTACTCGGATGTTTCACATTTTATTCCCCTTTATCTTATTTCCTTTCTCACCATCAAAACAATGTTTTAAAACTGATTTTAAAGGCTTTGCACAGGCCCACCGTTGCCACCTAGAGCTTCCCTACCCCTGCTACTTTTGTCTATGACTGTTTTGAGGGTTGCATAGACAATTCCAAGATTTCTCATCCCCGAACCCCTTGCCCCTATTGAATGAAGCTTCATGTGGGTGGGTCCCTCGTGGGCTAGTGGGGGACATTGTAGATTCATCCACGCCCCTTCAATTAGAATGTTGATTCATTACTCTACCCTAGTTTTCATATTCTATTGCATCTCAATGATCATGGCAGAATCACCTCAAACCATGGCAGCTCAAGCAAAATTTTGTAGTAATTGGCACACAACTCTATCTCCTTATATCAAATCCAAAAGTAAGATGGCTTGCCATTGATGATAGCAAGCCGAACACATGGAGAGCATCATAAAAACTAACACTACTCGATAAAGCCCATCTGTAGTATGATTTTTCCTTCGAAGTGTTGAAGTTGAAATCCTTTGTGTTGTACCCAACATCAAAGCATTACATGAGATTTAAGGGTGCCAATGATCTTCTCCTAATTCTTTAGCTACATATAACTTTGTTTGATTCAGGTATCATTTTCACAATAGAATTCCCTCAAGCAACTTTAATGCATTTTGAATGCAAGCACAAACAATCCATATGCGAAGAAAGAAGGATGTCCTCCCATTAAAGAGCTTCCAGATGAAAACAAAATTTATTAGCCACAAAACCCCTTTTCATTTGAATGTACTTTGCATAGTTCAAGCACTTAGTTGTGATCTATTCTTTCATCATGTGCCACAAAAATGCCTATATATTTACCTCGTATGATCATTTGGTGCTATCCTTTTATATAGATTATCTTCATCTATGCTTCTAGGCCTTTGTTGGTTGACAGATTTATCACCTAACTTTGTATTCTCACGCCCACTAAGGTGACAAATTTAACCACAGTTGAATCAATAATTATATGACTTTAGACTGATTCTCTACTTATTTTAAAAGGTGGTAGCTACCTTCATTTCATATCCAATGAATAACTTTTTAACCAGAAAGAAAATAAAGGAAGGGGCTTTTAACCAAAAATATTTAAAGGCATAAACAAATTTCAAATGACAAAACTGAAATAATTCCTAACTAGTATTAAATCAAAATCACCACAACATCTTCATTCACAGATAAATCATACTACAGTGATGCAACAACTTAAAGCATAAACCATTCCAATAATAGATGACTTATAGAAAAACATTCAACATAAATAGAAATAATTCATACACCATAATTCAAAGATTACGAATGCATAAATTCCACCACAGTTTTCTATATCAGAATAACAGAAAAATAGTAATTCAAGATAACAAAGTTTTTCTCTAATGAGAAAATCAAAGTTTTCCCCAAAATATCTTGATACTATCAGCCAATCACCTATTTAAAGCATAACCAATTGTCTTTGGCAATGGTTTTTTGAAAGTAACTATGCCGAATAAAAGTGTTTTAAACTTAAAAGAGCCAAAATAAACTAAAGTGTCATGAAATACTAAACATAATTAAGCATCAATTCTTCCCACCTCAGCCTCCTCATCTTTTGGATTCACAACCGCTTCCTTCCGCAAGAGTTCCTCCTGTGCCTTCATCCTGGATTTGTAATCTCTATACCTGGAAACAATCACAAGTATTTCTTTGCTTCCTGGGGTCCTAATGATTTGTAGTCCAGTTCTCAATTTGGATAGAGCAGCCTCAGATTTGACAGTAGTTTCAGATCTCCTACTTGCTTCAGTCTTAAAGGAATCAAGGTAGACTTGTAGTCTTCTGATCTTTGAAAAAGACTCTTTGGTTGACATGGAAAGATCTGCTGAATACTTCTTTGAACTTTAGAAAAATCTCCCTAGCATCCAAAATCTTCTCATCAAACTCATCAACAATATCAACCTCCAAGTCATGACATATACCTTTAATTTCCACTAGCATATCCAAATACCTTTCAAGTACCTCAAAAATTTCCTTTACCAAATTATCATAAATGCCCAATTTCCAATCCAATGAATCGGACCAAGAAGGATCTAACTCCTTCGGGTCACTCACAATATGCTCATTAACCAACTTCGTTTGGTCCATAGAAATCAATTATTTTGTTTCTTGTGAGAGTATGTAGAGACTATTCTGATCTTTCCTAATCTATCTTAACTCTGACATCAATTCTTTCCTCTTATCAAAAACTTGAGTGTAGAAAATAAAATACTTACCGATGAAAAGCATAATCTCCTAATACATTTCATCTACCCACTCACTAACAGCTTTGGAATAGCCCATATTCTTTATGATTAATTGCATTGAAGATGCATTAATATCTACTCTCTGAGAACTTGAGGCTTCATTGGATATAGTAGAGGGAGCTAGGGAGGAAAGGAAATTATTTCAATCAAGGACTTGGGATTCCAAATTCACCTTTTCTTTCCTTTCTAATTTTACCCACTTAATTAAAGAATTGACTAAATAATTTGCATGATACACATTTCCCTCTAATGTTTGAGGTCCCATATCAACATGTGTGATCTTGTAATCAGCCTCACTTATTTCATCATCATTCAAATCCTTCACGGGTTCTTCAATCTCTAATACTTTATTCCCAAATGCAAGATCAGTCAACATTCCTGACATTTTCTGAGCTTTCTTTGGTCTTGAGGAGGACTGTAGTAACTTTGCAACAATGTCTACTCCAACCGTTATTGTAGAAGTATATTTCCTCTTTTTCTCCACTGCCTTTTTTAGCCATACCGGGGAAGCTTCTACCAAAATAACATCCTTTTTTCCATGAGAAATTTCCTTTGATTCAACAGGGAGGATAGATGTATTATCTCCCAGGGAAGAAGGTACATCAAACAAAGGAGGGAAAGTATTATCTTCAACAATTTTCTTGAAAATAGCACCTGAATCCTCAGATACAGGCTTTGCTTGGTTTCTTTTCTATTTAGAAACTAGGTTAGATACACTATCCTATTCACATAACGATTTCAATTTAGCAGTCTCTTCAAGTTTCTCACCATCACCTCCAGACTGTGAATTTTCACTTGAGGACCTAATAGCCAATCTTTCTGATGAAGCACTTACTGCAACAGTTTGGGTAGACCTTTGTTCATTCCTCTGAGATGATCTTGGTTCCTGAGTAGAACTCATCATCTATCTCCATTTCCCTTCTAACCAATCTTGAGTTATTTTCAATATTGGGGTAGCTCGTACATTCATATTAAAAACTTCATTCTTACTCCAATCGACCTTGGGATGAGATTTATCAGGAAAATTATCATATTCTGGATCAATAACCACTGAATCTTCAGTGGCGTTCTCAAGAACATGGATATAAAGACAAAATGCTTGAATTTGTCTGAGGGTTAACCTCATATAATTTCTTTTCAAAACCTCATTTTCATCAATACAATCTTCCCAAAAATATTCAATGGAAGGTTGATGTTGGTATGAAATTTCTCCATACAAATTTTGCTTCATGAAACCCTTGCTATCAAAATTAGCCCTCATGAATAAATATTGGAGATTATATTCTTTCAGAACTCGTTCAACTCCTTTAGCTATCTGATTATTTTTACATGTGAAAGAAGGATTCACCAACAGGAAAGGATAACCCCATTTCCCCATACTCATGTACTTTACGTTCACCAAGGCCATTTTTCTACAGACTTCCAGAAACACCAGCAAATCCTCTGAATACCTAGGAAATTTTAATGGGGCTTTCTCATAACCTCCTATCCTCAAATATGAAAACCTTTCAAATTGAATATAGAAACTTCCAAATTTTGAAACCAAAGATATAGATTCAGGAGAAAAACATACTTCAGGGTTTCCATCTAGCTTTCTCATAGCCTCCATCAAGAATGCATCAATAACAAGGAAAAATTCTCCCATTCCCACCTGCTTAGTGAATTGTAGGTAACATTTATACACAGGCTTGCCAGAAGTTGGAGGTACTTTAGGTTTTAACCCTGGCCAGAAAGACCTCTGACTGGCTATAACATATATCAAGTAAGAACAAAGATGGAAGGTGGTAGGTTTTTTGAAATTAACTAATTGCTCGTTCAAATGAAAGAAAATTACTTTAGCCCAGTCTATAAACACATTTTCATAATAGATAACAAAAATAAATTGGCATAGCCAATCCTCAAAAGATTCAATATTTGCACTCCCAACAATACGATGCAACAAAGCAATGGCATCTGCAATTTCTCCTTTGAAATGTGACCTTTTAAGTTTAGCAGGTAGTTGTGACTTACCTTTCTTCTCCAATTTCAACCAACCTTTGGCTATGGAATTCTTGCACCAGTCCTCATTAGTTCTGAAAAATTCATTAGCTGCAGCAATTGACATTTCTTTTATAGGTGCTTTCTCAGGAATCCTTAGTGCTTGGGAAACTACCTCTAGAGAAATTTTGGCAATAATAGTTTTATTTGTAGCTTTTATCTCCCTCGTTCTAGGAATATATCTCATCGCACATGCCTTAATCAGTTCCACACTCAGGATGACTTCTGGGAAACCTTCGGCGTGAACTAATCCACTCTCCAACAATTTCACATCAATGACAGATTTCCTGTTAATTTTCAGTCGTGCCCAGAATTCATCCAACTTAAAAGATCCCAAATTTGTTTCCCTCACACCAAGCCAATGATTTCCAATTTCAGACTGCTTGAGCTTGCTATGGACAAAGGAAAACCTGCTTTGCTTGAAATATAATCATAGAAGATGGAGGCAAAATTGAGAATTCAAGCGAACAAAACTCCACCAACTTTAATCACATGAGGACAATAAGATGTATGTTTGGTATTAAATTAATGTGATGCCTTGTTTTAATCCTTGCTAAAATAAACCTCAAGATTGGTGTGCTTTACAAAAATTATTGATAAGACATCTCCAAGTTGCATTGTATGTCTCATTAAATGCATAGGCAGCACCTCAAAAAATGTGGAATGAACAACATATCACCTTGTCACAAATGACCAAAACTTTATAACCTAAAATCAGGAGTTGTGAAGTTATGGAAACCTTGACCTCACTGACTACACACTAGATCGACGCATCCAACACTGCCAACAAGGAACGAGTCGAACCGTTGGGAGGTTAGGGAAAATGCAAACCCGACGACAAGGTTTAGAAACACTGGATGCTTGATGACTTAAGTTTCAAAAACCTAAAGAACATGTGACAAGAGATTAGGAAAAGAAAACACTTTGCGACAAAGGCAAGGATGATGGCAAAAACCTAGACTCAAATTAAAAATAAGAAATAAAGACCAAGGAAGGTAAGATTTTACTATCTCATGACAAAATTATATAACCATAGGTAACATTGGCTTTGAATGGGGACTAGGACTGACAGGACGTAGAGAAACCAGAAACATGACATAAAGTCTTATTCATTAGGCAATGGAGTAAAAAGGAGACAAGCCAAAAACTGAGCAAACAAACAAAGAAAAACTATGTACAAGGACGGGCCCAAAAGAAACAATCATTCAAGAATTTGTAAATCTTTCCCATTGTAGGAAAGATGTAGAATAGTACCATCAGGATAAGACAAATGGAATGCATGATCACCAACAAGTTGTTTGATTATGAAGGGCCCTTTCTAGACAGATTCAAATTTATTATGTGCCCCTTTCGCCTCTCTCCTCCTGTCCCAAAGAACTGAATCACCTATGGTAAAATTCCTTTGTCTAGCCCTTTTATCAAAAAATATCTTCACCATCTACTAATACTTGGTAATTTTATCCACTACAACTTCCCTTTATTCCTCCAGTTTATTTAAATACATAACCCGTTTCTCCAAAGTAGACTGGAATTTCCCATCATCAATAATTTTTTGTAAATTGAGCGTTGAAATCTCCAATTTAGTAGGAAGAGTGCTATCAATACCATATACTAATTGAAAAGGGGATATTCCAATAGCTCTTTTATAGGTAACCCTATCAGCCCATAGAGTGTCATATAGTTTCTTATGCCATCCCCTTTGATTTTCATCAACCAACTTCTTAATAATGGAGATCGAAATCTCATTACTTGACTCTGCCTATCCATTACCTTGTGGATAATAATCGGATAAATGAGAAAGACTAATGACATAGTCATAGCAGAAAAGGGTAATCTCAACAGAAGACAAAGAGCTAGCATTATCAGCAATAATTTTCTTTGGTACTCCAAATCTTACCAATATTTTCTCCTTCAGAAAGTTATAGACAACCTCAGTGGTGGTGTGCTTCACAGTGATAGCTTCCACCCATTTGGTGAAATAGTTTGTAGCATTCAATATGTGTGTATGCCCGCACTTGAATTCAAGTTGATTGGTCTAATAAAATCAAGACCCCACTATTGAAAAGGCTCATCAATAACCACAGGTTTCAAAGGTAAAGCAGCAAGTTGCGGTCTACCAGTGAACTTTAGACACTTTTCACATTTTGATACCCAATCATACGCATCTTTAAACATGCTTGACCAATAGAATCTATGACATAGGATTTTAAAGACTGTCACAGAAGCTAGAAAATTTCCCCCACATGCCTCACTGTGAAAAGCTTCTAATAGCTTATTTTTCTGTACTTTATCAGTACACCTTAAGAAGGTCCCATCTACACCTTTTTTATACAAATTTCCCTCCCAGAGAACATACTTATGTTCTTTAAGCTTTAAGTTCCTCTTTTCTCTAGATGATAAATGTGATGGGAAATCACCATAGGTCAGGAAATAAGAAACATCAGAAAACCAATCATCTATTGTACTTGTGAATAATACCAATGGTAACTCTTCCTCCTCCACTGGTTTACTTTCAGCAATCATTTTGGCTAGACCTTTTCCGCTTACTAGATTAGTGGGCTTAATACCTGAATCATGTTCCTGAATTTGAACTATCCAAGATCCTCTCTTATTACATCCAATATCCTGTTGAGTAAGAATACTTTTCACTGCAGTTTTAGGAACGAAAACAATAGTATGAGAATGAAGAATGTAGAACCTGAAACTCTTGAGGGCTTTTACAACCACATATGCATTTTTTTCAAATTATGATTATTTGAGTTCATATTTCTTCAAAGGAGCACTCATAAAGGAGATAAGGACTTCGAAGCCCTGCTCATTCTTCTATGACAATATGGCTGACAAGGTATGCTCAGAGGCATAACTGTATATGATGAAATCTTTATTGAACTTAGGATGAACCAAAGTGGGGGCATTAGCAATTGAGGTTTTGATATCTTCAAATTATTGTTTTCCTTCATTACTCCATTTAAACATCGGGCAATCTTTTATCATATTAGAGATGGGCTTCGTCAACTCAGCAAAGTGAGGAACGGACCTCCCTAAAAAAATTACCTGGCTAAAGAAAGACCCGGTACCATCTTTGTTGGCTGGTAATCCCATATGCATGATTGCTTTCACTCTCTCTGGATCTATCTTAATCCCATCCTTTGAAACAATGTGACCTAAAATTTTCCCTTCAATTACAACAAAAATAGATTTCTTAGGATTTAAAGAGATACCCTCTTCTCTGCAACGCTGCAACAATATTTCCAAATAATACAAATGATTGGCCCTCTTTTTAGAAAAAAATGTTAGATCATCCAAGTAGATTACTATAATATTATTCTTGAGATCACCAAAAGATAAGTCCATAGCCCTCTGAAAAGTAGCTCTTGCATTAATAAGGTCGAATGGAGATCTCTTGTAAGTAAAGAAACCAATGGGTGTGGTGAATATCATCTTATGTTGGTCTTCTGCAGCTACTTCAACCTGATTATAACCTAAAAAACCATCAATAATGGACATCATCTCAAAGCTAGCAACCGTTTACAAAATGTGTTCCATCATAGGTAGGGGGTAATTTTCTTTCAGAGACGCCTGGTTTAGGTTCCTGAAATCAACGCATATCCTTATTTCCCCATTTTTCTTTCTCATGGGAACTATATTAGGTACCCATGTGGAGTGATGTATGGGGTAAATAATCTTGGCTTTGAGCATCTTATCAATCTCGTTGAAAATGACCTCTGCAACCTTTGGGTTGTAATTTCGTTGTTTCTGCCTAAAAGGTGTGGCACTAGGTTTTAGTGGAATCTTATGTTGGAATTCTCCATTTCTAAACTTTTTTAGATCTACATAGCACCATGCAAAAATATCCCTGTAACATGTCAATAGAGAGATCGGTCTCTCTTTCTCTTCGTTGGAACAACACTTCTCAATACAAACCATCTTGGGATCCTCTTATGTATTGATATTCACTTTATCATACTCAGCAGATGACTCAACAAAAAATTTACCTTTCTACTTTAAATATTGATCGTGTCTATTAAATAAATGTTCAAGAGAAACCAGGCCTTTTGGAATTTTGTTACCTTTCAGTTGAATAACCTATGTCTCCTTTTTATTAGGGTTCAAGGCATCACCTTCTAAAGCATCATTACTTGTGTCATCACTACCTTCAAAATAGTTGTGAGCAAAAGGATTTAGCTTTTTCCAAAAAATCAATAATTTGTTGATCATCTTTGAACACTTGCGAGTGATTCACGTTGTCAGGAACACTATTCTTGTACACAATTTCAATCCTATAGGACTCATCTTTGAAATCTGGATGAGGCAAGAGTAATGACATAGAAACTGCTAGAGAGTTAGCCCTAGCATTTTGTTCCCTAGGAACAGATTCTATAGAAAAAGCATCAAAATCTTCTATGCAGTCCCAAACCATGTTCCTATAATGCTTAAGCCGGTTATTTTTCACAGTGTATATTTTTCTCACATACTTCACCACTAATTGTGTGTCTCCTACAACCCTTAATTTATTGATACCTTTTTCTTTAGCTACACCCAAACCAAGTAGTAGAGCTTCGTACTCAACCGTATTATTGGTATTAGCAAACTCCAATTTAAAAGCAAAAGGAAACTTATAGCTGTCATACAAAATCAAGACTACTCCAACACCTGATCCAACATTGGCACAACTTCCATCAAATTCAAGCATCCATAATTAATTTACCAAATCAGGGCTAATAGGATTTAAACCTTCCTCTTGATTAGAAGTACACATATAGGTTCCTGGTCCTATTTCAACAAATAGAATATCCGCTCTTGGTTCTCCAAACTTTAACACAGTGAATTTAGCCTTAGGTTCAAGATTCAAACGAATCTTCTTTCCATCCAAGGTTATCAAAGCATGAGACAAATCCATCTAAATTTCTCCCCCTAAATCCTTACAGAAAATCCTACTCAACAACATACCATAGCTTGTGTAGTGTCCTTTAATCAGGTTGATAACTAGGAACATAAATTCCTATACTCAAGGATTAGGCATCACAACTGGCAGTCATAATCTACTAAAGGACATCATTTGATTGTCAACCCAGGGACATTAGACTTGAAATGGGTCTGTAAAGTATATGCACTAACCACCTATTTCAGACATGTGTTATTTCCTGAAAATACTATGCTAGAATTGGAATTGCTGGAAACAAACTCTAATTGACTAAATCTGCTCAAAATGAAAACTAAATCCAATTTTAAAGATAGGAACTACTATGTCCCTAGTGGTTGTAGGAACACTTGACAGTTCTATAATTATGTCAGCTGCAGGAACACTCACACTGAAGTTCTTATGAAAGAGAAATACAACTATTCTAATTGTAGAAATGAAAAGATAGACAGTGTTCCTAAGTGGGCCCCCTTAGGTAGTGTCAGAGATACACAATAGATTAAACTGTAAATTCCATGAACACTTTTATTGAACTAAAACTGATAAGTACATTGCACAGAACTTTGCAACTGTATTTCTGGAAAACTAAAGCTATTACATAGTAGACTTCCAGCCCTTTCTCTGAAGGAGAACGGGCTATTTATTCAAAACTGAAACCTAACAACTAACTAACCTTCCTTTCATAAAATGGGAAATATTTATTACATCATGATCAACCTAATGAAGAAGTGGACACAAGAGGGAGAACTGAGTCAAATCAGTTTGAATAATTAAAGCACCACTATCCTAGATTTATGTGTCATCAAGACGCCTTTGTTGGATTCCTGGAATGCTTCCCTAGCATGGTAGATGACTTATCAACTATCTCCTCACTTCTTGTTCCTGAATCGGTCCACTTTGAATCAGTCCTGCAATGATCTAATAGAGGCTAAATCTTCTCCTTGAGACTTGGTACCTACAAATAACTAATAGCTACTCATGCGTAAAAGGATCAACTCAACACATTCAACTCATTAAGACAGCCCATTATTCCATTCATACATTCATTAGGTATTGGTTTGGAGCAAACAATATTTTGGATATGGCTACAAGAAGGTTAACAGTAGTGGCTACAGGAAAGGCATGTCATCACAAAAAGTCACAAGGCACACATCTTCTATCAAACTAATAAAACATTTAAGCAATAACCATGGAAAGACTTATCATAATAAACTTGTTATATTAAGCATCAAGTTTATGTATCACTTCCATAATTACCACTAAATGTCTTCTCAGCATAATAAAATATATAAAAATGTTTAAAAACATAGTCTAAAATATGCCAAAAACTAGGCTCATCATTCCCCTCAACCAACTACTTGTTGGTCCCTTCAGCAAGTCTTGCATTTTTCCTCCAAGCAAACTCTCTTAAATCAGCATTCAGCTACTGTCCACATTCACCATGTTGAAAACTCCATAAGTGAGCTCGCATTAATTCCAATCGTTGCCACCTATTATCCTTTGAGTTCTTGTTATAGGTGTTGTTTTCTCCCTGCATGGCCAGCAGTGGCCATAAGAGAATTGGTGGTTGCATGACCAATGGAAACCGATTTTCTTTCTTTGTTCTTGCGTTTCTCATATACCTCTCTCCTCTCCGAGTAGCTACATACAGGTTGTTTGGGGTATGTGGTGCTGCCCTTCTTAGTTGCAATGACAAGTGTTCCCATCTTGTTTGGTTGTGTGTCTTGTAACAAGATATTGTGGTTTGTAGGCTCATGCCTAATGGGCTGGCCTCTCATTTTTATGCTTGTCTTTGCAACTTAACTCTTCAAGCGAGAATTCACCCTGGTTATTTCAATTTATTTTTTTCAAATTAAACTTCCTGCAACTCAAACCAACTTCTCCGCTCTCCCCTTAACTGAAAATTTTGAAGTTCTTTCAAAAGATGCAAAAAATAGAAGGAAGAATTTTGAACATCTTAACTCAAATTTTAGACATAAAAAGATTGACAGAGAGGAGCTAAAGAGATGCCTGGTCATTATTGCAGGAAGTAATGGAGGTTTGCTCATTTATTGAAATTTTCAAAATACATCCTAAGTTTAAGCAGAAAGGACAAGAAAATTTGATGTAACAATGCTTCGTGGTGGTGGGAAGTAATGACATGGCCATCAGTTAGGAATTGGGTAAAATGCTTAACATGTGGAAAAGACCGAAGGATATTGCAACCATATAGGAAATTTGTTGTCTTACTTAATATCTAACTAAACATAATATGAAATAATTAATCAATCTTTAAGTTAAGTGGAGCTTTCCTATAATAATGTGCCACAACTGACTGATGTGACTCCATCTTCTTAATTGCAAAAGGTGATATTTGGAAACGTGGAAATGGTGATGTGTGATAGGTGGATGAGATGGTAGACGAAGAAATGGTACAAATAGAGGATGGAATAATGGTATGGAATGGGGATCTACGTGGATGACCCCTTTATTATGATATGTTAATGCACTTTTCATGCATTGCTTAGGGAATGGAGCCAAGACTCAATTCCTTCAGCTACAAGATTAGTATATTCCTGCTCAAGTTGAAAATGCTTCAGGAACTCTTCCTTATCAATGGGCTTTAGGTAAAGCTTTATTCGATTCCCATTGACCAATAATTTGAACCTGACATCATCAATTGTGCTCAGCTGAATTGCACAATTATCAAATACCTCTAAAATTTCGTATGGCCCCAGCCATCTGGTCTATAGCTTCCCTTGATTGTCCTTGTATCTTGAATCATATAGCAGAGCCCAATCTCCTGCTTTGAATTTATTTTATTTTATGTACTTATCATGCCATCTGATCCTCTGATTTTGTACTATTTTTGTATGATGCAAGGCACTCTTTCTTAGCTCATCCAAGGCATTGAGTTGCATGATTCAATCTTTATGTGCAGTTGTTAAATCCATATCCAACTCCAAAGCTGTTCTGAGAGTTTTGTGTTCAAACTCCACTGGCATCATAGCTTTCTTTCCATACACCATTTTAAATTGTGTAAAACCTATTGTAGTCTTCCAAGTAGTTCTATAGGCCCATATAGCTTCAGGTAACCTCACAACCCAATCCTTCCTATGCAGGTCCACTGTTTTTGTCAAAATGGCCTCAATATCCCTATTAGTGATTTCTACCTATCCATTAGATTGAGGATGATAAGGAGTTGACTTCCAATGCCTTATGTTTTATTCATTTACTAAGGCTGTAACAAGAGTGGAAGTAAATTGTGCTCCTTGGTTTGTCACTATTTCTCTAGGAACACCAAACCTAGTAAAGATTTCTTCATAGAGAAATTTTGCTACTTTATTATCTCTAGCATGCTTCATAGGTCTAGCCTCTACCCATTTTGTTACATAATCTTTGCACACAAGAATGTAAGAATTACCATTTGAAGGTGGATCAATTGGGCCTACAAAGTCTAGTCCCCATTTATCAAGGGGTATAACAATAACTTGTGGAAACAAAGGCATTTCATCTAATCTTGTTGGCCTCCCCATCCTTTGACATCTATCACACCTCTTGGTATACTTGGTTGCATCTTTATATAGTGTTGGCCAATAATATCCAGTATTTAAGATCTTCATGGTTGTTCTCTTAGTAGCAAAATGTCCACCGTAAGGTTCACCATGGCTTGCATGTAGTATGTCATGTCTTCCTCTCTCACACATCTCCTCATTACTTGATCTGGTCCTATCTAAAACATGCAATCTACAATCCAAGAGAAGTTAAATCTTTTATCTACTAACAATCTCCTTTCCTTAGGTGAGAGGTGAGGAGGAGTTCTTCCTACAGCCAAATAATTTTCTATGTCTGCACACCATGGATGAATGACTTTGATGACAAACAAATATTCATTAGATAAAGAATCTTATATGAGTGTGGGATCATCTTTCCTTTGTATTCTAGACATAAAATCAGCAACCACATTGGCTTTACCCAATTTTTCCACAATTGTGATATCAAATTTTTGCATCAACAACAACCACCTAGCTAGTCTCCCTATAATTGAACTCTTGTTCATGAGATACCTGATTGTTACATGATCAGTATGGACAAATATTTGATAGCCTATGATATAATTCCTGAATTTGTTGAGGGCATAGATGATTGCTAACATATCCTTTTCTGTAAATGTGTAGTTCAGTTCATCCCCTTGTAAGTTCTTGCTGATATAATAAAGTGCATGCAAATTTGAACCACTCTTTTGTCCTAGAATGACACCAATAGCATAATCTGATGCATCCATGTGAATATGGAATGGAAGTGACCAATCTGATCCCTTCAAAATAGGTGTCTGTGTAAGGGCAGTCTTAAGATCAAGGAATGCTTTTTCACATTCTACTATCCAGGAAAACTCTGCATCCTTCTTTAGTAAACTATATAGAGGTCCTACTGTTTGACTGAAATCTTTAATAAACCTCCTATAATATCCGACATGTCCTAGAAAGCTTTTGAGTTATTTTTGCTCGGTAGGAAAGGGTAGACTGGAAATGACTTCAATTTTAGAAGGGTCTACCTGTATTCCTGCAACAGAAATGTAGTGACCCAACACTATTCCTTCTTGCATCATCATGAAGCATTTTTGTCTATTGAGTGACAAATTATGATCTTCACACCTTTGTAGTACCTTTTTCAAATTGTCTTGGGCTTCCTCAAATGTTTCACCATAAACAATAAAGTCATCCATATATATTTCTATGCAATCATATGAAATATTTGAGAAAATACTGATCACAACTCTTTGGAAAGTTGCAGGGGCATTACAAAGACCAAAAGGTAAGAATGAATAGGAAAATGTTCCCCAGGGGCATGCAAAAGTAGTATTTTCTTGGTCCTCAGGAGCAATCTTTATCTGATTATATCCACTGAACCCATCAAGGAAGGAAAAATACTTTTTCCCTGATAAGTTATCTAGGACTTGATCAATAAAGGGAAGAGGAAAATAATCTTTTTTATTTTCCGAGTTAAGCTCCCTATAATACAAACACAGTCACCATTTTCCTCCTTTCTTAGGGACAATAACCAGTGGAGAAATCCATTGGCTATCTGAGATTGGGTAGATAAAGCCAACATTCAACATCTTCTACAATTCCTCCTTAACAATTTCTCTTAGGGCTAGATTTATTCTCCTTTGGGGCTATCTAAAAGATTTGAACTCACTGTTGATGAAAATTCGGTGTGTACATAGCTTTGGATCTAGTCCTTTCATATCACTGTAATCCCAGGCAAAAAATTTCTTGTGGGTAGTAAGCATTAGGACAAGTGACTCTTGTTGCTTATTGGTAAGTTTACTATTGATATTCAAGGTTTTTCCTGCAGCTACTTCCACTTGGGAAGTCAACTCAATCAAATATACTTCAAACAAAAAGGGAGTTTCTACTTCATGGGGTAATAAGGTGCGCAAATAGTCAGTTGCTGCAGGATAATGATTTGAAGTAGGTGGGGGAAGAATTGTCTGCAAGGAACATGGAACTTCTTCACAAAAGGGGTACTCAATGCCATAATTGTTCTGAAGGATATTAGAAAATATTTCTTCATCTTCTTGTTTCTCAATAAAAGGCTCTTTATTAATCATCATCAGGTTTTCCACATAATTCATTTCTTCCACTTCTTCCCCTAAATTTGGCCAGACTGCTTGTCCAAACTCAAGTTGAGGCTGGGCTGGGGCATAAAGGGTGAGCTTCTTGGTGCTATATCCATTAGAGATATTCATGTTACTAGACCTACATCCTATGTAAGCATCAATAGTGGCTAGCCAAGGCCTTCCTAGAATTAAAGGATATCCTCCTAGTGTTACTTTTGGAGACAAGCCCATAAAATCAGCAGGATATTCCCATGAATCTAGGGTGACTACCAGGTCTTCAACTACTCCATCAGGCTTGACAGTTGAACTATCCGCAATCTATAGGACTGTAGGAGTAGCCCTTAGGTTAGAAATACTTAGCTTTACCACAAGGTCCTTAGTCATGACATTGATAGCTGCTCCAAGATCTACTAAATCATTTTTAATTTGAACCCCATTAATAATGATGTCCACAACAGGACTGCTAGGGTCTGAATATTTTGGGATGGTAAGCTTCCCTAGCATCAAATTAGAGAGTTGACCTAAGACATGAACAGTTTGAGGGTCTTTCTTTTTCCTACCCGGCTTCTTCAAGCATGCTTCTTTAATAGCCTTGTTATAGATAGGTACTTCTTTAATTGCTTGGAACAAGGGAATTTTTACACATATGTGCTTTAGTTGTTCAAGAATGTCAAAGGTAGGCTCTTCTTGCTTTTGAACAACTTCACCTTCCAAACTTTGTGGAAAAGGAGGTGAAGTTTTATTGGGCACCTTAGGCAATGATGAATTTTGCATGGGATCTTTGGATGAAACTAAGTCAATAGTATCTTCTTGCTCATTTTCCTCCAGTGGAAATTTTGCAATGATGGGAGGAGAAGGTGTAGGTAGCACTATCCCTGACCATAAGTTAATATTACTCAAGTTGAGAGCATAAGCAGGTTGTTGATTGGGATCGGTGAAATAAATTTGTTGTTGTTGTTGAGGTTGGTTATTTGGATTAGGTGCAGCTTGAGCAGGTAGTTGAGTTGGCTTTGGATTATGGATTTGGTTAGCTATAGAAGGTGGCATGATTGACTGTTGCTGGGGTTGTTGAAGGAAACTAGCTGGTTGATTTGACCATTATTGGCCTTCCCTCCACTAGTTAGACTACTGCCAATTTCCTTGGGGAGGTTGCCACTAATTTTGCTATGGTGACTGCCAATTCCCTTGCAGGGGTTGCCACTGGTTTTGTTGAGCATTTGGCCAAGGATTATTCCACTCAAGTTGGGAATATGGGCCATAATTTGGAGGGTACTGGTTCTGCAACTAATTATTATATGAACCAAAAAAATTCAAAGGGTCTTGATTCATACCTTGTCTTGGGGCCCAAGGCCTGCATTGAGAAACAAAGAAAACTTCTTCATCTCCTTCTATTGTTTTGAACTCAGTGGGAAGATGTTGGACCTCCAAATTAGCCATCGCCTTGCATCTGCAATCCTTCTTCCTTTGTCTGTAGTGAGGGCAATATTCAGCTAGCATTTCCTCTACTTCATCTTTCTTCCTCCTAGCCTGCATAGTGTCCAGTTGTGTAGCAATGTCATTGATGATATCTTTCTTGAAGTCAGACAAGAGATTAGAAATCTCCCCCTTAGACACTCCTAAGCCATTTCCTTTTGAAATAGAGGTTCTAAACCCTCTGCCATTCTTCATAGTTGCTCTGGAGCAGTTGAGACAGATCTTCTTGATATCATCCTAGTTGCTTTGGGTGATATCTCCTCTGGCCATGAGGTCTAGTGCCTCAATGCAAGCATCATTAACTCCTCTTAGAAAGAGAAGTTTTTTAGACTCATCATTCAGCTGATGCTGAGTGTTTTTCTACACACTGAAAAAAAACCTTGACACATAATCTTCCAAGATTTCATCTTCTTTATGTGACATCTTGAAGATGTCATCTCCTCTCATATCATTCCGCCTACAATACTCTTTATACTTTCCCAAGAATAGCTCCTTCATTTCATTCCAAGTGGTTATTGCATTTCCACCTAATCCCATGAACCACCTCAAGGCTAACTCCTTTAGGGTAGAGGGAAACAACTTTAGCTTGTGTGCATCAGTTGTGTAGTCATAACTCCTACAAAGGATGTCAAACTCAAACAAGAAGGTATGAGGGTATTTTGTAATAAGTCCATAGAACTTGGGAAGTAATGAAGCAGGGATGTTCTTGAGGTTATTATTATCAAGTAGGTCAGGAATTGGGAATGGAAAAGTAGGCCTTGCCATCCTTGGTGGTCTTATTGGGTTAGCTCCTAGTTGATAAACTACAAGGGCAAGTGGATTGTTATGTGGGTCCTGGTTGTTGGAAGTTTGCAGATTATTCAGATGTTGAATGAGTGGATTAAGGTCATCTGGCTCATCAAATAGGTTCAAGCTTAACTCTGAGGAAGAAGATGAGGTAATTAAGTCCTGGACAACATCCAAATATGGTTCTTCTTGGAAAATTTTCGGTTCAATTTCTTGGGTATCTATTCTTCCAAGAAGGAATCTTTCAGATTGGTCTCTTCTTCTACGCATACAACAAAAAGTAAATCTAACTATGGAAAATGTTGTAATGTTGAATTATAAACTAAATACTTGGAATGAAATTCAAACTCTCTACTAGCATGCCTGCAACAGGTTCTTAGTTTGACACCATCCCTGACAAAGGTGCCAAAAATGTAGTGTCCTTTAATTAGGTTGATAACCAGGAACATAAATTCCTCTACTCATGGATTAGGCATCACAACTGGTAGTCATAATCTACTAAAGGACATCATTTAATTGTCAACCCAGGGACGTTAGACTTGAAATGGGTCTGCAAAGTATATGCACTAACCACCTATTTCAAACATGTGTTATTTCCTGAAAATATTATGCTAGAATTGGAATTGCTGGAAACAAACTCTAACTGACTAAATCTGTTCAGAATGAAAACTAAATCCAATTTTAAAGACATGAACTACTCTGTCCCTACTAGCTGCAGGAACAATTGATAGTTCTATAATTTTGTCAGCTGCAAGAACAGTCACACTGAAGTTCTTATGAAAGAGAAATACAACTATTCTAATTGCAGAAATGAAAAGATAGACAGCATCCCTAAGTGGACCCCCTTAGGTAGTGTCAGAGATACACAACAGATTAAACTATAAATTCCATGAACGCTTTTATTGAAATAAAACTGATAAGTACATTGCTTAGAACTTTGCAACTATATTTTTGGAAAACTAAAGTTATTACACAGTAAGTTTCCAGCCCTTTTTCTGAAGGAGAACATGCTATTTATTCAAAACTGAAACCTAACAACTAACTAACCTTCCCCTCATAAAGTGGGAAATCTTTATTACATCATGATCAACCTAATGAAGAAGTGGACACAAGAGGGAGAATCGAGTCAAATCAATTTGAAGAATTAAAGAACCACTATCCTAGATTTATGTGTCAACAAAATGCCTTTGCTAGATTCCTGGAATGCTTCCCTAGCATGGCGGATGACTTATCAACTGCCTCCTCACTTCTTGCTGCCGAATCAGTATGCTTTGAATTAGTCTTGCAATGATCTATTGGAGGCTAAATCTTCTCCTTGAGACTTGGTACCTGCAAATAACTAACAACTACTCTTGTGGCAAAGGATCAACTCAACACATTCAAATCATTAAGACGATCCATTATTTCATTCATACATTCATTAGGTATTGGTTTGGAGCAAACAATATTTTGGATATGGCTACAAGAAGGTTAACAGTAGTGGCTACAGGAAAGGCATGTCATCACAAAAAGTCACAAGGCACACATCTTCTATCAAACTAATAAAACATTTAAGCAATAACCATGGAAAGACTTATCATAATAAACTTGTTATATTAAGCATAAAGTCTATGTATCACTTCCATAATTACCACTAAATGTCTTCTCAGCATAATAAAAGATATAGAAATGTTTAAAAACATAGTCTAAAATATGCCAAAAATTGGGCTCATCACCCATTAAATCCTTGTAGTATCTTAGAGATGTCGATTCTTGAGCTTGACTGATTTTGGAATTGTTTTTTTTATGCTTCGGATCAAGTTCTTGACATGGGTCAATTTCAAAGGATGTGTTATTTGCAAAGGGTTCTTGGATGTATTTTTTAGGCATGGATATTAGTTCAATATTCTCTTGATATTTAAGTGAATTTTGGATCAAGTGTTGAACTAAGGATTTTTTTGATATTGGCAACCATGAGGTCAAATGATGTCAATATGTCTTGAAAAGGACCATTTCTAGACCTTGTTGGAGGATTTTGATCATGCTTGGGGATAAATTATTGATATATGTTATCATGCTCATTAGATGATGTAGAGACATGGTCAATGTGATCATTGGTAAATGGATCTTGATCATTGTCTTCAACATTCAAGGTTGATATATTGTCAATATTTTCAAACATGAGATCAAATGATGTTAAGATTTCTTGAATTGGATCATTGTTAGACTTTGGTGATTGATTTGGATCATGCTTTGGGAAATATTCTTGATGTATGTACTCTTTCTCTTTAGGTGAGGTAAATAAATCTTCAATGTGATCAGTGGTAGATAGATCTTGATCATTTCTTTCAACATTTGAGGTTGAGATTGTCAATATTATCATTAGTGGTTGAACCTTGAATTTTATCTTCAATATTTATTTATCCTTGATTGATAAGGTCTTGGATGAGATTTTTGAGTTTAACACAGTTTGATGCATCATGGCATTTTATTCCATGGTATTTACAATAGGTCTTATCATCGTACCATGGGAATTTGATGACAGTTTCATAATTATGTGATGGTTTTCATAGTGTGATAAGTTTAGCATGGACTAATGTGTTCAACAACCCCTCAATTGGCTCCCCTAAAGGAGTGTATTTATGTTTAGTGGTGTTATGGGATGGAAACAACAATTTTTGTCATGATGATTGTTGAGGTTGTTGAGGATATGTCATTTTTTGATGTTGTAAGAATAGATCTTGTTACTGATGTTGTGGTTGTTGATATGCAATATCTTGATGTTGTAAGAATGCATTTTTTGTTGATGTTGTGGTTGTTGATATGAAATGTCTAGATATTGAACATGTTGTTGATGATATGAATCCATGTTTTGATGATTGTCAAGATGTTGTTGATATTGTGACTCATTGTTGTGATAGTATGATTGATAGAATGGTGAGTTTTGACATTGATTAAAATCCAACATGTGAAAAGGTATTCCAAAGTCTTGAATAGGGACACCCATAGTTGCTATGTTGTTGTAGCTAGTGGGATATGATGACTCCATGTGTGTATAGAGTGGAACTCAATTCAGGTGATAGATTGACATTGATATGTTGTTGGGATGTTATGGTTGCGTGTTGTGATGTTTTGGTTTGAAGTTTTTGATTGACAAAGGGAATGTGGGTAAACCTTTTAGACAAAAGGATGTTGGTTGATTGATATGGATTGATGTTAATGTTGGGATAGTTTTATGATCAAGTTTGATGTTGGATTCTTGAATGTTTAAGAATGATGTAATTTTGGTACTCAACCCTACGATAAGGAGATGAGAAGATTTTGGTTGATGTTTGAAAAATGACACTATGTTTGTGGATGCCTAACCCTATAATGAGAGTGTGAGTGGATTTTGATGTTTGTGATATGATACATGTATAAGAATGAAAGGATGAACAAGATTTGTTTGATGTTTGCTATGTCTCAAAGATGGTGATGGAGGATATGTTTATTTCTTCACTTGAACTAGGATTGCAAGTTACAAGTAAAGGTGGATGCCAATAGTCAAGAAACCTAGGGAAGGATGATATCCACTAAATTTTGACAAGACTACTAGAGGATATGGTGTGTTGATGGGAATGCTAGCAAGATGCAGGGGTTTGATATCTTGTTTTCAATTTGTTAGTCCAAAGGATAAGATGGATGTTTGATTGGATGATGGTGATGCAAAAGGATGTCCAAGATTGTTGATAAGGTATGATGAAAGTCGAATTTTGTTTTTTTTATCCAAAATGTGGTAGCTACAAACCCTAAGTAAACCAAGTTTGAGATGTAAGATGGCGGTGATGCTGGATGGTATGAAGTAAATGGTGTGAATGTTTAGGTCTATGATGACAATGTTTTGTAACAACCGAGTAAAGTGCTATACCAATGTGTTGAAACCAAGTTTTTGATAGATTATGAGATAATCAAGAAATAAGGATGATAGCGGTTGCTATCGAGGATGATTGCGGTAGAAATTATGACAATAGTAGTTCTATTTTAGGATGACCATGATAGATTTTGACAATAGCGAGCTCTGTGTAAATTCAACAACTATTAAAGCAAAGATCACAATAGCGGTTGGATGCATAGTAGTGGTAAACAATTAGGATGACTATGGTAAAATGTTGATACAAGAGCGATAAAATGCATAGTAGCGACCCACTTTCGATAGTTTTCAATTTGGTGACCATTTTCAATAATTTTGCAAGTTTGAATGTTTTTGATCTGATGTTTTAGAAATGTGTTTGGGAGCAAGTGATACATACAATAGACAAAAATGTGCAAATAATCGACTCAATGGGAGAGGGGGATATTTTGTGAACCTTCTTCCATAAGATCCACTAGTATGGCTCGAACAAGATCAGTCAATTACATCCTAAGGAATATAGGTATGTTTCTTCACATAGGCTTACCTCACCCCTGAAAGAGTGATGTAATCCATATTTATAGAGGGGTCAAATAGGACATAACAAGTTCATGTACCACCTTGTTGCTCTTAACTTTGTAAAAGAAAATGAAATCTTAAGACTTATGCCTCAACTATAAACCAGACGTGGTAAGTAACTTTTGGGAACAATGTTATTCCCATGCACTACTTTGAAGAATCATTTCAAAAAACTTGGATTGGCTTCTAGATACAAAGGTATGTAATGACACCATGAACACCATAGGTATACTTCAAATGGGAGACACCAAATTCTATAGCTTCCCCTAAGCGACCCATTTGTTCTCACGAGAGTAGGTCCACAAGGTATAACATATGTAGATTTATGCTACTTACTTTCATTTTCACATACTTTATATAGCACACCGGTAAAAGTGCTTTAGGGTCGCCTTGAGTTCTCCATTATGGGATGCATCTCAAGGCAAAACCCTCTAATAAAAAAGAAGGGCTTAGTGTTTTGATATTTCTCTTACACCCATGATCTTTGAATGATGCAAGAGGAGAGGATACATATCAAAATGCCTTTGGTGACCAAAAAGTGCAAAGCCCAAGATATTTCTCTTAAACCCAAGATCGTCAAATGACACGAGGGGAGAGGATATGTATCCAAATTTCTAATCACAAAAAAACATGGTGGACAATTCATCACAATTAGATTTTAAGACCAAAATGAAGTGTTATCTATCTAGGCAATTCATGTTTTAAGGATCAAAATCAAATGTTAAAGACATCAAACACACACAAAATGCTTGAAAATAAAAAGATCCTTGAAGAAGGCGCTGTAAGAAAATTGTTAGTAGTTTGAGCTTGGATGTATTCGACCATTCATCACCCATACAAGCAAATGATTAGAAGTTTTATGAAAGATTGTCTTCACCCTACAAGAGAGTTGCACCAAAAAAGTTAGGTAAAGTCCCATCACTTGAAACAACAATTAAGTTAGGGTTAGGGTTAAGTAAATTCAAATCTAAAAAGATTGAAACATAAGCAGAAAGAAGTACAATAGCGGTCTTGTTACTTGCAACAAAAACTCTGTTCTTGAGATGACAGTGGCTCAGTCTAACAATAACGACTGTATTTTAGGTCGATAGCAATTTTTAACAAGACAATAGCAATTTTGTAATGATATTCAAAATAAACACTAAAAAACTTGCAAATAGAAAGGATGATAATAGTCAGTTCCAATGATAGCGGCTAGAAAATAAGACGACCATGATAGAGAAATGGGATGATAACGACTCAATTCCAAGATGATTGCAACTTTGTTCTAGAAAAAGAGATGATCGTGCCTGAATTTTAGGATAATAGCAACCTTGTTGATGAAAGCAACCCCTGTAAAACACGACTATGAGAAAAACCTACAATTGATCACAAAACTTGATGAACATGTTAGATTAAAGGACCTAGATCCCACCAGGCGTGCTAATTAATGTAAGGGGAGAAAATGGACTTGGATTATATCAATGAATTAAATAAAAATAAAACCAAAACAAGGATTAGAACCAACCTACTCATGAAATGCAATTTCCATAGCTATGAATTCAAACAAAAAGTTAACTCAATCAAATTAAAACACAAATGAATTCAAAACTACACAATCTTACCATCCCATGGTGGAATGTATTTGTGTTGTTGATGATATGTTGGATTGCCTTTCAACACAAAGTCTCCATGATTGAAAAAGCTTGATAAGATGACCTATAATGCAATGGTGAATGCTCAATTTGCTTAAGACTCATTTGGACATGATCTCTTCACAAATTCTCTAGATGAATTATGAGAGGGGTGATGGTTCTTTAATAGATTTGGAGAAATTGGATCAATGGATGAGATTGAGTTAGAAACCCCACAAAGAAGGGTTGAGATTGATCGAGAACACCCACAAAGGAGAGTGAATCAAGGAGGATGGATGAAGGAGATCATTTAGAACTCAAGCTTGCTCCACCATTTAGGAAAATGGTTAAGATATTTAAGATCAAGGGATGAGAATTGATTTCATGATCAAGGGTTAGAAATGGTTGAGACAAGTTAGTTGAGATATTTTGAAATGAAATATTTCAAAATAATATGCTTTGTGGAGGGAAAATAGGATAATTATTCATGTGACAAGAATATTAAAAGGTTAGATGATTAAATAATCAAGAATTATTTAATCATGATGAGATTAGAAGAAATATTAGATTAAAATAATTAAATAGGGTGATAAGAGAGAATATCAATGATGAAAAGGATGAATTAAATTAAACAATTCAGGATCATTTAATTAATAAAGAGAAATAGGGTTAATTGGTGAAAATGATGCTAATAGGGGATTAATGATGCAAATGAAATGAAATGCAAGGGTGAGTATGAAAGTGATGCCAATGATGGAAAAATACGATTCCAGATATATGATATGTGTTAAGGCATTTTGACATGTCTACACTTGTTACTCCAATGATTCGCTATGGGTGTGAAATTTGGGGCAACAACATGTTAGATTAGAAGTGGAGACGAGTTGAAATAATCCAAAAGCATCTAATCATAAGTAGCCTTAAAATCAAGACTACTATTTCTTATGATGTTTTATTGGTTGAGACAAGTACCTTTCCCTTGGAAGCATCAACAATGGTCCACTTATTAAGTTAAGCCTACAAAAAGTCCAAAGTATGGAGAACCATTGTTGGCCTAAGTTAATTGTGGAGGAAGAGCTAACTAGAAGAAATAACACACAGGTGAAAGAAAATGACAAATAGATGAAAAAGTGGGATGTTAATATGCATGATGTCCAAACACAAACGAGGAAATACAATTATGTGAGAAAAAATTAAGAATGCTATATGGACAAAACAAATAGGGTGAAAAAAAACTTACTATATCAAAAAATTTAACCCCAAGGAGGACCATGAAGAAAAAATCTACATGAGAGCGAATACTAAATGGAAAGACAAAATGTTGATAGCTCAATTTAGAACTAGTTCTCATCATCTCAGATGTGAAACTAACAAATGGATGGTACCTAAAGAAGAGTGGGAAAAAAAATATGCCAATTTTGTAACAAAGGAATGGTGGAGATAGAATGACACTTCGTCATGGAATGCTTAGCATATAAAGATATCCGTGCTAGCTATGAAAACACCTTACAAGATAATTTAAATACTTTGTTTGAGGAGGCAAGGTTGGACAAAACTGCAAACTTCATCATCAAAAACTAGTGTAAAAGATTTTGAACTGAATATACAAACTTTATAAAACTTCTTTATTGATGAGTCGTGTTCTAATTTTGAATTCCATAAACTGCTTTAACCTCGTGAACTTTAGGAAAATATATTCATCCATTTACATTTGCTTTTCCAATTAAGAATTTGAATGTTTCCTATACTAACATTAAGTTAGGTACCTACTATTAAAACTTCCCCATGGCATTAAAAACAGAAATGTCTTTTTTTAAGCGATGCATAAGGATCTTCACGATCTAAATTAGAGCCTGAAACGCTTTGTCACCATGGAGCATAGCGTGTTGTTTTAGCTTACGAGGACATTTGTCCATTGGATATAATGAATCGAATGGGGGAATTGGGAGGCGATAGCACCGGTGAAGAAAGAGAGGATGGCGTGTATCAGTATCGCACCTATCAATCACATCTACAGTTTACACACACCAACCTCTTTTCATCCACATATTTCCACTGCAAATCGTCGGACTCGAAAATGGAGGTGCCAAGTTACAAATGAGGAAACCAATCAGCAAGCAAAAAGTGAAGATAAAAGCAGTAAGGTAGTGGATACGGCTGTTCCGGATAAAAGAATCAACCGGCGAATTGGATTGGCTTCAATTTCCGCAGCAGTTGGCTTGTTTCTGTCATCTAGGGGCTGGTTTGGAGGCGTTGTTTCACTCAGTGATCTTTCTGTATCTGCTGTTCCATATGATGAGGTATATCCTTCTACTATAATAGTTCATCACAACTTTAAAATGGTTTTTTGAGCAAAATTCACACTTTGAATTTCGGCAGAAAATAATGAAATAATAGGAAAAACGCTGTTTACGGTGTGTCTTGAATTTTATTTTGGATTCCCTCATCAGTAGCTATCTATCTATCTATCTAATAAACCATATAGAAGATGTCTTCTTTAACCTTACTGGTGGCCTAGTTAGTTGGAACTTGTAGAAGTTGTTTCGGGACCGAAACATTGGAACTGGTTTAGAATAAAGAGTTTAACGCGATGGTACTTGCCAAAGCCTTTCTGGATAACCTTAATGAAAGTTTGTTCCGCGTTTCTTGTAATCTACCTCACTCGGAAACATGATTGGAACTGTTTTGAGTTGAGGTGGATGGAACACTAGCTACGATTATAACTTTAGATTTGGCTCTATGTTTTTTAATTTTTTCTGAAGTTTCCAAAATCTGTTTTTTTTTGGGGTTCACAGCCAAGTCAGATGCCGATTTGTTGTTTGGACCCAATTTATAGAAGGCCGGAAGGAGAATTATTTAAATTTTTAATATTTATTGCCAAGTTGTCAAATCAGAATTGAGTATGGGTATGTGGGTACAGTATGTTGGAGTAAATTTATTTCTGCATCTATAAAAAAAATATATTAAAACCTTAAATATATACATATTGGCAACCTAAAAACAGGAACTAAGTTTAGAATACCTGATTTAGGAGCATTCGGATTCACAGGCGATCCTACATCACCCAATCTTTTTTCAGATTTTTCAGTTCAGTTTTGTTGTGTTTCAGATAGTTTTTGGTGGTTTGTTTCAGGGGGAAAATATAGTTTCAATATGGTCAAGTTCAAGGCATCATCTTGTTAAAGGGCTTAATGGGTACCAATGGTTCAAATTGGGTGACAAAATGGAGCAAAATTGGCTAAGTTATGGTAAATTGGAGGTTTTGCTTGTATCAGGAACAAGTTGGAGGAACAACTGGTTTTGGGAACTTTGGGAACCACCGACAAGTTCCAGTTCCTACTTAGAGCTCCGACAAGTTTTGGGTTCTACTAACAGCTCTGATGAAAGACAGTTAGACGTTTTCATTGAGTTCCTAATGTTTCAAGAAACTTTGGTGAGATGGTGGATTCCTACTCCCGCCAAAAGCGTTGACACACTTAGTTATTCTTGGAGTTCCTAATGCCATAGGAACCTCTGATGAGTGGTGAAGTTCCTGGTTCCCATTCAAGTGGGAACCCCTAACAAGCTAAAGTACAAACATTTTCTAAGGCTCAAATGGTTCCTAGTAGAGTAGAAACCTTCGACGAGGTGCTTGGTTCTGGGTTCCTAGTGGGCTTGAAATCCTTGACAAAGGACTTCAATGAGTAAATATATCGACAGTTCCCAAGGACATAGGAACCTTCAATAAGTTACTTGGTTCTTGGTTTCCAATGGGGCCAGAACCTTGACGAAATGAAAGAAAGTGGAAGAAACATTTTGGAAAGTTCAAAGTGAAATGGTTCCCAGTTGGATGGGAACCTCTGATAAGAGGAACATTCCTAGTTCCTAGTGTTGAATAAAACCCGACAAAGGAAAAGATCGTTCCTAAAGAGGTAGGAACCAGTGACAAAGGTGTAGGTTCCTGGTTTCCATCAAGGTGGGAACCCCCAACAAGGAAGAAGTAGAGATGAACATCCAAAAAATTGTTGACATGTGGCGGATGGAGATAACAACTTATGACTGTTCAGTTACAGCAGGTCAACTTCCTTCTCTCAATAGTTGAATTTCCCCACGTGAGAAGTATATGAACATAAAAAGCGATTTGTTTGTGGTTCGCGGCTGGCTAAGGAGAAGATCTTGACAATTTTGAAGTGGATCAGAGGAAGGGAGAAGATTGCCAAAGAATGGCTGGAAATAGAAAGAGGATGCAAAATTGAAGATTGCCAAAGAATGGCAGGAAATAGACAGAGGATGCAAAATTGAAGATTGCCAAAGAATTGGTAAAGATTAGAGGAAGGAGCGCTAGTGTAAGGATGAAAGATGATGTTGAGTTGAGGAAGGAATGATTGAGGAAGATGGTGTGAATTGTACTCCTGTAAATGCTGCCCGATTAAATAAATTGATATTATGTTGTGAATGTGGATATTGTAGTGGTATAAAATGCATGTTTATGAATGAAATCAATGGAATTGTATTTTTTTGTGAATTTGGTGTTGATCTGGCTGCAAGATTGGGTTGCCTGATAAGGTACCCTGGTCTTGACTGCACAAATACCACATATAATGCATATGCTAAACAAAACTACTATAAACACTACAAATTTGAAATATAGTATACTATTTCGATATCAATTTGACAAACTCGAATGTCATGATAGATATTCATTGTTCTATATTAAAATAATACATTTAATAATCAGCATCATATGGGTTTTCATCAAGACTATCGTCATCATGAGCATCACTGACATTAGATTTTGTAGATGGATTAGAAGAACCACAAGTAGTCTCACTGCCACTCCCAATAAATGTATGCTGGCTATCTAACACCTCAAAAAGTGAAAATGGTTGCAGAATTAGAGAAAATTGGTGGTGTTGCTTACTTGCTGTTAGAGTTTTAATTTGTCCTTTTTAGGACAACTCAAATTGTAATAGTGTGTACGATAAAACTATTTGTCAAATTATAAGGGGAAGCTCCTTGATACCTAATTAAACTAAACCTAAAGCTATTAACATAATTTATGAGTATGCTCACCGTACAAGATTTAAAAGGGGGATTTTAGCATACATGTAAATATTGACATGACTATGTTTTTGCCTTAGATGCAAGCATTAGATTGTCAAATTTAAGGATAATAAACTAATTCAAGTTCAACTAGAGACAACTTCCTACCGGCTAAAGTAGAGACCAATATTTCATTATAGACAAGTATTTGAAAGGAAAATACGGATGAATGCTGACTATTGGCTAAATTAGATACCAATAAATCGACATCAACAATAAAGAATTAGATGAGTGAACACACATGGTTCTGACTTCTGTGAATGATGTAGTCTAGAACCAAAACCACAGTTAAGGGTTGTTGGTTCAGCCTTTCAGGCAACCACCCAAAGATGACAAGAAAATTTCAATAACAAAAGAACGGAACTGAAGAAAGATAATATTCAGATTATAAAGAATTTAACTACTAAAATGTTGATGCAAGTTGCAACTTTCATTACATATACTCAGATTGTTTAAAACCTCCCCATAACAAGATTCACATAATGGACCGAATCTATTAGAAAAAAACCTCTGTTATGAATATCAGAACTACATACAACAAACTGCTTTACCAAATCTCACACTTCTCCCTGAAACGCTACAGCCTCATGACTCTACCTAGAACCAACAAATTCCTCCTAACCTGCGATTCTTCACCAAATGATAGACCACAAATGGATAATCATTGAATATAATCTTCACTTACATATTCTCATCATTCTTTACAGATAAATTATTGACACTACATTCTTTCGATGTGCACCAGGCAACTCATAAATCTTGCAATACAAACACATTACAGACTTCTTGAACTTAGGAAATGCCGTAACCAACATTCATGTGACTGTCAAGAAATGAATTACAACTACCATGACTCCCTAATCACACTCGAAATTTCACTCCTCCGACGATTGTCTTCTCTTTGAGATCCCCTAACAAATCATTACACCACCTATTTATCTACTCTACAAGGACTCTACTGGTTGAAAATGCCTCTAAAAGCAATTTGTTTGTATTTGTCTTATATCAGCCAACAATGCTAAATAAAGGAGGTGTTAAAAATAGGCGCTGCCTCATCCAAGGATGTAATACTCATTTGACATCTCCACAAGCTTAGAACCCATTATCAGTGATTACATCTCTTGCTAGATGCTCCTGCATCAGTAAAGGAAAAAGTTAAATTGCATTAAAAGCTGCAATTTAAATAGATGGATTTTTCCAATACAAAGTTTGACTCAAAACAATCTAATTTCTATTTGCTTCAGGAAATTCGAATCATGTAATCATAATTGTACAATTACTTAGGTTGAACAATGATTTTTGTGGCATAGGCGTGATTTCCACCAATATCCATTGATTTTCATGAAAATATAATAACTTGACTGGCAAGTTTTGCAGAATAAGTCTGACATCAAGTATTATTAACATGTATGTGCTCAAGGCACTTATTTATAAGCCATTCAGAGGTAGCTTTCAGTGATCAATTAATAATAAAATAATATCTTTAAAGATTTGCTTTAAAATAACCCTATTCTTATTAACTGCAAGGAAGAAATAAATCACTTAAATAACCTCAAATAGGCCTAACTGTGCTTTAAATTTGCTTTACTTTTCAATACATGCTGATTGTGATGATGAGTGGCTATAATTTGTTGATTTTTCGCTTTAAATGTGCTTTACTTTTCAAATGTTAGTCATTTAAATGAACTAAATATATGATCTGCAATAATAAGTAATTTATTAAACCAGTGATTTTAATAAAGGTGATTATCATAAGTATATCCGAGATTAAATAATATTTTAAATTTTAGCCAACATAAGTGGCGTACTCTTGTCTTAAAAATAGCCACCTACTAAGTCTAAAAATCGTACAATTAAAAAATAATAATTATATGTCAAATGTAATAAACATTTTAAGTCTAGGATACTACACAACTAAACATGCAAATCAATTTTGAATGTTCATAAAGAATTGTGTCCTGTTGCATAAGTAAGCTTAATAAGAGAAAGTTGGGATTGTATATGCCTGCATTGGTTCCTTTCGAGCCACAAGAAAGCATCCCGATGTTTTTGTAAGAGGTTTACTTTTGTCATGAAAATGGCATAATTACATGCTTATTGTTGTAGACCGGTTTGGAAAGATGTGTATTCTCATCACATGCAAAAAGACTCTTAAAGGCAATGACAGAGCTGCATAATTTTTCACTAATGTTTGGGTTCACTTTGATTTCCCTAGCTTTATCATTTCCAATAGGAATACAAGGTTCATGTGCAAGTTTTGGACCACATTGTGGGAAAAGATGGATACAAGGTTGAAAAGATTAACTACCTTCCATTTACAAATGGATGGTCCCAAAACTATCAATAGAACATTGGTGTAACTGACGAGGGTGTATGCTTTAGATAAAAAATTGGCATAATTTAGTAATTTTACAATAGAGCAATTCATTCTTCTACTAATAGATATCCTTAAAAGACTTGTTTTGATTACTTACTTCCTAGTCATTTGATTAGTAATGGGATAGCAGCAAAGAAAGTAGGAAAAAGTGCGTTAGGAAATCCACAAAATTCAGATCTTTGTTGAGAAGATAAGGAAAAATTCAAGTGCAAAAGATGTTTGAAGTAGTCTCAAGCTAAGTACATGATGAGACATGATCAACATAAAATTGAGCATAAGTTCTGAGTTATGATCAAAGTATGCTTTTACTTGAGCAAAGAAAAACTCCTAGGTAAAGCAAAGAAGTAAAAAGCACTTAGGCATAGTCCATTTAAGATTGTTTAACAAGTGGGAAAAATTTATTCAAATTAAACTTGCCTCCCTACATGAAGTTGTATTCCTTTATGATGGTTGAAAACTTATGTTTTTTGAGTCCTGTATGCTAAATGACAAATGTGGACTTTTGTTGCCTTCCATTGGAGATCTTGCTCTTAATTCTCAAGAAGAGTTGGATGATGGTGTTAAATTGCATA